>CM062628.1:38234877-38674877 GCA_025617555.3 Puccinia polysora
ATCTGTCTGGTCAACTTCAAACTACGTCATCAAGTTCCAATCCACCCAAACCTCAGCATTAAAAGGCCAATCTGTTTGAACAACAACTGCAAGCATTGCTTGTGGCTGTTGGAGATTCCACAACAATAAATATTTCCAAAATCCTTTGAAATCCAACCCACACCAGTTTCTTGGGCTAATCATTTACTCTGTCTGCTTTCAAAGAGTGCCAGTCCAGCTGTCCCCCTTGATCATCCCATTGCCCAATCACTGTTAGACATTGCCAGTGGCCAGCCACCCCCTCATCCTTTAATACCCGCCAACAATCCTTCAATCCCAATCCCTCCACCATCAATCATCTGTTTGGCTTGGGCATCATCCCATGGTTGTCTGGGCTGTTTTGCCATTGTTTGCGCAGCTCCCCGCCGCTCATCTCTTCCTGTGTTGCCATCTCCCCCCTGTTTATTTCTTTTATTGCTGTTACTTTTAATTTTTTATGTAATTATCCATTCATTTGCAAATCAGGATTCTTTCTCATCATCCTTATCAATCTTTCATGAGAAAAAAGAGACAATTCTGCTCTCATTTGTAGTTATCTCTTGTAAGTAGTCTACAGGGCCTCCTGACCATTAAAGGAGGGGCTCTTCCCTCCCTTTTTGCTCCATCCATCATCACCCATCTATGGGAATCATTATTGTCATCTGAGTGAATCAAATCTGATCCATCATCCAGGGAATTCATCCTTTATCTTTTAAGCTGGGTATATCTCTGATTTCCCCCTGATCCTTGAGCCTCCATGCTCAAGTCTTTGATCCGTCCCTCTGTGGCCTTATCCCTTATGACCAACCAATAGCCTTGCTGGTTGAAGAAGAATTCATTTAGTTGAATTCTTGAGTGTGTTAAACCACTCCTTTGATCCCTTTCTCTGACCACTCTGGTCTTGATCATTCATTTGATTGTGTTTCTGGAACCAGTCACATCTGACTGAGATGTTTCTTTAAGCTTGGAACCTTGAGTGTTGAACCTCCCTTTATTTCTTTGAATTTGAATTCTGCTACACTATTCTTGAGTCACTTGAGAAGTTATGGGTTATTCTTTTTTGAATTTTTTACTGATTTGCGTCTAGAGCTTCAGAAAACAAATTGATTTGTTTTTTGCAGCCACCCACAGTTATCTGGTACCCTTTAAGTGCTTTATTGCAGATATTTGGTCAGGTTCATTGGGAACCTGGAGTTTGGTTGGGACTGAGTCAATCTTTCCTAATCTTTTGCAGACAACCAGAGTTATTAGCCTGTGGGTGTTGTTACTTTAAACTGCCTTGTTCTATTGAACTCTGAAAAAACTTTCACTTAGTTTTTTCAATTCTTTTCTTGCATCATCTTGCCTCAGATAGTTTTTTTCCATTTCTACCAACTACTATCAAAATTCATCCTTTCTATTGATTCCTTATTTAAAAGGCTCTGGACCTTCTTTTCAGTTACATTTAATTATTTTTTTAATGCTCAGGAGGGCAGCCTAAACAGCACCTTTTCCCCTCCACAGAACTGCCTGTGGCTCAGGAACATTTGGATTCTTACATTTGGTCCCCCAGGCCAGGATTGAACCTGCAACCTTGGGATTTACAGTCCCATTATGTTTGGAATCAAATTCAAAATCCATTCTTTCTTCTTTTGTTTCTCTGTTTCTTTTTTTTCATATCTGATCCATGGAGGCAACTTCTCTTAGAAGTAATTCCTCCCAATTGTGCACCGCTGATTTTGTTGTTGATTTTTGTGAAACTCTACTCTTACCACACTTGTGAGCCCCTTTGGAAATCTTCTCTTTGGATCCTCTAGTAACTCAGTCAATATGGAATCTACTGGTACCTCCTGCTCCTCTTTTCGTGCCAAGATGCTCAAGATCAAACCCCAGAACAAGAACTTTGTTTTCAATGGAACAAATGTCAAATAATTGCTGTATTCTTACAAAACGTCTGCGGAAGTGGATGGAGCTAGAAAATAGAATATGGCCTATCAATTACATTTATTTATTTCCTCTGATGAATTTATGGAATTAATCAAGTCTTTTGATGGATTTGAGTCTCATAACTTGATGCTTCTAAATGAATCAATGCTGGCGTATTGGGGAAAGATAGATATAGCTAGATTTAGGCTACAGGACTTGGATGATCTTTTCTCTCAGTAAATCTCAAAGGATGGTATTTCTTCAGCCTCAGATTATCAATCTTTCAGGAAATTGTGGGATCCTATACAATCTTATCTCCTTAGAAATTATCACATTGACACCATGGACGAAATTTGAGTCCAATTTTTCCAATCTTTTTTGCTAGGAGTCCAGGAGCAAACAAGGGACAAATTAGTTAATTCTGGATCTATGATCATGACTAGGGGTAATGGTTTCAAGCTTCCTGCTTTTCTTTTCCTTAGGAGTGCTGTGTATAAATTCATGAAAGGTCAAACTGCCCTAACTTTTGAAAAACCTGCACCACTGAAGCTGTCCCTGCTCCCTCATTTTTCAATTATAACAAAATTATGAGGAAAATGTAGGCCAGTTGATGTCCCAAATTGAATCCTCAGGCAAACAAAGAAACTGCAACAATCAATGAGATCACAAAACTTCTCCAAGCTTTCAAAAATAAAATGGAACAAACAATTTCTGCTCTTGCTGCTCCCAAATCTTCTAATTCTGTTCTTAGATCCACTCTGATCTGTTACTATTTTCATAGGGAAGGTAATGGAACCGGATGATGCCCAGAACTCCTGAAGGATAAGGAGGAAAAGTTGGTGGAACAGAAGGGAAATAATTTTTTTCTTCCTAATTGTGCTCTGATTGCTCTTGATTCATCACACCCTATCCCTCATTTGGTGGCCTCTTTTCAGCAATCTCCTCCTAAGATAGTGTCTTTAGCCTCTTGGGATTTTCAATCTTCCTGTGGTACTCTTCAACCATGGTATCCTCCTGCTATTTTCTCCTCTAGCTTCTCTGGAGCTTATCAATCCAATCTGGCTAGGAAACAACATGAGGAACCCAAACTTCACAAAGCTCCTCCTATGCCATCCTCTATCCTTTTTAAACCAGTCAAACATTGATCATCCCTTGAACCTCCTTCCTTTGTGGTGGAAGACATGGATGTAGAAAAGGAACCTCCAATAAAAAGTTTCAAAATCACACTGATCCTTCTCCTCCACCTGTTGCAACACCCCAACCTGCTGATCCTTTCATAATCCCTACCTCACCTGATCATCCTCCCTCCACCCAGCCCAAGGTTTGGCTTGAGAGGGGAATTTCTAAGGATCACCCCAATGCTGTGGAAGGGGTACTAAGAAAAATCTCTGATCTAAACATTCCTGATTTATCTGTTTCTGAGCTCCTGTAAATTTTTCCCTCTGTTGCTGAAGGGATGAAGAAATGGGTCTCTTGTTGAAGTGTGGAAATTGGCTCTGAAAAATTGAAGTTTTCCTCCAGAAGGTTGCTTGAGGACTCTGGGGGAACTGATCCTTCCTCAGATTCTAACCTGTACTCTTTTCTGCTTGGTTTTCTTCCTTGTTTTCTTGGCAAATTGGATAAAATATTTTCTCTCCTGGTTGATTCTGGTTCCCAACTTAACCTGATTTTTGATTCTATTGCCTGCAAACTCAAGCTCAGTCCTAGAGTTAGCTTCAACTCTGCGGTGTATGGAATAGGGAATCATTCTTGTGAGTTAGTTGGTATTGCTGAAGATGTTCCAGTTTGAATTGGTCAAAATATTTTTGGAACCTTTCATTTTTGGATTACTCATTTGGAAGGACCTATGATCTTGGGTTGACCATTTTTAATCGACTTTGGTTCTATCTTGATGTTTTCTGATCAAGTTGGGGAGAGAATCCTTCTCCTTGATGCTGATTGGAGAAAGATTGAATTTCCTCTCTGCTATTGAGATTCTGTTCATTGAAAAAGATATTTCCCTGGTCATCCTTTTAAATCAGTTCTAAAGGGGAAGCAAAAGGAAACATCTAATTCCTCTCATTTTTTAGAGGAATAGTTGATTCTACTGATAGTTGTAGTTCTTCCCAGCCTCAGACTTCAGCTCAAGGATCAACTCTCATCCCAGAGGCTTATTTTTCTTTTTGCTCATCATTCTCTTCTGATCTGAAAATTATTCAAAATCAAAAACATTTCAAAATAAAAAATCCCCAAAATATTCCCTCTCTCTCTGGATCTGTGGTTTCTTATTTTCCTTGTTCTCTTAATCCTGTTCAATCTTCTTTCAGTTCTGGTGTTAATCTCTGCAATGAGTATAAAATATATCTTGATATTGATTCTCTTAATGGTTTTTTTATGGAGGAATATGGACTTCAGTGGAGGCACTTGGGGGTCAAAGGAAGTCCTCCCAATTATGCACCACTAGGGCATTCTTCTACCATCATTTTCAAAACTCTAACTTTTGCCACACCTGTGAGAAAAATATTATCCCTTGGCTCTTCTTCTGTGGAAAAAGCACCCTTTGAGGAGGTTTCAGAACATAGGACGTGGAAAATGTTGGAACTTGGTCTCATTTTTTGCATTCAAGTCTTGCTGGTCAATGCTTGGAGGAAACAGGAACTTCTCTCTTTTGCCACCAAGTATAAACCAGTTTCAAAAAAGGTCCAACCCATCAATCATCCCATGCCCCTCAACCTTAATCCTCCTCTCAAACGGCCTCCCTTATACCATGATCCTTACTGTGGTTTATCTCAATCGCTTGCCTGTCCCTTTGTGCCTTTTGGTTTTGTCACTGAGGAACGTTTGAAAGTGGTCAACTTTGGTCCAGATGGATGGCTTCTTCCTGATAAGTTTAATTTGATCAAAAATTTCTTATCTCTGAGGGAAAAATCTATTGCCTTCTGTGAAGAAGAGAGAGGTCTCTTGAAATAATCCTATGGTCCCCCTTACATCATCCCTGTAGTTGAGCACAATCCTTTGCAAAAGAAAAAGATTCCAATCCCTTCTGCTAAAGTCAAAAAATTTCTAAATTTGATCTTCAAACAAGTTCATACTGGTCTATATGAGCCTGTTTTCTGCATCCTTAAAAGTAATGGTAAACTTAGAGTAGTTCACAACCTCCAACCTTTCAACAAAGTTACAATTAAAGACTCTGGTGTTCCTTCTGCTACTGAAGAATTTGTGGAATATTTTTCTGGGGGACATTATGGGTGGCTATGAAGAACAATCTATAAATCCTATCTCTTGTCCTCTCACTAATTTTTCTACTCCTCTTGGTTGATTCCAGCTTACTTGATTGCCTCAAGGTGCTACCAATTTGTTTGCAGTCTATCAGGCTCAGATGATATGGATACTTCAGGATGAAATTCCTGATAATGCTGGGATCTTTATTGAAAATGGCGGAATTCAAGTTCCAGTGTCTGATTATGATAACAAGCTCTTATCTTTGCATTCATGTAATTTTTGATTCATTTGGGAATATGCTACTACTTTGGAAAGGATTCTATTTCAAATTGAGGAATTGGGCCTGACTGTTTCTGCATCTAAATTGGCTGCTTGTTTCCCTGCTCTGGAAATTGTTGGCCATGTGTTCTGCAAGGAAGGAAGAAGAATGGCACCATCCAAAGTTAACAAGATCATCTCTTGGCCCACTCCAATCAATCACACTGAAGTTAGAGGCTTCCTAGGTGTTGTAACTTATGTTCAAATCTTCATTCCATCTTTATCAAAAATCTGTGCCCCTTTGCATTGTCTAACCAGGAAAGAAGCTGAATGGATTTGGAACCAAGCTTGTGAACATTCTTTTCAGTTGCTCAAAACCATTTTTGGGAAAGACATGTTGTTGAAGAAGATCTCTTATGGACCAGGAGCTGGCAAGATCAAGCTGGCTGTCAATTCTAGCTATCAATCTGTTGGGGCTGTTCTTACTCAGGAAGATGAAAATGGTTGGGACTGTCCTGCTCTTTATGAATCTTTGTTATTTTCAGATGTGGAAACCAGATACCCTCAACAAAAACTGGAACTCTGAGGCATGGCCCAAATTTTCAAGAAACTTCAAACAGTCCACTGGGGTCAAAATTTTGAATTAAAATTTGACGCTTGATCCATCATTGAAATGATCAATGCTTCCAGCCTCCCAAATGCTCCTATTGATTTTTTGGGTGGCCTTTATTCAGCTTTTCTCTTTTGATATTGTTCACAGGACTGGATAATCTTCCACCATGCATGATGGTTTATCTTGAAATCCTCATGGATATGAGGAAACTGATTTTGGGGTAGATTTCAATGAAGAAGAACCTTTAATCCATCCTGTATTCTTCTTCTCCTCTCAAGATTATTTGGGCTTTCAGCAAGGTTTCTTGCTTAAATTGGAGCAGTAACTTTCAACTCTTCAAAAACCCCTTGATCTTTCTGCTAAAGAATTTCATTCTCTTAAAAGAAAGTCCTCTAATTTCTTTGTACAAGGTTCTAGGCTTATCAAAAGATGAAATACTTGTGCTCTAAATGTAGTTACTATTCCTTCTAAATAATATTTTATCCTTGAAAGTCTCCATGAGGGTCTTGGCCATTTTGGGGAAACCAAAACTTATCAACAATAATCCAAATAATTCTTGTTGCCATCTCTGAAGAAATCTGTTTCTCAATGGTGCAAGATTTTTTAATTTTGTCAAAAATGTGATCTTAGGCGCCCAGCTGAAATTTGTTATCCTACTGGGTAGTCCACTGTCTTTGGAAGGATTGCTATGGATGTGTTTCATATCAAGGCAGGTGGTGCTAGGTACCTCATTGTGGCTAGAGAAGATTTTTCTGGATGGGTTGAAGCCAAATTTCTTAAGAATCTTAGCTTTAAATCAGTGGCAGCTTTCCTTCCTGAGACTTTGAAAATGTGTTAGGGCTTGGCTCAATCTTATTCTACTGATGGTGGCTCTGAATTTGGTGGCAAGCTTTCTGAAATGATCCAATCTCTTCCCGGACAACATAGGGTTACTACTTCTTATTATCCTGAAAGCCAAGGCATGGTGGAA
Organism: Puccinia polysora; assembly: GCA_025617555.3. NCBI lineage: Eukaryota > Fungi > Basidiomycota > Pucciniomycetes > Pucciniales > Pucciniaceae > Puccinia > Puccinia polysora. The sequence continues at coordinate 38,241,843 of CM062628.1, forward strand.
AAAGGACATCCTCATTTGAAGGCTGCTCTTGTCAAACTGGCTGGTGAGAGTGGAAAGAATTGTTGCAAATTTCTTCCTCTGGTTCTCTTCTCTGATAAAATCTCAACTAAACGGACCACTGGCTACTTGCCTCACAAAATCATTTTTGGGCAAAGGGCTTTCCTTCCTCTTGATCTTGAAATGGAATCTTTCCTGCGTATCTCATGGGACCAGGTTTCCTCAACCACTGATCTATTAGTTGCCAGATCCAAGCAACTGGAGCAAAGTGAAGAAATTTGTGACAAAGCTTATCAGAAGATGATGGAATCAAGAGAAAAATCAGTTCAGTATTGGGAAGATAGGCATGTAAATCAAATCAGGGATCCCTTAAATCCTGGCATTCTAGTTTTGGCTAATAATTGATCCTTGGAGACTCAGAGGGGAAAGATCTTTTCAAATTGTTGGAATGGTCCTTTTCAGCCTCATGGATTCCAAGACCTTTTCTATCCTTTAGCTACCAGAGGTGATAGAATAAATAATAAATATATTATTCAATAATTGCAGCAAATATACATTAAATATTTGGATAAAGCTATTGCAAGTTTGATTGGTTTGGTTATGGTATAATATGATAAATCAATATTAATAAATTTACTATTAAATAAATCAATAGAGGGGCACAATAATATTGAGGATCTTTAACACCTTTCTTCAGGGAATTCACTTTCAAAACATGTATACCTGGTTACTTTGGAACCTTTAATTTATATTCTTAAAGGAGATATTGCCCAAAGATAATATATATATATAATATATGGTGGTGTGACAGGGCCTTGTAGCCAAGCTTCCACAACAGGAAAAGGATAATAAGGCTCACTGGTATATTATTAAATCCTTTAGGTACCTTTTTGGGATGTGCACTGATGGGTTAAACCTATTACTGGTGTTGAAAAGGTTGTTCAGCAGTTTAAATTGATAAAAAGGGTGGGGATGGATATTATTAATCAGACTAAAGCCATAAATCAATTAATTCTCTCTTATAAGTATTTGATTACCTTGGCATGGTGTCTGGATTTAAATATAACTGGGTCTCTGGGTATCAATATCCTCAAAAGAGCTCTATATTTATAGCTTTTTGAGTCCCATTTCTGGCCTTCTGAGGGATAAAGGGGCTCAAAGAGAAATTTGCTAAGGCTAGAAGGGTAACTAGTGGTGGCCTGTCATTTTTTCTTGGTGCTGTAGCACGGTTAGCACCTAATTTGACAGGTTATGGGAATCATTCTACTTTTTGATTAATGTTTAGATGTGTGAATAACACTAATCTATCCACATGTTTATTATTTAATTAATTATCCTTAGTAAATATTCCCAGGATGTTAATAATTTTCTTGGTAGAAATTCCTACGTGTAATCTGATTTCAGGTGGGTTTTCATTATGTATTAGCTGATGGGAGTAAAATAATAATATTGATTTTACTCTTTATTTTCAAAATTCTGTTTTTTTACTCAAAATAATTAGTTAAAAATATAAGTCATGAGAATTCATGTAATATTTTTGAATAATCAATTCCCTTCGTATTTCAAGGAAATACTGATTTCTTCAAGTTATCATGATTTTATATTTAAAGTATTTTAAGATATTTTACAAATACTAGTTATCTTACTTTTGACATATTTGGTTGTTTTTTTTATTATATAAAAAATACGTAGAAAGGTTATTTGAGTATTATTAAATGATTTTATTTATTTTTAGATTATCTATTATCCATGGGGACATTTATCACATATGTAGTATGTCCCCGTCTAGGTTGTAGCACCTTTACATGGTACCTGGGCTTCTCAAGCTGCCTATCATTCTGTCAGCCCATAGTCCTGCGGCTGCATACTTGTCAGATGCCCAGGGCTGTGTACATGGCTTTTCAGGGTACGCTGACAGGGTGGCAGTGCTGCTGCTCAGCTGTGCCTGGATGTGTTGGTTACTGCAGCTGTGTGCGGGAATTGTGACAAATAACATTTCCTCCCATAACTCCTCCAAATCACAGAATTCTTGGATTATGTCACAAAATTCATGGTGAAACCTATACCTGGGGTTTCATGTGAAATATTAAAATGGCCAAAATCCCAATACCGTGTCTCTTTCCAAATCTTCATAATTTATTTAAAAATATAAGCAGTACAAATTTGAGGTTGGTTTCAGTGAGTGACCCTACCTTAATTGTTATTTAGATTCAGAATTGGAAATGATATTTCTAATATGATTTCTCCTTCAATAATATTTTTATTTATTTATTTTATTTATGTTATTTTGTTACTTTTGCAGCTTTCTCTGCAATAGTAGCAAGCTGACAGTCCTTATTGGGCCTTTTGTCAAGTTAGATGTGAATCCTATGTTTTGGAAGAACTGAATGGTACTCAGTTGGCCAGAAGGTTCTCTGCTGATCAAGTCAAGAGGTTTAGTTTTTGTGGGGGAAATTTGGGTTCAAAGTAAGTCCTCCCAATTGTGCACCACCAGCGTCATCTACTGCGTTTTTTTGGTGTAAAACTCTGCTTTACTCCACATGTGTGAGCACCTAGGACACCCTCTCTGTTTTATCTCTGCTGCTTCTAGGACTCTTTTGGATGGATCAAGATTTTTTTTCTCAACTTTTCAATCAATCTCAAGATCAAGAAATGGCCATTCTTCTGTCTCAATTTCTTTGTATTCCTCCTTTTTTTCAATATCTTAAAATCTCAAGATGCAGACTAGGGAAATTCTTTAAGTTTTGGAGATATGTGGTGACCAGTTTGGTACACCTCAAGAAAATGGGCAAAATTCAAAAAAAAATCTGTTGCTATGGTTACTCTTCCTCTTTTGTTCCTGCCAACTTCTTCCTGTCCTAGCATACTAGGAAGGCCTCTCCATGGCACATCAGTTCCCAGATCCTCTGTTCAATCCCTCCTTTTTGCACTCTCAGCCCCAATTTTTGTCCAAAGTGAGCGCACGGACAGCTATCCACTTCTCCATCATTTTCATACCCTTCATTATCATCATCCCGCCATTGATCATCATCCTGCCATTGTTCCCATCACCATCTTGTCCCTCAATTGCAGGCCCCAATCATCATCATGACTATGAGTGATGTGGTGGGGTTTGGTGAAGAGACCAAAGGCCCAAGAAGATCCATGGGGTCACCATCACCTGCTACTCACTCCAGTCCCTCTTTGTTGCAAGATGACCAACCCACTTTCACCCTCAGTCCAAGTCCAACCCAAAGACACCAATCACCCACACTCATCACCTGACCAACTCCTATTAACTCCTATCCTCTAACTTGTCAAAGGACTCCAACTATCTTGGTCCTGAACTCCATCTGTCTGGTCAACCTCAACCTATGTCATCAGGTTCTAACCCACCCAAACCTCAGCATCAAACTGCCAATCCCTTCAACCAACAACAGCAAGCATTGCTTGCGGCAGTTGGAGATTCCACAACAATAAATATTTCCAAAATCCTTTGAAATCCAACCTGCACCAGTTGCTTGGGCAGATCATCAACTCCGTCTGCTGTTGACATGTGCCAGTTCGGCTGTCCCCCTCAATCATCCCATTTCCAAATCATTGTGAGCTGTTGCCAGCGGCCAGCCAACACCTCATCCTCTAATACCTGCAAACAATCCTCCAATCCCAATCCCTCCACCATCAATCATCTGTTTGGCTTGGGCATCATTCCATGGTTGTCTGGGTGTTTTTGCTGTTGTCTGCGTGGCTCTGCGGTGCCATCTTCCCCCTGTTCATTTCTTTTATTTTTGTTCCTTTTAATTTTTTATGTAATTATTCATTCATTTGCAAATCTGAATTCTTTCTCATCATCCTTCTCAATCTTTCATTAAAAAAAAAATCCGCTCTCATTTGTACTTATCTCTTGCAAGTAGTCTACAGGGCCTCCTTTCCATAAAAGGAGGGGATCTCCCCTCCCTTTTTGCTCCATCCATAATCAATCATCTATGGGAATCATCATTGTCATCTGAGTCAATCAAATCTGATCCATCATCCGGGGAATTCATCCTCCATCTTTTAAGCTGGGTATATCTATGATTGCCCCCTGATCCTTGAGCCTCAATACTCAAATCTTTTATCCATCCCTCTGTGGCCTTATCCCTTATCACCAACCAAAAGCCTTTCTGGTTGAAGAAGAATTCATTTGGTTGAATTCTTGAGTTTTTTAAAACACACCTTTGATCCCTTTCTCTGACCACTCTGGTCTTGATCATTCATTTGATTGCGTTTCTGGAACCAGTCACGTCTGACTGAGATGTTTCTTTAAGCTTGGAACCTTGAGTGTTGAACCTCCCTTTATTTCTTTGAATTTGAATTCTGCTACACTATTCTTGAGTCACTTGAGAAGTTCTGGGTTATTCTTGTTTGAATTTGTTACTGATTTGTGTCTGGAGCTTCATGAAACAAATTGCTCTGTTTTGTAAAGCCACCCACAGTTATCTGGTACCCTTCAAGTGCTTTATTGAAGAGAGTTGGGCAGGTTCATTGAGAACCTGGAGGTTGGTTGGAATTGAGTTGATCATTCCTAATCTTCTGCTGAAAACCAGATTTGTTAGCTTGTGGGTGTTGTTACTTACAACTGCCTTGTTCTATTTAACTCTGAAGAAACTTTAACTTAGTTTTTTTGAGTCTTTTCTTTCATAATCTTGCCTCAGATAGTGTTTTTCCATCACTACAGACTACTATCAAAATTCATCTTTTCTATTGATTCCTTATTTACAAGGTTCTGGAGCTTGATTCCAGTTACATTTAAATATTTTTGTAAAGCTGAGGAGGGCAGCCTAAACAGCACCTTTTCCTATCCACAGAGATGCCTACGTCTCAGCACCATTTGGAGTCTTACAACGGCAATTCACAACTCAACAAGCAGCAAGAAAAATTTTTTACAAGTTGTGCATCCCCAGGGGTGTTTCAAATCCCCAATTGCAACCCTTCTGAAGTTGGAATTGGGTATTTGCAAGCCTTTTCAGGTTGCATTTGGGGATGTGCAAGTCACAAGTGGGGGTTGCGCCTGGGTTCCTGGCCCATTTGGGGCAAAATATCCCCAAATGGGCCATTTGAGGGGGGAATTGGTGTACCTAGGCACCCCTGGACCACATCTGAGTGCTGTGAACCCAAATTTGCAGACCTGGCATACCAGGTGGGACTATTATTTGACCACAAAAAGAAACTTGGGAATCAAACACTCCCCCTATTGGTAAAACAAAGTCTTGCAAAAAATTTTAAACATCACTTGCTCATCACATAATTTTCTTTTGCTCAACCCAAAAGTGAGCATACTTTTGGAGTTGTTGAATTAAAACTTGAATTTAATACTAAATTTCTGTTTAATTTTTTTTATGGGAAAAGTGGCAAGCCCAAGCCCCCCTGTTTTTAAAATTTCTTTGTTACAGGACTTAATTAAAATTCTTGCTGACAAAGCTTTGGTAGAATCTAGGTATTTGGACAGGGAGTTGGAAAATAAAACATTTGAAGCCCCAATTGCATCCTCATCTAGGTTTAAAATTGAGAAACAAGATGTTTATTCACAACTGGAATTGACTCAAGTTGGTTGTTCACATTTCATATTTCATTTGACTGAGAAGGATTTGGCTTCATCAATACTAAACTAACCATGTGGGGTGTGACTATGAGGTGCCAGAACCGCTTGACCCTCCTCCTGAGAGAGCCTTTGCTAGTAGGAAAGAATCCAAGATTTATTGTCAAAAATGACCAGCAATGCATTGCTAAGCTTTGATGAAATTCAAGTCAAAGAAAGATAACTATGTGGATCTAGCATGTGACAGATTCTGGGTATAGACAGTTGTGCTCCTGGTACTTTTCTAAAGATATTCAAGCAAATTGTAAAGTTTGCTTCAGTAATGACAATGAAGGATGGCAAAGTTTTGTGACTCTTTGGGCAAATTATGGGGCCTCTAAAACCAAGGGGGAGGCAGAATTCAGTGATGCAAAACTCAGAGTAGGCCAATTTATTTCTTCTCCTGTTCATCTCTGCTGGGAATGCTTATTTTGAAACCTTTTACAGTGTTTCTTGAAAGACCGTGAGGACCTGCTTGAGTATATGGAAAAGAAACTTTTCCCTATCAATGAGATGTTTTTAACTGTGTGGAATTTTGTCAAACCTGAGTTTGGAAATAAAACAGTATATTGGGTAGAAGCAGGCCAGGCAAATTTCAAACAATTACTTTTAGGATCTTTGGGGAAAATTTTGGATGTGTGGAAACACCTCTAAAGAACCATTGGAAGCCAAATCCAATCAGTTCATGTGTCACTTAAAAAATCTTAAATAAAGTTAGGAACTGTTCTTCCAAAATAAATTTTACCTTTGGTTTAAAAATTTGAAATTGATTCAATTAAACTTATTGGGATACAAGTCACAAGTTGAATTTGATTTTTTTTTAATGTTTTTGATTTAGGGCCTGTCCATTAAGGTGTAATTGATAGAAGTCTTTTTTGGTGTTTTTAATTTAGGGCTAGTCCATTGAGGTGGGATTGATACAAGTCAACCTCATTGGATCAGCTTGACACAAGCTGACTCTGTATTTTTGGCATTTTTACTTTAGGGCTGGTCCATAGACTTTTATTTTTTATTGAATATTTGGTGTGTTTACTTTAGGGCTGGTGCTTAGAATTTTTCATTTTTTGTTTATATGGGCTGCGCATTCATGGCCCCAGAGTGGTGAAATTTTTAAAATTTCCATTTAATTTTTTTTCAATTTTTTTTTTTTGATTTTTTGATTTTTTTAATTTTTTAGGTGTTTTTGTTTTGATTTGATTCAATTTATTTTTGTATGTTCAATTATTTATTTATTTTTATTTTTTTATTTAATTTATTTTTAATTTCTTTTCTTTCCTTTTTTTTTGCACACCACAAATGGGTTGTGAAAAAGCCAGGTAGGGTTGCAAATTTAACATTGCCCTTCATCAATTAATTATGAATTTCTCTAAAAGTAATTTCAATATGAATAATTCAGTATCCATATTAATAATTTAACACTGATTAGAAATCAAGGATAAATTTTTGATTTTTTTTCCAATTTTCCCATCAGAATAATTTGAGGGAGGTAAAGAATTCCTAAATCTGAAAATTATTATTGTTTAATTGATTGATCAACCAAGTGAATTTTGAAAAATAAAATTCATTTTTTTCAATATTGAGTTAAATTCTTTTCTTGGAATCATTTGAGGTAGGAATTTTATTCTCAGAGCTATTAGCAATAAGGTAATAATTATTGAGAATAAACATATGGGTGATAATAAATTCACAACTCCCAGTTGTGTAGGTCCCTACACAGGCCAATTGACACATGGGGGCCCATACACACTTCAAATTGTTTGTTCCAAAAATCATTTATCTATTTATTTATGAATTTATTTATTTTTTTATTTACTTAATTATTTATTTATTTAGTTATTTATTTGTTTATTTATTTATTCATTCATTCATTGATTTATTCATTTATCAATTTATTTATTTATTTATTTATTCAGCAATTTGTTGATTTATTGATTTACTGATTGATTTATTTATTTATTAATTGATTACTTTATTTATTGATTAATTAGTCAATTGATCTATTTCAACCAAAAAATCACCTTTTTTTATTTTTTGGTTGATTTCTGTTTTTTTTTTTAAAAAAAAAAATTCTTATTCAATTTATTTTAGTTTTTTATTTTATTTTTTTGGCCAAAAACTCCTGTAATTGTTTTGCAAGGAACAGGAATACATTTTAGTTGTGTACAACCCCACACAACTCAAATGTAGTTGTGTAGGGTGCCACACAACACATTACTGTTGTTTGGGGGCTACACAACTACAGCAAAGTTGTGTAGACGCTACACAACTCAATTTTATGCATGTATCCTGCCACACAGCCCATTTGAGTTGTGTGCACAACTTATTTGAGTTTTGAATTTATCATCACCCTAAACATATAGAATATATCAAATTTTTGCCTATTTTTTTCAATAACAATCTTGGGATTTTTTGAAGAAGGGATATCTGGCTCTAAACTTAAATTAATTATTATATTATTTAAGAAAAAAAATGATGCTTCTCTTTTTGGTGATGATAAATTCATAACTCCCAGTTGTGTGGGAGTTGTGTAGGGCCCTACACAGCCCATTTGAGCCATGGGGGTCCATACATGACCACAAAAGGCCGTTCCAAACATGTGAAACCCCCAGGGGGTTGTATAAGAGCCGTTTTTGGCGGTACACAACCCCCTGGAAGTAGTGCCAGAATTTTGGGAACCCCCTGGACCACATTTGGGTTCCTTCAACCCAAATTTGGGATCAACATATACTATGTGGGACTCCTAGGGAACCCACAGTGAAACCAAAGTGAAATTAAAGTGAAATTTGAGAAACCAAAGTGAAATTAAATCAAAACCACATTGAAAGTAAAGTGAAATTTGAAATCATATAAAAACCTGCAAATGTTTCTTTGTCAAATCAAAAGTGAGAGAACTTTGTTTTTTCAATTGAAAGTTGGATTGAATACTGAAGTATACCATTGCAGTTTCTTGCATGGGAACAGTGGAAAGCCCTCCTTATCACAAGGCTGAGTTGAAAAACAACATTGATGGTTCTGTTAACAAAGCTTTTGAAAAAAAGGATTTGGGTAATGAATCATTTGAAGCCCCAATTGCATCCTCATCTGAGGTTAAAATTGAGGAACAAAATGTTTCACAGATTGATTTGACCTCTGGTTGTTGTGGAAACAAGAATAAGGAACTATCCAAGTTGTCCCAAGGTTTGGAAGTTAATGGTCCTAGAATCTGTAAGGATGAGGATGCACCCTTCAGGTGATGGAGCAAGAGTAAGGAGAGAGTGTGTTCTAGAGGGTAAAAGAGGTTTTATTCCTTTCCTTCACTTTCCGTGTCCTGTCCATGTATTATGGTATCCCTCCTCAACCCAGCACCAAGAGTGTGGACTTTTTGTGCTCACTCTCAACTTTAACCTAAGTAAAAATGCAACAACAGCCCAACAACAAATAGGAAAGAAACCCTGGAAACAAGAACCCCAATCCTAATCCTAACCCATACCCATGCTTTCCTATCCCACAACCCCCCTGTCATTACGTACACCCGGTTTGTCATTCTCATGGCATGACCCTCCATCATGCCCTACTCCAAGCCCCCCGCATCTTTGGCTCCTGCAACCCATGGCTTGGTCTGTGCCTATGCTTGCGCAAACCTCTGCAATTTCCCCGCCTGCACTTCCCCAAACTAGCCATCCAGCTCCATTCTTAGGTCTGTAACATCCAAGCGGGTTGAATCCTGTTGCATCTGATTAAGCCCAACCTGCACCTGGTGTACTGAGCCCCACCCACGGTGCATACTGCTGAGCCCGCAGAGGCTGCTGCTGAGACCGGGCGCACCCCAACTGCTGAGCCCAACCTACCAAATGCTGAGCGCGCAGGCCAAAATACTGTTCCCAATCCAAGGTTATAAATACAACACCAAATTGTGAGTAACATTTTATATTACTGAGGTCTTTGCCGGATTTAATTTGATTGAAACAAATGGGGTGCATTTAACTCAAACTATGACTTAACCAATGAATGTTTACTAGATCCACTTGACCCACCTCCTTTGAGAGCTTCTCTTACTAGGGAAGAGGCACAAAACTTTTGTCAAACATGGGAAATGAAGCATGGTTATGCTCTGACAGTTTTTAACTCAAAAAAAGATAAATATGTGGATTTATCCTGGCATAGACATGGTTCCTACTTGGGGAAACTCCTTACCAAACATTCTAGGCAAAATCACAAAAAGAAGGTTGGGTGCAAATTTTTAATCCATTCAAGTTTCACAAAGGAAGACCCCTTGTGGAAACTCTCCTACAAAAACCTCAACATAACCATCAACCATCAGAAAATCCCTCTGTGCATCCTCAACTAAGGAGAATATCTGGGGTAGCCTTGTTAAAATGCAGATGCACTCAGGTAATGTGCATAGGAGTGTGTAATCCAAATGGGATGAAAAAATGGGCCTCCACGGTCCATTGGACATCATGTGGGCCATGTGGGCCTATGTGGGTGTTATTGGCTTTGGGCATTTGGGCGCCAAAACACGTTTTTATGGTCTTTTGGGACACGGGCCCTCCAGGGTGGATGGGCCACCCAAGCCAGATGGGCTTATTTGGGCATAAAAGGGCCCAAGCTTTATTATGGACATACTTGGCCAGACGGGCTGGCCTGCCAAAGTATGTAATTATCACGATTTGGGCTTGGAGCGGTCCATTGGGGCTGCTGCCCCTGTTGCGGCCCGCTAGGGGCCGCCGCCCGTGTCGCGGCCCGTTTGGGGCCGCCTGTGTTCCTTTGTATGGCTCACGCAGGGCCCAACGACCCGCGCCGGGCTGTTGCGCGGCTGAGAGATCCCGCGCGGGCCCAGCTGGTCGCGCTTGGCAACTAGCGCCATGGAGCCGGGGCTTGCCGCCCGGCTTGCTCCCCCTCCCCTTGCTTGCTGTTGCGCTTGGCAACCAGCGCCACGGAGCCGGGGCTTGCGGCCTGGCTTGCTCCCCCTCCCCTTGCTTGCCGTTGCAAGGGGGATGGGGGCAAGCTGGCTGGGTTGAACCAGCCAGCGACCAACGGCTACAGTGCGGTTGGTCAGGGCAGGGGGGACCTGACCACCCCCTTGCCCAACGAGGTGGCGGCGCCGGCCGCAAGGGTAGCGACCGGCAGGTGGGGGGGAATTCATCACCCCCCCACCATTGATTGTTTGAGGCAACCGAGCAGGGCAGGGGCGCTCTCCCCCCCCCCCTTTACCAAGGGGGAGGAGCAATGGGCCTGGGGGGACCTGATCACCTCCCAGGCCAACTTACTTGACAATGCCCTGGGGGTATCGACCCCCAGGGCCCCTGGTGAGGGGATTTGACTGCCCCCACCAGGGATTTGAGAGAAAGAGGGGGGGGACAGCATGTCCACTGGTCACACCCCCCCCCATGTGAGTCTGAGACCGGACCCAGGTGTGCCCTGGGTCCCACCTGGCCCATTTGAGGGGCCAGGGGCTGGCTGCATGAGGCAACCAGCCCGTAAACAAGGCAATGAGGTCATCATGGCTGGTTGTAACGGACAACCAGCCAAGGGGATTGAACATTTAAGGGGCTGGTTCAGCCCCATTGAGGTGGAAACACCAGAAATAACCGGAATAGGCTGGTTGTAAGGGTACAGGGACTGATGCCATGTGGGCTGACGTAGTCCAAACCAAGTAACAAGGCCAGTAGAGCCTGTAGATCTTATTTGGGGCGGAAAATTTTCCTTTTGGCTTGTTGTATCATGGTCTCACAAGAGGCCAATCTTTTGTACTTAAGGAACTCTTCTCCCTGCTGTTTTCCATCCATTCATTCATCATTCCAATCAAATTCATCCAACATATTGCCCCATTGTGAGAGCCCCATTAGCCAATATTGACACCCAGTGTCCAGCATTTCTTTTGCTTTAAATACTGCTCATTTGACTAAGCTAATTGCTGGCCATAATTCTAACAAGCCTTAGACAATCTAAAAGAAGGCATGAAAGATGGGCTCAATACACTAAAACTGAAACAAAAATTGAGCAAGATTGATAGAGGCAATTATATTGATGACCAAACAATCTGTAACACTAAGCAGAAGGTAGCGCTTGCAGAGCTGAAGGGGAAGATTGTTATGGACGTACTCTATGAACAGCTTGAAAAAACAAGCTGGATTCATTGTTCAAAATTCAGTGTAGAGGGTCACTTGGAGGCCCTGTACTTAGCACACACAGATTCATTAAAGCTTTCTGAAAAATTCCATCATATTGCTGTTTTGGATTTTACTTATAAAAAACATAAGTACAAAATCCCACTATTGCATGTTGTAGGAATGACAGCCAACCAAATTAATTTCACAAAATCTCTTGTGTTTATAACAAAAGAAATTTTTTAGTTCTAAATTTGGTCTGTAAATGCATTAAAGGATTTGGCTTATGATCCTACAAGACTTCCAAAATTCTTTGTGACGGACCATGGAAAAGCTCTGATTTGTGCAATTTAATCTAGTTTCCCTGAGTCATCAAGACAATGATGCACCTGGCACTTTTCTAAAAATATACAAGCAAATTGTAAAGCGCGCTTTGTTAATTAAGTTGTAGATACTCCTGTGGGATTATATAAATAAAGTAGCAAATAGCTTGCTGGCAGTCCTTGAAGGGGAATTTAGTATTACTTCTACTCATTTAGAGTATTATTAAATACTAAGAGTGGTTTTGAATTTCCTGCCCTTCTAGTACTTTATTAATTCTGCAAAATAATTTATTTAAATTGATGGCTGGTTTCTTTGAGACTTAAAATAGTCCTCATATCAGATCTAGATTATTTATTAACTTTTTATTTGTAGGTTGTTGTTGAAGAATAGACCAGATGCATTGGATTATTGGTCAGTCAATGATCAGATATATTTGATCTGAACCATTATCCCAAGATTAAAGGGTTCAAGGGTTTATCAAAGGGGTGGTTCAGGAGAGGACCCAAGGCTGGGTTTACCCACAGGGGGCTGGGTAGAGGAAAGGTTGGTAGTTTCTTTTTGTTGTTCTCTCTTTCTTTGTAAGGGTTATTGATTTATTAATGGGTGGTTTTTCTTTAATATGGTGCTGAATATTTAGGTCACAAAAAAACCCTTATTCAAGCCCCTGTTGGGTGGTTTAATTGTTTAAATATGGGTAATAAATTGGTTTCTGAATTCTTGTTTTCTTAATAACTGGTTTGCTTATACTATTTTATCTGGGCCAAGAGGGCCTTATAGGTGGTGGGGGATTGGGCCAGAGGGCCTGACATCTGAGTAGAGGTGGGTGATGGATGGTGATACAACTTGGATAGGGCAGAGAGGCTCTCTTTAAATATAAAATTCCTGCCCCCAGGGGTGCTCAAGGATGCCCCTAAGTGTTCTCCCTGTTCTGGTGAGGAACAGTGAGGTACAATTACATGCAACATTTTTGCTGGTTGGGAAAAGCTTGTACAGTTACATGAGGCATTTCTGCTGGTTGGAAAAAATCTGGTACAGGGGTTTTATGCATGCACAGCCCTGCATAAACTTCTGGGAAGCGCATATAAAATATATTCCTGTGCATTACTGGTGGTTGGTCTGGTGCTACTTGTTTCTCCCTACATGTGTTGCTGTGCATTCACTGGTGGTTTGTTTGGTTCTACTTGCTTCTACCTTCATGTATTTCTGTGCATTACTGGTGGTTTGTTTGGTGCTGCATGGTCTTGACTGCCTGCATATATTGCTGGGTAGGCCTGTGGTACTTGTACTGGTAGTTTGTTTGGCATCACATGCTACTGACTGCATAAATTTTTGTGTGGTGATGTGGTGGGTTGGTACTGGTAGTGTTTTTGGCATCACATGCTTCTGACTACCTAAATTACTGTGTGGTTCTGAGGTTGTTTGGTACTGGATGGCTCTGGCTGCCTGCATATATTGCTGGGTAGCCCTGTGGTACTTTTACTGGTGTTTTTTTTGGTATCACATGCTTCTGACTACATAAATTGCTTTCTTTTGCTGGGGGTTGTTGTTAATGGTAGTTTTTTTGGTTTTTGTTGTGCCTGGTTCCACTTTCTCCTGCCTATACTGCTCCTTCTGTATGTATGTTTGCTTATTTGTTTGGTTCTTGTTGAGACTGATTCCACTTCCTCCTTCCTGCACTGTTCCTGTATAATTTTGCACAGCCTCCTGTATGTATATTTGCTTGCATTCTGGGTGAGGTGACAGGAGCTGAACTAGTTGCACTGCCTCCTGTATCTGTATTGTTATCTTCTGGCTGAGGTGACAGGGTTGGTGAATGGTCTTGGTGTTGAGGGTAAGCTGTTACTGGTATTTACTTGAGGTTTTTACAAGGTATTTCTTTATGCCTTCCACAGAGCTGTGACACCTGGTTAGGTATGAGTTTGCCACATTTGGAGGTTTGTTGGGCTGTATCTTCTAATCCATGAGAGATAGGGGGTACTTTGGCTGAGTGACTATGGGTTTTTTCTGATGTAGAATCCATTTCTGAGGTTACTTTGAGGGTTTTAGCTTTTTTTGCACTAGAATATTGAGTCTGATGGCTATAGGACAAGCTTGGAATACCACAATGTTGAAGGATGGAAAAGCTTTATGACTCTGTGGGCAAAGTATGGGGCCTCAGAGACCAAGGAGGAGGCAGAGGTCAATGATGCAGGACTCAGAGTAGGTCCAAATCACTTCTTCTTATTCTTTCTAGTTTTGGGAGCTGACATTATGACTTGTATAGTGTTTCTTGAAAGACCATGAGGATGTGCTTAAGTATATGGAAAATAAAATTTTCCCTATCAAAGAGAGGTTTGTGACAGCTTGGAATTGTATCAACCCAGAATTCAGAAGCAAAGAAACTTTTCAGGTTGAAGGGTCCCATGCCACTCTCAAACTATTCCTTGCAAACTCTTTGGGAAGCATGTTGGATGTTTGGGAAAACCTTGAAGTAACAGTTTTGAATCAAATCAAATTGGTTCATGTGTCACTTTATAACTCTCAAATTAAGTTAGGGACAGTTCTTCCCCCTGAAGTTTTACCATTGGGGTACCACTTGTCTTTAGAGGCAATTCAGCTTGTTTGGGAACAATTCAAGCAATTCAGATGTGACCATGATGGAAAATTGTGCACCAAGTCATACTCCAATACTATGGGTTTGCCCTGTTCCCACCAAATAGGTTACCATCTAGCATTCAGAGGATCTGTGGTACCTGAAGATGTTCATCCTCAGTGGAGGTTGGACTATGAACCTTGCAGTTCTATTTCTGTAAGTTGGTTTAAGTTGGATTTTCAAAATCACTTTGTGATTAATTATTTTTGAAATTCTTTTTGATTAATTATTCCTAATTTACTAATGGTTGATCCTTTTGAATTTTCAAAGCGCAACATCAACAAAATGCTGAGCAATCCTCAGTTATGTGAAAAATTCAACGCAATGATCTTGGAATCTCCAGATCATGAGCAAGGTGGTTTATTGAAGTACATAATGTGGAAGATTGGGAAATATTTTTCAAAACAAAGACTTGAACCTAAAGTCTTACAATTGAGTAGGGGTTGGCCAAAATTGACAGATACACAGAGAGAACCATCTTGGCTTGAGCATGTTAAAAAACAAATCAAGCCGGAAAATAGGACAAGAAGGGCACCAATCAAGAAAAGACAAAAGATTGTAAGTCTTTTCTTTGGAGACATGTTAATTTTTTTGGTTTAATGAACTGATGATGATAATTATTAGTCAAAGTTGGCAGGATCTGAATCTGAATTCCATAGTTAACAGGAAGAAACTGAAAGTGAATCAGCTTCACTTAATTTGGAATCTGAATTCTCTTTGGAGGAAGAGGTCATGCAGGAAGGCTCAACCAGAAGCTCATCTTTGGTGAGTATTCATTTCATTGATGTGATTTAAAAAATGATTGCTAAGTTAGTTTTGATGATAGGAACAAAACTTAAAATACCTCAATCAAATCCCCAAGAAATTTTATAAGTTCTTGGGTGAGGTTTGGGATTCAATTGGAGATGGAAATTGTGGATTTAGAGTCATTTCTAAATCTCTTGGTTAAAATGAACATGGATGGTTTAAAGTTAGGAAGGAAATGATTGAAAAATTATAGAAACATAAATCATGCCACATTAAGATGCTTGGTGGTGCAAAAGAGGTATAAAAGATTATAAAAAGTCATGATTTCAAAGACATCAATCAAAAGATTCCCTCTTCAAACTGGCTGGCTAAACTAGATATGGGACAAATATTAGCAGACACATATGCCAGACCTATCTTTTTAATTTCATTGGAGTCATGTTGTTCTTATACTCCAATGAAAAATGGTTTTACAGATCAATCAGACCTTATTTATATTTCCTTTGTAAAAAATAACCACTGGGTTCTATTGGTGCTTGAGGGAGAAATTATTCCAATCCCACCCATTGTAGCAAAACCGTGTTCCTTGATTTCCAAAAAAGCCTCTGGTTGGGTTGATCATCTCAAAGATCAATGCAAATGTATTCTAGATTATAGAAGACTTTGACTTCAGTTCATCATTTGGTTTCATATAACTTGTAATTTTAATGCAGCTAACTATTTCTATTAATATAAAGGTCTATCACATTTTGAAAATCTTTAGGGCGTATCAAAGTTAGCAAATCCACCATTAGAAACCCGCCATTTTTTTTAACCAAACCCGCCATTTTCAATGGTGGGTTTTTGAAATACACATACCCCCTAACTTGTGTATTTCAAAATGGCGGATTTAAAACATCAAACCCGCCATTTATGCACCATCATCCATCCACCATCCATCCCATGCAAAACACCCATCCACACCTCCACCTCAGCAAATCCATACTGATCCCATCTCCATTACATCACACACATCTCATCTCCATTGCTTCACATCTCTATTGCTTCACATCCACCTTCACCTCACCCACCACCTCCCCCCCTCCTTTGGTTGGCACCCCTGGTAAGCCTCCCCCCCTCTTCCTCATCCTTGTCCTCTTCCTGCCCCTCATTGGTTTCTGATCCTTTGATCATTCAACCTCTAGTAGCGGGACTGCTCAAGTGTTTGATTATCTATCCAATTTACCTCATTCAACAAGTAGTTAGAAGTCAGTCAATCCATTGGGTTTTATCTCTACTACTGTTTGTTTATTAGAAGTTTAAAACAAATTGGAATCAAACCTGAACCTGACAAGCACTCCAATCAATCCAAATTAGAATTTGAACTTGTACAATTTTAATTGCTTGTTAAAGAAAAAATCTAGTTTGATCCATTTATTGCCTAGGTTTAAGATACCTTTCAACTTGAACCTTCTCACTCAATATCAATCTTGTAAACTCTCTGGTCTTTCTTCTCCATAAAAGCACTACGTTCTACCAACCTCAAAGTCTATTGACTCAATCAATCTCTCCCTTGCAGCTTCAAGATGATCAAATCTCCAAGTTCAACCAATTGCTCAAGACTGATGCCCAAGGTGATCAAATTGAGAGAGATCACACTGGTGGAGGTAGCAATGAATTGGCTAGTTCTAAATGCACCTCAAGTTTGATGACCCATTGATCAATCTCATGCTTGGTCAATTCTTCCACCAAAAATCAACAAATGATTCCTAGATTTCCCATCACTGGTGCAACCAAATTTGTTGTCTATCATTTTTTAATCAGATCTCCTCATCTACTCAAGAATTGAGTCAACAAACTGACAGAGACAAGTATGATTGGTGGAGGTTGGGAGGCGGCCAATTTTTTCAATCAATCAGTTAATCATGAGGACGGGGATGACGGTTGTCATCTTGGCCAATTTGGATTGATGATTCAAAGGTATAGCATTAAAAGTAATAAGCAAAAGAGAAAAACAACAAGAGGAAGAAAGGAAAGGTCAAAGAGGTAAAGGGGTAGAACAAGAGATTGTAGAAGATAGCAAGGACAAAATTGAATCACCCCAGGAGGAAGTTAATTCATTTTCTAATCTTTTGGTTGATGGAAAACCGGTCAAGAGAAGTCAGATTTTCAACTGACTAGGTGGTAGTTGTAGCCATTCACTCTTGAACATCAATCAAACAACATCCTCCTTCTTTTTATCATCCCTAGCCTGCTCCATCTCCTCTTGCTCCTTAAATGATCAGCATCATCATCATCATTCATGCTGTGATCATCATCAACACCCTCAGAGTTTAGATAGTCTGGATGATCTCAATCATCCTTATGAGCAATCAATGGAGAAAGTTGAACAGGACTTCAAATCCAATCCCCTTTGATTGATTGGCAGGTGGGATGATAAAAGACCACCTTCCCAATAGTTCTAGGGATAGTCATGGCAGTATGAGTAGTGAGAGCCTTGGGGATTGCTCAAATCTGAGAACTGGTATTCAAGCTACTATGGCCAGTAATTCTATTCATCCTACCCCTAGCCATAATCATCATCATCCTGATCAACAGGAAACATCAACAGACTTGGCCACTCATCCTCATCATCATCATCCTTCCTCCCCCTCCTCCTTGCTGACAACAACAACATTGAGCAGTCACACCCATTGCTAAATAACCCCTCCCTTATGGCTTTTTTGTTGTGTTTTTATCATCATCATCCCAATTCAGCTGGTGGGGTGCAAGAGGCCTTCCTCATCCTGCTCCCCTCTCTCCCTCTCTCCCCCCCCCCCCTTTTTTTTTTTTTTTTTTTGTTGTATTGATTTAGCTGCAATTTTTTTTTTTTGGATCTTGCTCAATCATTCATTTCAAACATCTTCCTGCCTGCTGTTGGATCAATCTCTCTCCTCTGCGGGTCAAATTTCTAGAGGTGAGAGCTGAGTTTTTTGAAAGGCACATTGGCCCATCCAGAAATGGCATGCTTAGCTTATTGGTTAAAGCATCACTCATCAATGTTGATTTCATGGGTTCAAATCCCATAATTTGCAAAATTTTGGGTAGAAAAAATTTCACTGCCCTCAAAATTTTATACAACAAATTGAATTCCTTGTTCATCCTCACCCCAATCAAAGTATACATTTGGGAGGGGACAAGATGGGAGGATATTATTTTAAAAACATACAGAGATGTGGAATTGCCAATTGATCTCTCAATTGATATCCAATCAATCTCTCAATAAATCAGGAATTGATTCAGCAATTTATTGGCAATTGATTGGTGGATTGATTTCCAATCAATCAAGCAATCTCAAAATTTTATACAAAAAATTGAATTCCTTGTTGATCCTCACCCCAACCAAAGTATACAGTTGGGAGGGAACAAGATGGGAGGAGATGATTTTAAAAACATATAGAGACTTGGAATTTCCAATCCATTTCCAATTGATCTCTCAATCAATCTCCAATCAATCTCTCAATCAATCATTAATTGATTGAGAAATTGATTCTCAATTGATTTCTGGATCAATAACCATTAACCTTAGAGGATGGAGGTTGGCCAACTTGTGTTTCATTTTTGGATCCAAAGCAAGCATTGTAGTTGGATAAAATTTTGAGCAAGTTTACCAGGATGATGTGATCAGCTCTCTTGAGCTGACTTGAGCCTTTGGAAGCTGATTGGGGAGGATTGTTGGATTTTGAGTTCCTCAGGGATTTTCACTTTGGTCCATTGGATTGTTGAGTGGACTTGCAGGGGGAGGATTTCTGAGGGGCCATTCAATAAGAGTAAGGGATAAAGCAATGAAGCAATGAGAGGATGGTAGTGATGAAAGTGATAATGTGTGAGAAAGTGATGAGATTGATGAAGAAATGAGATTGATGAGGTGATGAGATTGATGAAGCAATGAGAGTGATGAAGCAATGAGAGTGATGAAGCAATGAGAGTGATGAAGCAATGAGAGTGATGAAGCAATGAGAGTGATGAAGCAATGAGAGTGATGAATGAATTAGATTGATGAAGTGATGAGGATAGTGATGAAGTGATGGAAGCAATGAGAGTGATGAAGTGATGAGGATATCAATGAAGCAATTAGAGTGATGAAGTGTTTGAATGAGGCTGGAGGATGAAACCAGGGGGGATGATGTGGAATGATTTGTGGTTGAGCCGGTGAAAGCCTTTATATACTTTACTTGAAAAGACCCACTTATTTCATGTTAACTTTGACATGTCTGATCTGAAATAAGTGGTTTTTTTTTTGATTTTTAATGGTGGATTTGGGTTTAAAACCGCCATTAAAAAATGGCGGGCTTGCTTAAATTTGATACACCCTATTATCTTGAGTGTTTTGATTTAAAATCATTATATTGAGTGTTTTGAATGAGAGTTTAATGGTCAGTCAGTTCAACTTGTGTTGGGCTGATTCCATCATAAGGAGTATTTTTACTTCTTGTGATGAGATCAGCTTAACACAAGTTGAACTTGGTTTATATTTTGGTTCTTTTACTTTAGGGCTGACCATAAAAATTGTGTATTTTTGGTTTTTCTAATTTAGGGCTAGTCCATTTGCTTGTCTTTTTTTATTTTTGGTGTTTTTACTTTAGGGCTTGTCAAGTTACTTGTCTTTTTTTTGGTGTTTTTACTTTATGGCTATTCCATTCAATAGTTTCAGTTTTTGTTGTCTTTTAGTTTTTTTTAGTTTTTTTATTTTTTTTTCTTTTTTTCACCAAAAAATCAACATTTTTGATTTTTTTGGTTGATTTCTGTTTTTCTTTTTGAATTTTAATTTAGTTTATGGGAACCCTTAGTTTATTTTAATACCCTTTAGTTCTTTATTTTTTCATTTTTTATTTTTTATTTTTTCTCGGCCCACCAAGGTCAGGTGTTGTGTGGCATCCCCCACAACACCGGACTGTGGTGTGTGGGCCGCACAACTCTTTGAGCCATGTGGAAATTTACACGGCTCAAATGTAGTCTTTTGGCGTGCCACATGGCTCATTTTATGTTGTGTCCATGGCTCAATGAGTTGTGAATTTAACATTACCCTTCTTTTTTTAAAAAAATTTATATAACTTGATTCCATGTGAGAGAGGTAAGATAGCTCTGCAAATGCAGGATTTGAACTATATATATCTGATAAAATGGCATTCTGAGGCAGCAGATATGGATAATGTTCTTGAGAATATAGCCAAGCATCCTTGCCATGTGAATGAGAAGCTTGCACATGTGGCTATGATACTTGATCTTGGTGGTTGGATTATTTTTTGAGGGCTTGGAAACTTCCCTTATCAGAAAATTATTGGGATTTTCAACAAGCAATTTTTAACAAATGACTGAGATACTTTTTAATAATGGAGGATTAATAAAAGGATATTTTTATTTTCAACGGTAATTTGAGAATTTCATTGAAAATATTAGAAAATATTTGAAAATTTTCAGATTTATAATGGGAGAAAGCTGAGGAAACAAGCAAATAAATTTAGAATTTCAGGAATTATTCAACAATCCCAAGTTAGACAAAAATCTCATTGCTGGTCAATCATCGAAATAATCCAATTCATCACTATTATCTATGGTTTTATTGTTTCTTTGGGGGGAATTCAAGTGATAAGAATAGTTAATTGTGGATTCATTTGAATATTTTTTTTATGAGAAATCTGCATTTCATCCCATCTTACCCCTCTCAGTTTGAGATTTTGGGAAAAGATTGAAACCAAACCAAAAAAAACAAAAAAAAAAAAAAAAAAAAAAAACTTAAATTCCCTATTCAACAAATATTTTTCAAGCGCAATAAAAAAATATAAATTAGTTTTATTGTTGGTTTTATTTCCCCCCAAAAAGATCAAATTCAAGTCAAAAAAATAGATAATAAAAGTAGCAAAAATAAAATGAAAAAAAAGAAGAAGAAAGGGAGAAAAAAGAAAAAGAAATAACACAATAAAGACATCACCTATGTGTAATTCCTGGAGAACTTCACCTTCTGAAAACAGCCAAAGGGGCAGGGGTTGAAAACCTTAACTGGGTAAAGAAGTTTCAAATATCTTAATTAAATATAATAATTCCAGTTCCTTGTCTTCTTCTTCCTTTTTCTCATGAACAGAAAGCAAGCTGATATCAAAGGATGGCAATTTTTATTCATGATTTCCTGTTAATGGACAATTAATTACCACTTTCTTAAAATTAGAATCATTGGGCTGGTTGACAGGATGAATTCAAAGCCTAGGAAAAGTTTCCAAATGTCCATTATCAATTTTTTCAAAGAATAAGTTCTTGGTACAGTTCAGGTTGAAATTTTTCTTACCCAAGTTCCATTTTCCCTGGAATTTGAAGCATATTGTGTGTTTTTCTTTCTTCTAAAATTTGGATTTTGATTAATGGTGAGACTTTCAATTTTGAAAAACAAAGTAATTCTATCAGTAATGATAATTCCAGGAGAGGCAATTAGAATGAATATTACATATAAGAAAAAATAAATTTCAATAATGAACCAATTAATTTTCCAGGTCTTTTCCTGGTTTCAAATTGCTCAAGTGTTGGGATTTCAAATTATTTAATTCAAAACATTCATCCAAAGCAGCAAGAGTTGAGGCATAATTTTGGGGTAAGGAAAAGATTATTCAAAAAATCATTTCAAGATAGATGGGAAAACCATAGTTCATAAATAAAAAATTAAAAAAAATAAATGGCTGTAAAAAGGATTTAATTAATTTTGGAAGTTGAGAGTATTTTGACCACAGATTTTATAGTCACAAGAAATAAATAAAATTTCACCCACAGATCAGATGAATTTTAGGTTGAATTTTTAAAATATTTTGGTTGTTAATAGCTTTGTTTTGGAAATAAAGATGCTCAAATTCACAAGGGCTGAAAAATTGAAATAGGGATTTAAACTAGATATTTTAATAATAAATCAAACAAAAAGGTTATTTGAGTTATAATTTTTGGTGAAATGAATTAAGATTGATAGTTATGTACATAAATGGCAGAGGTTTTGTGGAAAACTATCTCAACTTTGAATTGCTTTCCCATTGGTAATGTCCCATTTTTCAATTTGAAGGGCAGGAATTTTTTTATTTCCTTTGGTTTGGTGTTAAAAGATGCTTAGAAAAGTACCTTTTTGTCAGAAACTTTTTAAAAATTAATAAATTAGCTTGTTTTTTATTCTTCCACCTTAGCCTTGAATTAAATCTTCCACTTTTTTTGAAGGTAACAGATGCATCTTTTCCCACCATAATTCATTTTCTTTAACTATTCCAAATCCCAAATATAGGTTTCAGTTTTCCTGTAACCCACCATACCTTTCTCCTGGAGGGTCTGGATTTTACTTGCAAACACAATTATTTTTGTGTGTTTTTCAGTCTCTAATTTATGGTATGATGGTTGTTGCTTTTTGGTGAGGATTCTTCAAAGAGAAAAGTGAAGTTTTTTCTTATTCTTCCAGGCTTATCTTTGACCAGGATGGTTTTTTCAAAATTAAGGGGAATTTTGAAAGAGTGGCATGGATTTCCCCTGTTATTTCCTGGTGTTTCAAGCAATGGTTTTTATCCAACACTTTCATTCTTTTGATATTTTTTATGTGGTTTATTTAATCCTATTTGGGTCATTTGTGGTACTGCTTCTATTATTTTTTAAAAAAAAATGCTTAAGCATGTTTGGTGGGGAGCATAGGAAGAATCTTTATTTCCCCCACACATATTTAATAGTTTTTTAGCCTTTTTTTTGAATTTCTTTATCCTGGTAAATTCCACAGTTTGTAGTGTGTTTTTGATTCCATCATTAGTTCCATGGAAATTTTTCTTTTGTTCTTAAGTTCCCACCACTTATATTATGATTCTTATCCCAAAATTAAGGATGGGTTACTTTATAGATTGATTGTATTCAGAATAAATTTTAGATATAATTTTATATAAGCTCCCATCATGAATCAATTTATCTTTTTTATTTTTTAAACTAAACCATAAGATATAATTTCCTGATTCAAATACAATTTCAACACCCATTTTTCCAAGAAGTCTGGGTGTGCTCAAAGCCTTTAAATAGATTCCAATGGTTTTCTTAGAGGTATAAAGTACGCAGTGATTTTCCCATGGCCCCTGAAAACTGTCAAATCTAGATTCTTTATTTTTTTTCAAGGATCACAGATTATTTTCTTTTGAAACATGGCTTTTTTATATGTATAGATAGAGTGTCTATGCCTGCAGGGATTTATACCAGCTAGGCTATTTTAATGGGATCATGTAATCTGTTTCAAGATGTTTTTTTTGAATGGGGAATATATAAAATAGAGGCATTAGCATTTTCACTCATTGGGGTATGTGTTCAATGGAAAGTAAACAAACATTTTGAAGTGAAAATTGTTTCTGAAGGCTATTTGGTTGATTTCAGCAATGAAATCTCATTAATGTTTCTCAACCTGCTAGCCTAGTAAAAATTTTTTTGTTTCCAAGAAGCCTTCAGGGAGCTCTCTGGTGATATTGGCTTGTCTGCACCTCCCACATTCTGGGACGTTCCTACACCACTTTCCAAATTTTCCCCTTTGAAGGCCTTTGAAGCATTGATGAGACATCATTTTTTTTTATTACCTGGTGGAAATCATAGTCCACAAAAATTGAGTTTTCAATTCTATTTGCAATGTGCTGTTTTGTGAATAATAGGACTATTGATCCTTCCTGTTTATATTTTTTCCCTTATCTTCTAACTTTCAAACTTAAAACAGGTTTGAGGCTCAATGGAAGGGTGGATAACAGGGAAAGATCTTTAAAATCAATAAATGACTACTGGAAGGACAGAACTATCCTGATGCAATGGTATTAATAGCTAATATGTGGGAAAAATCTTGGTGAGTAGACAGGAAAATATGAAGAAAGTAATATATCAATTGCAATATTCAGAAAAAGATTCAAAAAACTTAAGCAAGATCCAATATCAAATTACAAGATAGCAAGAGCTTACGCCAAAAGCAATATATTTAATACTGATGGAAATAGAAAATAAGATTGGCTTTAAATAGAAAAGAATTAATTAGTGAATAAATATCTTCAAAAATATTCCCAGGTACCTTTGTAGTAGGATTAGTCGAATCCATAAGAACAGAAGGAATAACCAATGAGTAAATTACTAGAGATAATGATGAAACTATGTATATTTCAAGCACAAATATTCCAACTTTTAGTACAGAGATAAATTTAAATCTTGGAAAAAACTGCAGGTTCATTCAGTGGGTGTAGATGCTTCAAAAGGTTGATTAGCTCTCAGGTATCAGCAATAGTACTACCAATGAAGAGCTCACAAACTGATCACCTGCTTTGGTGGAGATATTTCTTCTCAAAATGATTTCCAATAGCAATCTTGGATTTTCTGAGTTGTGATTGTGGGTTGCAGTGCTTTTGGAAAGCCATGGGCTATTACCAAGTAGGTAACTGGCATTGATTATAAATCAATATCCAGCTCTTTCAAAATGAAATTTATGTGGTCCATCAGCCACTTCTGGTGGGTTGAATTTTTGGATTATAAGAATAACATCATAAGATTTGAGTACATGTGCCTCTTCCAATTTTGCCATTTCTTCATTGACTGAAACATTCATCTTGATTAGTTCCTTTTTGGCTCATTAAAAAACCAACTTATTTGGAATCTGCACTATTTTATTGCTAGGCGGGTTGAAGTGCATGATGTCTCTGATCAAGCTCAGGATTTTTCACTTGTCTTTTCTTATGGTGACCTGGTTGGGATAAAGGCTGATTTTGCTATTTTGGAGGCATATTTCTATCCCTGGTCTTTCTTCCTTGTGGTTGGTGTTTTCCTAATTTTTTCAATTTTTTTTATTTTCAGAAGCCTGGCTTCGGTTTGTGTTTTAAATTTGATTAGCTCTTTGAGTTGATTTATAACACTTTCTCACTGGAGTGTTTGATGTGCTTTACATTTTTGCTCCTCCTCAATCCTCAGTGCTTCCATTTTCATGACCTTGTTGATCAATTTTTCTATGTCCAGTGTCATTTCAGACATACAATTTTCTGGTTCATTAAAGGTTAGCCCAAGTAAACTCAGAGTTGATAATGTTGTTTGCGGCCCCAGCTTCTGGTTGTTGGGGGTTTTGGGTGTTTGTGAAAAGTGTGGTTTGGCATCACCAGGCAAAAAATCATGGCAATTTTTGTCACATGACATTGTGATTACCCTTGTTATCTGTCTAAATGAAACCCATTCAATGAAAAAAATAAAATTATGCACATTCTCTGTGCTTTGAAGTACCATAATAGTTCCACTGAAGTACCAATGGAGTAGCCCTAGAGGATCAAATTTTCAAATTTTTTATGGCTATAGAGCACATCTGGGTGCCTG
The DNA here is from genome assembly GCA_025617555.3 of Puccinia polysora. Classification (NCBI taxonomy): domain Eukaryota; kingdom Fungi; phylum Basidiomycota; class Pucciniomycetes; order Pucciniales; family Pucciniaceae; genus Puccinia; species Puccinia polysora. The sequence goes on from CM062628.1 coordinate 38,267,566, forward strand.
CCCAAGTTTAACTTGTTGTGCACCAAGCATGACTTGGATTGGCACCCAGGGAGCTTGACCAGGTTGGGCTTGCAGGGGTTATAAATTGGCACTCAGCCAAGCTCCCCTTGACACCAATACAAGCTGGTTGCACCAAACCAGCCAGCCTTGGTCTTCCCCACTTTTCAACCTGTCAATTTTTTTGGAAAATATAATCATGTATTATGTGTTTCAATTCAACCAGCTTAGATTGGCACCAAGATAAACTTGGCCTGGTGCCAGAAATATTTGTCCAGGCATCATGTCAACCTTGGCCAGGCATCAAGGCCACTTTGAATGGGACCAAGGTGACTCTTATCAGTGCCATGCGTGCTTGAAAAAAATCTTGATTAAATTTAGGTGCAGCCCAAACAGGCTTTTCACACCATACTTGATGTCACCTGGCACCAAGTGCCATCAAATTTTTCCTGGTGCATGTAATTTCTTTCAATTTTGATGCATCTAAGGGTGTTGGGTGATGGGGGGAGAGTAGCAGAGGCCATTAGGCTGTTGTCAATGTTGTAGGAAGGAGTTGCAATCTGTATGAGTTCTTTAGGATGATGCAAAGCTAAATCTGGGTGTTCTGGGGAAAAGAAGTGAGACTGTTGTGGTATGGATGATTACTGATGTCTTCATACCTTTTGCTTGGTGGAAAAACATGTCAAAGGCACAAATTTAGTAAACAAGTGATGAATTCAGACCAAAAAAAAACTAAATTCATGCCTTTTCTGTTTTATTTTATTTTTTATTGAAAGAGTCATGTTTTTTTATGAGATGTATTTATAGTCTGGGACCATAAAGGTGTAGTTATGTATGTATGTATGTACATACATACAAGACCTTTTTATGGAACTCACTCTATTGCACTGCATCTAACTATGCATACGTACTATGTCTTGGCCATCCCTCCAATCAACTTTATCCTTCAACAATCAATCCAACACCACATAATTCCCACCATCAAATTGGACTTGCCAGGAGGAAGAATAACTAGCTGAGTCAGCCATCAAGAAGTATATATGCATGACTCAACAACCTCAGCTTGACACTCATCAATCTGGCATCACCCAGTTCTATCAGTGGACGAAATTAAAATTGTGGAGCTACAAGTTGGATGGAGTATGACAGATTTTTCACACAACCATCCATCCATCCAAACTGAAGCTCCCAAGTTCAGCAGGAGTCCCACCATGTTATGTCTTTAAACAAAAGATTCTCAAAAACTCCTCTGAAGTACTTAGAGAGTTCATCGATCAATTCACCGAGTCCTCTCTTTCCATCAAGCATGCTTGGAACTTGGTGTCCCCCCCCCTCTCCCACTATCGGTAGCTGTTATTGGAGAGGACTAGCAGGTCTTTTAAGAATTCTCAAGGTCATGTTTAGGCTATGGAGGAGCTAAATTAATAAAGTCTGAGCTCTTAAACCAATCGATTGGATTCGGATGATCATGAAGAAAAATCCCTCAAATCACATTTTGGGGGCGCTTAACAAACGGCTCAAGTATGACTCGAACCTCGATGGACGAATTGAGGTGAGAGATTTCATAAGAAAAAGAAGGACACCCTCTTCAACTCCCAGTCCACACGATCAATTAGAAGTTGATCGACCCAATTCGATATTAAAAAAAATCGAGAGTATCCGAAGCATAGGATACCTAATCACATCAATCCAATCAAATTACTCGTCTCAACTATTGAAGCACAGGCTTCCAACCTTGACTTCAAGGGTTTCAAAAAATAAAAATAAAAACGTGCTTCATGTTCTAAAACCCATAGTAAAAAGCAAGTACCAAAAAATCCAAACAAAAAAAAAGAGAAAAGAAAGGGGAAAAAAAGAAAAGGGAAAGGAAAGGGGGAAGAAATAATGAAAGAAGATTAGTCGAGACCACCGATTAAGTTAATAATGATTTGAAACTCTTTAAAGTAAAGGAATTGTCGAGTGGTGCTCCGATTCGATGGAATTTCAGAAGTTTGAAGATCGGGTTGACAAACTTGACCAGCTGAGAAACCGAGGAAATGAGCGTGAGGACTAGAACTTGGTCGATCGATTAACCCTAACGTGGGTTCCTTTCTGACGAACGAGCCCAAGATTCCAAGGAGTGGATTTCGATCGGATAGAGGGATCCAAGGGACTGGATTGGATGAAAGCAGTGGATCTGAAGAGTCATCCTTAGGTTCACTCGTCCGACCACTCGCTGGCCCATCTCCTCCAGCATTCGAATGACCCTGCTCATCTGCCTCTGAGCCCACGACGATGGGTGGGATCTTGGAAGCAGTCGCACCCGATCCTGCTTGAGCTGGTTCAATCATCGTGAGATTCGACTTCCCAGGCTCGTATCCTAACGCCGGAAATTCACCCAAGTATCGGTGTTGAGGGGTAGTATTATTGACGTTATGATCGGTCGGAGTTCCAAGTAGAGTCGAATTTGATTCGGTAGAATTATAATTACCCTCTCCAACCATCGATTCTCGCATGGTTAATTGCTCACAAGCCCTTTCATTCGCTCTCGCTTCTCCTACTCGTTGAGAGTTCGGATCCATCTGATCCTTCGACCATTTTTCAACTGGGGCCTCTCCATCACCGTCCGCTTCATGAGGGTCCGGCATGTCTTGGGCTGCTTCATTCTCATCAGAGCTTCCGTTTGAGTCTCTTGCCGTGCAACCGATGTGACGACTTTTCGCTGATTTTTTCCCCTCTTTTCTCATGATGGCATCCCAAGCTTCATTCAGGGATAGTACAGGATCAGACATATTCGATTGGCCTAAAACAAAATGATCATCGATCCACAGGTTGAAACCTCCGAGGAAGTTTCTAGTTTGATCCAACCAAACGACCTGTCTAATCTCACTCCACTTTCCTCTAGGTATATTTCTCAGTGGTTTACCTGCCATGGATGAGCCATCCTCCTGTTGAACGATAGATTTTCGATCTGTCTGACTGGAGATCGAGCCAGGGTGACCTCTTCCTAGAGTCTGGATGAAAAAATCACCCGTTTCATCCTTTCCGAGCTGCGAAAGTTGAAGGTCGTGCTTGCATGTCAATGCTGGATATCCAACTATATCATCCATTCCAACTAACGTACCATCATCTGAATTTTCAATCCATCCTGCTTCATGGTATCACTCGAACCGCTCAGATTTTGTCCATAGAGGCTTGGGAGTTTGACGGAATGGACGAGATCAAAAGCTTTTGGAATAAAGAGTTTGTAGGAAAAGGTAATATTCGTAGCCATAGTGGTATTTGCTGAGGTCATCCGACGAGTCAGTATGAGTAGGTTTCAGGATCTCGTTAGATTGATCAAGCCGATGTAACTCACTGGGTCTGGCGTGAAATTGAGTATCCTCTACCGATGTGGAGTTGGTGGTGATCAGGTTACAAGAACCTGAAGAATGCTTTACTCGTAGCAGGTTACCCGACCCGAGAGCCAAAGCAGATTGTGCTTCTGATTGATCATCCTGGGAATACCACTCAGTGACCGGAGTACTTGAAGAGATTACCAGAATGTTCTCCAAGCTCTCACGAAGTGAGTCTGAGGGTCGAATCCTTAAATCATCTAGTGTGAAATTATTGGCTAGTCGCCATTTATCTCTCTCATCCCTTTCGAGTCCCAAAATTAGCGGCTGGATCGCTGAAGATGAGCGCTTGGAGGATTGAATTGGGCTGGTATCAACGGAGCCTAGATATTCGAAGAGAGTGATAAGGAAGAGAAAACGTTTCCCGTTGAAATGAAAAACTTGATCGACCAAGAACCTCGTTTTCATCTTTGAGTTCCTTGACTTGAAAAGGAGGCCTACTTGGGTTGATGCCGGAGTTTAGTGATAAACGATGCTAATCACTCGAGATCAAAAGCTACGATCGAGAGATAGGATGAAGAGAGAATAATCAAGTGGTTTGATAGATGGAACCTTCATCGTTGGGATATCGTACGTTCAGTGTCCCACCCAAGATTATTTGAGCTGCAACCAGAAGCGTTGTCGGCTGGCTGGGGACAGCCATCTGAGCTTTACATGACTGAGTAGTCAGTGTTCTCCTCAGGAAACTTGAGAGGGCTGGTGGAGGAATTCATCATTATGTATGATGTCAACCCTGACCGACCCGCAACGATAGTCAGTCATCTCCAATGGAATTTAGAGTAGAGGGCTGGGATTCCCCACCAGAGGGTTTTCACCTTCTCCATCCAGTTCGAAGCATGGATGTTCGGAGTGATCGGAGGAATAAAAATGAGTGAATGTTGGTTTGCAATATGATCATAAGTATATACATATCTCTACATACACCTTAATCTTCCAGAATCCCATTCTATTCTGAGATCATGTTCTCCTCATCATCAGCTGGCCCCTCTACCTCATGCAATGATGGTGAGAAAAAATCGAGTGAGAAACCTCGAAGGATTAGTGAGCACAATCCATGGATGCTACTTTCGGTTGACTTTTCTTTCGAACTCAACCGATCTAACTTAGTGAGCACCATGTCAGGGTGTAAGAATATGTGTAATGTGGAGCTCAAACATCGACTTGGGCAGTACGGTTCGCCATTTTCCTCTCCTTCTTTAATACAAGACTTCCTGCGCTTGCGACCGTAATCAAGGCTGTTAAGACCATCAGGGAAGATAGGGCGAGGGGCACCAAATCCCGACCAGGATCACCAAGTGGCGCGTTCACCATCTTACCCCATCCTCACCCAAGCCCCACCAGCTTGGCGTTGGTTTCATTCTCGTTTTACCTCTTCTTGCCTCAATCGCTTCGGACTGGATGATATTGCAGACTGCAACAGTCAATATGGAACTATAGTCTACCTGATAGCTTGATATCAGAATAAAAAATGGCCAGGATCTGTCCACGCTGTCGAGGCAAGTTCAAAACAACCTTCTGAGGCCTCATGGTGAATTTTTCGCATCTTTAATAGTACTCCTAATCAGGCCTCTTACATTCCGGTATACTTATTAGCTTCATCAATGTCAACTCAAGTCGAAACTGCTTTTGTATGCGTGTAATGTGCTTGAAATCGAGATCAGCTAAATCTAACAGGTTTATTGCTATTTTGAGTTTATATTGCGTCCAGTAAAGCGTGTTATTTCTCAACGTCGTTCGTCGTTGTTCTAACCTAATCTGAATTTTGAGGATCAGAATCATATGGGGTGAAAAGGGGAGTTGTAGGAAGGCTTCCTAAGGCCATGGAAGATGTGACGGTCGATTTCTTCCTAGAAACAACTGGCTCGCTGGCTCGGTTGCTTGAAAATTTTCAGCCTCTTCTTGTACCTGTCGGGTCGAGTGCAGGAAAAAATGTTACAGGTTTTCATCATCACCTCAAAATGTCGATGAGGCTCCATCAAATCAGCTCGTGCGCCCACTATCCACTTTCAAATCAAAAAGGCAGTGATCTTCATCAGCACCAAGGTGCACTGGCCAGCTCAACTATATACATCGATGCAGGGGGGATCAAATTAAGGTGGTGGGAGACCCCCCTGCCTCACAGTGAGTTGGCCAATGGCCACTGGGATCAATGTCCGCCCCCAGTTCAAACAAACTTTACCGATGTCATGCATATCCAACATTCGGAAGAAAAATTTAACTCGCTCTCATCTTGTTACATTGATCGTTCATCGTTTGATTTCGTTTCTCATGGGATTTTCATTTTTTTTTTTTACACTCTTCTGCGATCAGTCATGACTCTAACAATACAACCCGTACCCGCGATTTCTGTTAACTGCTTAAGGGAATACAACAAAGGATCCAAGAATTCAAAACGGCACAATAGTCAATATCCATAGTTAGGAGCCATATGGCCTAGATATGGAATAGGCTAGCTATCAAGAGAATTTAACATTGACCTTCTCGTGCCAATTGAGTAAGACGGCAGAGTTGCTATCTCCAGTTAGACTCATTCCCTTGTATAAATACTTCATGAGCCAATCCTGTTCGGATTGGTCAAAAGATTGAACGATCGAGGAAATCTCAGAGGTCCGAGTTGAGGAAAGCGTTTCGATCACCGAGGCGAGAGTGAGTGACTTGGCAGAATCGAGGGCTGATGACGAAGGACCATAGGGTGGTGAGGCCAGAAGTAACTTCAAGGCTGATGCAACATCACCACTGGGATGGAAGGAAAGCGAGAGCGGATTAGGGGTTGTGAAGGTAAGCAGGCATATTTCAGTATGCCCATGTGGAGAGGGTGCTTTGCATTTGGGCATCAAGGCATCAAAGATTCAGAAATAATCTTGACGGACAAACACTAGATTGAGACTAACCGAGTCAAACATGAGCGAGCTTGAGCGGTCTTGGATTGGGCTTCAGCGAGAACCTCCTCGGGAGATCTGGGATCATGAACGTACAACTCTGAGGCAAACAAGAATTCGATGGCGTCATTCAGGATGCTCATACTTTCAAAAAGGTGCTTCTTCGATCTTTTGATGAGAGGATGGGTGATAAGTCAAAAAATGAAGAAAACCCTCTGACCTTCTTCGGTGACTATATCGGGATCGTAGATGTCGATATCAATCTTGCGGTAAGCGGTATCCATTTCATCCGTCGCTCGCTCGACAATCGATCGATGGCTCCTGGTGGGCGCTGCAACCTCCACAGCGAGAGAGGGACAAGATGGGGAGAGATGATCGACGACGGCGTGGAGAGCGACTACATGCAGCCCTCCACTGTGCGACGACGCCCAGCAATTTTCCCATAGGGTGGGTTACTTGCAGCAAACTTCAGCGTAGATTCATGAATTAAATTCGAAGCACGCACTCACCGTGAAGGCGCGTCGGGGCGCAGATTGGAGGTCGGACACCTTTCAATCAGACCTTTGCCATTGCACCTAATTTTGATAACCCCTGTTAATTTCAAAAATAATTCATTGACATGAATATTTGTTTTATGGACATTGTAAAATTTTGAAAGATCATCTCACAACAGAAAAAAAAACTGATGTCTTGGTTTGAAAGAATCAAACCATAATCAAAGGTTAAAATTAATTTTTTGATTTTTTAAGGGAGAAATAAGAACAAAAGGATGCTGAATAGATGAATAAAGCAAGTAAAGATTTGTATATATTTTTTGAATAGATGAATAAAACAAGTAAAGATTCATATAATTTTTTTTCACAACATACATTTGAGCTCACTTATTTTGTTTTGTAGCCTACTTACTTCATCCAGTTTTTGAGTAGATTTCTTGAGGTACCATGGGATGAAAAAACAGTCAGTGGTCCCTGGTGATGTATAAAATCATTTACTTCATAGACAATTCAACTCAATTTTTTTTTTCAAATTTTATGAAACCATGTCTAAATTGATTCTTAGCTGCATAGGCAATGAGCCTTTCCATTTTTTAGGATGTAATAAGGCCAAGGATTTTTTTTTTCAACAAAAAAAAAATTGGAATTTGAAATCATACATTGTGGAGTTGGATTGCACATTTCAAACTTTGAAATTTATATATATAAAAAAAACTTGTCATTTGTAGATCTAAGTTAAACATTTACCTCAGCTCTTTTAAGATCTGATTTTTAAATTGAAATCATGACACCAAATTCAAAGCACCTTGATTGTGAAGTGATTTCCAAATAACCAATGATTATCTCCAAGAACAGTGATCACTTTTCTTTCACGCATCATAGTCAACCTATCCATTTTTCATCTCAATCTTTTTCTCATAATTGGAATTCTTAGCTATGAAATTTGAACCTGTTTATTTTTCTGGAATGAATAATTCAATTGTTTGAATTCATTCATTTCTGGTTAACTTTAATAGATCTAGTTTGCAAATTTATTTTACTTTGCATTAATGATAATAACCATGGGTTTTCTTTTTTTTGCAGACTCAATTGCTTGTACTTGGCCCCATTAATCCAAACTTTTACTTAATATTTCATTTTCACATGTAGTTCCTATTTTTATTATTTATCATCTGAATTTAACTTAGAATTGAATTATATGTCATTTGAATTTAAATTTTGGGCATTATTGTTTTCACACCCCCAATCCTTATTTTTGTGTGGTTTTGAAATCCCCAAAATGTCCCTTATCCAGGCTGTTTTCCTTAAATTCATGTAGTTTGGTGAAGTTTCAAAAATAATAATAATAATGATAATAATACCACATAGAGAGGCATCTAAAACCTCTCCAAAATATGTCTGAGAGTTTTTGGTCAATTTAAAGGCATTCAAAATTAGAATCAAAAAATTGAAAAAAAAACTGTTGTCTCAAATCTTTTCACTTTTTTTAATATTCATTTTCTAATTATTTTAGAAAAATCTGGAAAAATGGAAAGTTTTCAAATATAACAGGCAGTTCAAATATGGTTTTTCAAGATTTTTAGTACTTCATTTTTCTGCCAGAAAATGGGATTAACATTAAAAATAAGACATTCTTTTCAGCTTTTTTTGCTTATCTTTCCAAATAATTTTCCAAAGTTTTAGCTTGAATTATATTATTGGGCATTTAAAAGGCCGCCAAAAAATTATTTGGGGATTTTTAGGATCAATTATTTATCTCCAAATGGTTGATGCATCTACAACAATAACAGAAAATTTATGTTTTGAGGTGTGTTTTGGAGCCATTTCTGATACTATTTGGATTCTTTTGATGGAAAATCTGAGTTTATGTTTTTTAAATGCAATTCAAACAATAAACAAGTGTATTTTTTTGTCATTTTTTTCACCTTGTTTTAGCCCTCAAATGTCTAACCTCAAATCACCATGTTTAGACCCCTTTTTGGGTTAGGTCTGCATTTTTGTGCTCTTCTATATGAATAACCTGATATTTGATATGATTTTGAATGATTTCCTGTCTCCTCCTCTACTCTTGGGGCGGTTCAATCCTGTCCTAAACCATAGCATCACCTTTCAACTTTCAGAATCCACTCCACACCACACCAATCATCACCCATCATCACCAATCATCACAACTCAACACCAATCAACCAATCAAACATCACTACTCAAAACAACTAAACCAAACTAATTCAACACTCCAAACCCACTAAATCAATTCCCCTGAATCCAAAAGCTCAATAAAAAATTCAAAAAAACAACTCCTCAACATCATTTTCTCAACTTTTTTTAAAAAAAAATGATTAACAAATTGATTCAACATCAAAAACTAACCAAAAAAAAATACCTCCAATCTCACGTCTCTGAACTCTTATTTTCTCTCAAAATCTTAATCCTTCTGCTCTATATACTCTATCTAAAACTCAAAAGTCTTCATAAAAAAACCCATCTCAAAATCAAAATCAAAAAATGTCTCAACAACACATCAACCCACTTTTACTATCTGCCTCTGCTTCTTCTTCTCCTTCTCCAATATCCTCCTCTTCTGATTCTTCTGCTTCTTCCTCAACTGATTTAGATCACCCCCATGATTCCACCCCTTTTTCTGCTCAATCTAAATTATCATATCATTCAAATGTGGAGCTTGTGGATGCTGTTCAAGAGTTGGCCAAGTCCCATGGATATGCCATTTCCACCAAAGTCTTCAATTCTAAGGAACAAAGATACACTTACCAATGTTAAAACTCTGGGGAATATAAAACCAATGTAGATAAAAAAAAAATTCAGCAACTAGAAAAGAAAACTGTCCTTTCCAATTCTCTGGAAGCTTTTGAAAGAGTACTGGTCTTTTTCAAATAAAAATCCAATGCCTTGATCAAAATCATCCTCCATCAGCTGCTCCATCCACCCATCCAGTTCATATAAGGATTCAGTGTTCTCAAGAGGATTTGGTCTATTCTTTAAGAAAAGCTGGGTTTCCTCACCTCAAAATCCTAAATTACTTAATGCAAACCTCTACCTCTCCCATTCACACAAAACTTAGTACCATCTATAACAAAAGATCAAAAATTACAAAAGAACACATGGGAGTAAATCACCTATAGAAGCTTTCACAATGGAATTAAGAAACTCACATTTTTCATATGAAATCAATAATCAAAATGGTAATATTACTTATTTATTCTTTTCTCACCCAGATTCTATAAAATTGATCAAAATCTTTTCATCATTATTAATTTTGGACTCTACATATAAAACCAAAAAAAATTCTGTGCCTCTTTCTCACATTTTTGCAATCAAAAATTGTGCTAGAAAATTCTATGTTGGTTTTTTTTCCTCTCCCAAGAAAAAAAGGAAGACTATCAATGAGCTCTCATCCAACTTCATATAATATAAGAACATGAAAAAACCAAATTTATTGTGACAGATAAGGAGAAAGCCCTCATTCATTCCATTGAAACCATATTTTCCAACTCTCATCATCTACTCTGTTTCTGGAATACTTTCAAAAAAATTCAAACACACTGTAGAAAACACTTTAACTCTGAAGAACAATTTATGATATTCATAAAACACTGGAATATGCTGGTAAAATCCAAATCTGAAAAATTATATCAAGAAAACTTTACCAAACCCACTCTATTCTGGAATTCCCCTATTTCTGACTACCTTCTTGACAACTTGATTCCCCTCAAAATGAATTTTTTTTCATATGCTGCAAACAAGAACCTGCATTTTGGGAATAAAAACACATCTATAATAGAAGGGCTCCAGTCTTATGTCAAAATATTTAACACTACTTCTTCTGGTTCCTATTCTAATCTTATTCATCAAACATTTAATTCCATTTCCATTCAAATCCATGAAGCCACCATTCAAAGCTCCCAAAAAGACTCCAAGAACTTGATTGGTCTTCCATATTGTGTTGAACACCTATCTGCAAAAATCAGCCACTATTCCCTCAATATTGTTAATTTCTTTTACATTTCAGCAGAAAAATAAACTACCTTTTCTGATTTTTATTATTCATCTTTCATTGAAATCCCTTGTTTACAAAAAATATGAAGAAGGCAAAACTGAAGAAGCAACAATTTTTGCTTGAGGATTTTCATCCCCAGTGGCATGTCAAACCTCCTATCTCAATATGTTTTTTTTTCTTCTTTGAAGAAAGAAAAATTCCCAAATTGTTTTCTGAATTGTTTTTTTTTTATTTTGGAAGTTTAAATAGCTTGCTGAGAATTAATTATGCCAACAATCTCAATCATCAAATGAATCAACTTCCCAATCAAAAATGTAAATTTGTTTCAGAATGGACTCTTTGAAGAATTTCTTAGCGCCCAGGAGGACAACATTTTTCACTTGGAGAAATGATGAAACTGTTGAAAGGGAAGTATCAACTGACTCACATTCAAGGACCCCTATCAAAGCAAGAAAGGAGAATTTTTGGAAGACCCAAAGGAGCCCTGAATAAATGCAAAACATTTTCCCAGCATTGCTCTAAGAAGGATCCATCTGGGTTTGAATGTTTTAAAGTAACTAAGAGAAGAGGAAGACCAAGGAAGCACCAAGTGGGTAAAGCAATGGTCAGTTTTTTCTTTTTCTGTTTTTTTCCCTCTTTCTTTTGGATGGATTTTATAATACTTTGGTTGGAAATTTCTTTTCTCTAATTTCAGATTCTGAGGAAAATTAAAGGGAAAAAAAGAAACAGGATTCAGAAGAAGAGGTGATTTTTTTTTTAAATTTATTTTTTTTGCTTTTAATTAGTCTAAAATTTCATTTTGATCAGGATTAATTTATAACAGAATATGAATTAAGTGGAGAAGAGCTACCAGAGATGGAAGAATTGGTTATAATCAAGACATTTAGTAATTTCTCTTTGGGGGGTGGGGGGGACCAGTCTAGTTTTTCAATTTTTCATTTATTTTCATATTTTTCTATGTCAATCAGAGGTCACAAACCATCATCAGTAAGAGGTTTTTTTCCCATAATTTGAGCCCTGGGAATTTGAAGAGGATTAAGAGAAGAAAAAAAGAAGATGCAGATGCAGATGCATATAGGCCTCCAGGGAATCCAATCTTTTCTCACGCAGCTACAGCTTCTGGAACTGAAAAGGTGAATATGTTTCTGAAATAATCTTGCTTTATGTTTTATTTATTAACCTGTATTTTTTTTGCTGATGATTTTCAAGGTCACAGCTTTTTATTATTCATCTTTTGAGAATGTTAAGGTTTTAAATATTGATAAATTAATTATAATTTTTTTTTAATTTCATCTTGAATAATACTAGTCCTTATTTCCTTAGTATCCATAAAAATATCTCATTTTCCCCAAGACAGCCATACCACAAATTTCACTTGTTCAAGATGTGATGGGTGATGGGAACTGTGGTTTCAGATCATTAACATTTAATGTGGGGTGTAAATCTGAAGATTGGAGTTCAATAAAACAGGACATGATCAAGGAAATGGAATCAAACTCTCTCTTCATGGATGAAAATTTCATGGATCAAGTCTGGGATGAAAATTTTGAAAAAGCAAGAAAACATCTCAACCACCCTTCTGAACCTACCCCTCAAATTTACTGGATGAAATTCCCTTGCCATTGCTTCCTGCGGGTAGATACATACAAAAGGCCAGTGGTACTTTTATTTAAGTTGATGCCATCAACTTATTTGCCCCTCAATTCCCCTCCAACTTCCAATTCTCAAACATCTCCCATATTTTTAATTATTTTGGAAGATTTTAAGCATGTATTTTCTTTCTGCTATAATTCTGAACTATGGACAGCTCCCCAATTAGATCCTCCTTGGGAGACTTTTGCTAGCAAGCAATCACAAAAATGGGAGGATGTGATTCATAATAAGTTAGGAATTGGTTTAAAAATTTTGTTTCCTCCTAAAAATTCTTCACACCCAAGAAGGAAAGTAATAGAGATTGATATGAGTTGAATTATTTGTACTTTTTTTCCCCTGAGTTTTTCATAATTTTTTTCTATTGATTATTGACTCAATGTTTTAGAGTAAAAAATGCCACTTTTGTGTTTTTAATTATGGGTTCTTTGTTAAAAAAAATACTACAAAAAATCCTCATATAATTTCATTGTGCCCTCTTCAATTCCTGCTAAAAGACTGCAAGCTCAAAATTTGGAAAATTCTTGGGAAAGATAAGGAAAAAAAAGTTGAAAAGAATGTCTTATTTTTTTTTTAATCCCATTTTCTGGTGGGGAAATGAAGTACTGGAAATATTGAAAAATCATATTAAGTTTCCTGCTATATTTGGAAAATTTCTGTTCCTTCAGATTTTCCAAAATAATTAGAAAAATTTTTTTTAAAAAAAGTGAAAAGATTTGAGACGTAATGTTTTTTTTTTTCAATTTTTTGATTCTAATTTTGAATGCCTGAAAAGTGACCAAAAACTCTCAAACATTATGGGGGAGTTTTTAGATGCCCCTCTCTATGGTAGTTATTTTTTTATTATTTTTTACAAACTCACAAAACCACACAGATTTAAGGAAAACCATGTGGATGGGGGACATTGTGGGGATGTTGAAACCACAAAAAAAATAAGGATTGGGGGGGGGGTGAAAAAAATAATGCCCTAAATTTAATTTCTTCCACTAAGATATTCTAGATTAATTTGATGTTATTAATTACAAATTTCCAACAATTTGTTGTTCCATGTATTATTTATCATACATGTTTCTTGTTTGATGTAGGTATGAGTTTCCCAAAGTTTTATTTCTTGTATTAAAATAGTTCTTCTTGTCCTTCAAAGTGTGCTGCTTTTCCTGTTGTAGAGGTTTCCTCATTCAGTCAATTTCATACATTCCTCTATCTTTAAATATATTAAGTATATCATCAGATTTGTTCAACTTTCCTGCTCCATCAAAGCCATTATCTTTTAAACCTGCACTTTCCAAAAAGCCTTTTGCACTTTGAATCACCTTGGAGTCAGATCTTCACTTTGAGTCCTACTTTGAGACTTCTTGGTCCATCATTGTTGAGGTTTTCACTTGTACCACAACCATCTAAACTCACCCAGCATGCAGGGTGGTTGTATGTCAGAAATCTAAGACCCAATCAAAGAATTGGGGATCTGGACCAAAAGTACATATTCATCCATATATCTTTTTAAAAAACATGGTTTTCCATTTGGAATATCACACACATTTTAGCACATTTTTTATAAGTACTAGTCTGGTGAAAAGTTTCAAGGATAAAAATGACTTCATCTTGTTTCCTATTAGCATATTGATACTTTCGAAAGATTTCGATGGAAATAGTTCTTCATTGTCTTCCCTGTCCCATTTTTTCAACAAAAAAAAAAAGAAAAGGAAAAGGATGAAGAACTGACATCAGACACTTCTTTGGTACCATGCATTTTTTCTTCCTTTTAACCACCTGAAAGTTAAAAATCAAAGACATTCTCCAAGTCATAGGTTTCAGATTTTAAAGGATACTGGCAAGAGATTCCGAGTTGATTGAGAAAACGAAAGAGGCCTTTTCAAATGATAAAAAACTGCCTTTTTTTTGAAGCAATTGGCCATAGTAAAACCCATCGACCAATTGCGAGTAGGGATATCTTCCGGATTTCTAGTTGCAATTCCTGCTCCATTTTTCTTTCCCCCTCTTCAATTCCCAGTCAAATCAACTTTGAGATAATCGTGGCTACCCTGTCTGTGCTCAACTTCACAATGGTTTCAAATATATTGTATGTACGAACGACATCCTGGTTCGTTGTTTCACTCGATCAGTCCATCTCATAGTTTTACTCTGAGGGGTTAGTGTCCAGCTACCGGATCTTACGAAAGTATTCAGCTGTCGCTTATCTACGCTATCTTGGTGACTCGCCGATTGCATTCCTTGTCTCGCAAGCCGTCCTTATTGAAGAAGCCTAGACACCTCGAAGTTGTTGCTGAGTTTTGACCTTGAGCAAAATGTTCACTTACCTGTAGTGAGCAAATGAATCGGTTCTCCACATAGCACCCGGCAATTAGACAATGTCCGACTCGCGAAATCTGCACCTAGATTCCCTCTGGGTAGTGTAAGGCTTATGGGGCTAGAGCGTTGAAAACTTGACCAGAGACCCAAGCGCAATACCAAAAATACACTTCAGATTGCTCAAAGTTCATGCAAGCTGACCACCTCACGACCGAATCATAATGACCCGAAGAAATCCCTTATGAGACGAACAAGCAGAATCATTCCCTTGCTTTGAACGATGCGTTCATCAAGCTATCTGGGAAATCGTTGTAGATTTAGTTCGAGGAAGTATCCGGCTTGTGCTTTTTTTTTTTAGGTTTTTCTTTGAAATAATCACATCGCCAAAAGAGATATTTCAAAACCTCCAAGTCGAATGAAACCAATCTAACATCTTTCAATAGCACAACAGGAACAACGTCATGAATGCCGTCCCAAGGAACCCATCATATAAAACCCAACGTCCCAATCAGGGGGTCCTATGTTCAATCCAATCGAATGAACACATAATAAGCTCAAAGCACAGCTGTCAGTCTGGCCTGGCGACAACTCAAGTACATCTTGAATTAGTTTTGCGGCTAGAAGCAAGAACATCACACCGTCACAAAGTTGACCGCCAACGGGGCAAAGGGTTCATGCAAGGATTGACCATGGGGAAAAAAAAGGAGGTGAGGTGAATAGAGTAAAATGGATGTCATTAGCCATCAACTACTAACCTCGAAAAGCGAAATAAAAAAATGATTTCGCGGCTAAATAAATACCTTCATCGGAAGAAACCCTAGAGCCGTAAAACCCTCGAATGTATGTAGGGGAATGAGGGGGTAAATTCATGGGAACAACTGAATCTAAGCACAAGATACCATGATGAAAAAATGCTAGGTGAATCAGATTCACTGCGCTTTATCTGGACTGGTGACAAGGGTTGAAGTGCATATAACAAGCTGGTAAAGAACGGCAAACCTTTTTTGGCTGCCCCGATTACTGTCAGATTCTGCGAAATCTCGAAACCACACCCATTGAACGCAGCCGATTCATCCGAAAAATACTTCGGACCAGGACATAGGTCATCATCATCATGAATATCGGAGGGGGTATTTGTTCCGACAATAAGCTGCCATTCGATTAATGCATTTTTCGGTAATTCCGAAACTTCTAGAAACAAGACTGGAGTGTCTTGGTGATAAATTGATCGGGAGTGATTCCAAACCATCCTAGCTTGCTCGAGATAGGCTGCATCTTTCAGGTAACAGACAATGCCCTCAATCCATTGTGGATTGGGGAAAGTGGCCAAGATGCGACGGGCGTGTTGTAAGGATAGAACGGCTTCCTTCAAGAACGAAGGCGGTGACGGTAAAGTCAAAGTAGACGGTATTAAACCGATCTGACCGGCCACAAAAATCCTACTTCCAATCTGGTTAGGAATTTTGATTTTGTTTGAAAAATATAAAGAAAGCGAAAGAAAAAAGAGAAGAACAAAATCAGCGCGTTCCCAGGTTTTCGTTATTGGATAGCTCTGACCATGACTGCCTGCGAGTATGGTCCGATATTGGCCGGCGCCCAATAGGATCTACTTTGCACATGCAATGCTTTGCGAGCCTGTGGGTGTTGAGCTTCGATGGGGCGATGTGCGACAACGTCCATCATGACGCGTGCCTGACCAGGAAGAATGCTAGCAACGCAAGCTCTTGTGGGGGGTGATGTGCCGAACTTTCCAGCATAGACATCGTTAACTTCGGAAAAGTAATTCATCGAGCTCAAATAGAGATTGATATGCGCAATGTCCACGAAGCTGAGTGAAAACTTTTCAAGAAATTCTGTATCACAGTAGTCAATTTCCGGTAGGTGAGATGACAGTTAATTCATATCAGCTTTACCTCACCTGCCAAGTGATTGAAGGCTCCTTCGACTTCGTCGACCAGACTGCTTGATTGCTGGGATAAGTTAGGATTAAAAATTGAGGATATGATTACCCAGCCAGCGTGTTCGGCTACACTGGGTGGATTGTTTGCCGAATGATGAAAGCTTGAATGAGGGGGCCGAGAGCCTTTCACCTAAGCGCACCAAGAACAATCAGTCCAGAATTATGAAGTTTTTTTTTTTTAGACATGAGGCGTGAATTTACTGGTAAAGCTTCGATTCCATCGATGACATCAACGGACTCGGGATCCAATAAGGGAGGCACCACGACATCTTCCAGTTCCGAGGCAACAATTGATTTTGAATGGAGCTTGGCACTTAAGAGGCGTAGATAGGCCACCGGAGCAATTGGTGAGCTTTCTTGGTGATACACGGACAAGACTTTTTCCCTGACTCACGAGAAAGCGCCGGTAGAGTTCAGCCTGTGACGCTGTAAGAGATCACCCCCGAAGAAAAGACAATCGAACTTACAGCGAAATTTTGCTATGAAACAATGGGCAATCCACTGTGTAAGTTTCATATTCTCCTCCCTCACCGCAGACATGAACTCCGAACTTGGAATTCTACTTGACGATTGAAAAAAAAAAAAACATTCAGTGTGAGAAGAGATTCAAATGACGCGTCATCTTACTAAACGCTCTGTGTGCATACCAAAGCTTCCAAGATAGGCTGCATGTCCCTGAGATTCTTGCCGAGATGCTCAGGTGTTAGACCTACGCAAGCCACTTTAATGAGAACCGACTCGAGCCCTGCATGGATCATTTCTCGCAATAACTCTGACTGATCTCTTTGCCACAAAAACGCTAGCACACTCAAGCCCAATCGTTGGCAGCTGCGACGTTGAAAATTAGCATGCTCATGAGACACCAGATCTCCAGGCAGTATTCACCCACACAAGCTCCACCCTAACGCGCTGGTAGTTCGATAAAATTGCACCGACAGACACCGCTGTGATATCTGGATGGGCAGACTATGTTATTCCAACGAGTCAGACGATTGAGAATCGACAAGATCGTTAGGAGATTGCCATCGAATTGCAAATTTACGACTAAAATTGCAGCAATCAAGGATCCAGACGGCCATCCCACCTTAACTTCATTTAACAAACGATACAAGTCTTCCGTTTCATCTCCATCTAAGCCTTTCAACAAGCATCCAGGCGATCGAGACCCGTATTCGGATCCCAGCTCTACCGGGGTTCCCTCAATAGTTCGACGGTACAATGGAAGACGGAGAGCTTCGGCCACAACATGAATAGCATCTTGTCCAACGGTTTGATAAAGATATGAATCAAGTTCCTCTGGCGAACAAACGTAAAAAAGGAAGTGGAATACGGCACAGCAGGGCTTGTCAATTCCGGTCGCTGTCATTGAATAAAAAGATGGAAGAGGTGCCTTTTCCAGTCTCGGGACCGAGGGAAGCTAATGCAACAATTTGATGACCATTAATGACACAGTGACACAAGTTGAAACAACTATCTTTTCCACCACTCAACAACCCGACCACCTTCATCGAAATTTGATCTACTCGAACTGGATCTAATGACTGAGAAAGAGGCCAAAAATGTGTCTCGTCAACTATGGTACATGATCCTGAAGAATTATGAAAATTCCATCACATGGACCTCAAACAGAGAGAAAAAGATCTGGCAGCTATCTTGCAGATTGGTTGTTATCCAATCTACTAGCTCTCGTAAGTACAGAGTCTCATGTGAAACGCACGGCAGAACTAGCTACCGATTGCAATCGACACGCACCGAGCGAACTGCAAATGAAAAAGAAGGGGCAGAAAATTTAACATAATCAAAAACTCACATCTTACGAAGACTCGGTTGTCTTTCTTTGACGGGTGAAGACGAGCGCGCGGTCCGGTGGAGTGCTTATTTTGTGGTTGACGGCTTGGATGCACCGACCGGAACTTCAGCCAGTGGGTTATCCCTCCAAGGGGCCCAGGGAGTACGCACCCTCTAGCCACCTCGAAACCGCCGCGCGTTGGAGCCGAGGGGTCCCATCCTGCTCGCCTGCGACGCGGGGACCCACAAGTTGAACAGAACCAAAGCGGGCTACTCCTTATGCATACCTGCTCTGGGTCCCAGGGTATGACACCTCACCAATGTACCATCCCATGCACCCAAGGCCATTTTTGATTCTATTAGCCCAGCCAAACCCACTTTTTTAGAGCATCCATCCTTGTCTTAACAAGAGCATCCAAAATTGACTTGGTAGACTGACTTGATAGCCAAGGGTGCCTTTGGACGCACACAAAGCATCATGTAGCGTTGTATGCTTGGCATTTGGTGTCCACCCACCAGAGAATCTCCAAATGATGCTACTTGAGGGTTATAACGGTTTCAACTCTCTCATGGGCCAAAATTGATGTATGCAAGCTCTCTCAAGCAACCCCCCCCCCTCCTTCAACTATCCCCAACCCCATATCCTCATTGGCCCTCCACCCTCCCCTCACTCTTCAATGAATCCCATTTGTCATCCTCACCAATGATGCCCATGACCTTGCCACTCAATCAGGTCCAATATTGCTGGAACACCCTACATGTCCCATACAACCCTCTCCCCCCCTCCCCATTAAAGTTGCTGTCAAGTTTCAGCCCAACTGGATATACCTCCTGATCACCTACTATGCAGGACACCAATGGAATGCCAAGTTGACCCTCCCCCAGAATCAAATTTCCCAGCAAACACCGCATTTGAATTTCCCTGTTGACACCTATTCACAAATCTCTGAGTGAGCCAATCAGGGCTTAGTCCCTGGCCCCATCTCCTGATTCCCAACATGCCACATTGGAGATTGAGGCCTCTTACAGGCCATTAGCTAATACTTGAACTCAATCTAACCCAACCACCAAAAAAATCAAATATGAAACATTTGTGTGTTTAAAGGGGAAAAGGGGGTTTGGATGTGATGAAACACATTTTATGGTAACAGGTTTGGATTCATTTTGGGACTCATTCTTGCAGGTGGGTAAATTCCATGCATTTTCCTGGAATAAAAGAGGTTTAATTTTGATTTCAAGCCACATCCCCAATCTTGCAAGTTTTGTGGAAACCCATTTCCAGAACTTTGACAGTTGGAGGTCATTTTTGTTAGAATTTTTGCCTGATCTTTGTGTTGCCTAAATCTTGAGTGCAACCATACTGTCATCAGTGTCTATCAATGTTCTTTATATTGTGATATCCTATGAGTAACACTTATGCTTATTAAACCTATTTCTTACATTCACCTTGCCAACTACTTGTCAGCCATCCTGTAATTAGTCTATATATAGTGATGCCTGATCAAGTCAATTAACATCATCTGTTCTTACTCACCTTGAACCGGAGTACCCTCCTTGGCTCTCCGCTCCTCTTGGTGTCATAAGATTCCTCCTCATCCTTTCTTTCAAACATAAACCAGAGCATCTCACTCAAACTTTCACACAGTTAAAAGCCAAAATGGCTCCCCTGAGAACATTCTCCTTTTGATCTTGTGACTCTTTCCAGCTTCTAGATCAATCACTCATATTGCTCATCTGCTATCTCTCTTGAAGTGCATGGTGCTGCAATGTTGATCCTCTTATTGCCCTAGTTTGGTTATCTTGTCCTCATTGCTTTTATCTTTGTTCAAGTGCCAATCTTGAGTCTTCTTATCTTTATCAATCTCGCTCACTACCTCAGTAGCAATCCCTAGTATTGCAAAGGCCACTTCTATCCACACCATTGACAGCCTGTTCTTGCAATCACTGCTCAATTGCTTCATCTTGACTTTTCTTACACCAATCTTGCATCAGCAATCCTTGCCAATTGATTTGGCTGTCCTGTGATTTAATATACCATTGTCAAACCAATCTTTGATTTTTTCATGAGCCCACTTGCTCCTCTTTCTTGGTCATCCTATTTCAACCAATTGGTTTATTGCCACCAAAAGTTGACTCATCAAAAATCTATCTTCCCTGATTCAGTCTTTCCAATTCCGTTTTCATCCACTTTCAATTGCTTGCAACTTTGTCACTGCTGCCTTTAATCATATTGTTCAAGCCATCTAAATCTGACTTTGCTCACCTCACCAATGAAATACCTACAATCTCAATTTTCCTTGCTCAATCAGTTTCATTCAATCTTCTCACAATTGTTTTTGCATTGCTCCCTCCAATCTTTCTTGCTGCACCATTGTTGTCAAGGCCAGCTGACCCATAGTTGCTTTCAGGACAATCAGTCAATCCATCCATCTGCCTGTTACTGCTCATTGTCCCAATCTCACGTCCTTCTTTTACCTTCCTATACTTGCTCAACTCATTTGGAAGCAATCTTGCTTCTTATCAACCTTGCACACAATTCAATCCTTTGGTAACTCAGTTCCCTTCAATACTGCAACACTGCTTGGTTCTTCAATTCTCAGCTTCTTTGATCAATCTATTGCCACCTCAAATGTTTGCTTGGCCTCCTATTCAAGTATTTCTCTGTCCCTTGTTTGATCTTCAATGACATCTTTGCTCAGTTAATCACCAACTTAGTTTTTCACCTTGTTGCCACGGCTGTCTCAGATCATCTTAATACTCTTATCCTACTAGATCTGGTAGCTACCTTATAAAGTCTTCCACTGCTACTGCTCCATTGTGAGCATATCACTAAGTTGTAGTTGTTGTTCAGAATAGTCTGGGGTTCAAAGATTGAGATTAGAGTGTTGGTTACTTGTTGATGGAATAGACTCAGAAGTAGTTTAAAAATCACTTTATCAATTTCTTTTCCAATAGAATAGACCCTTATTGTATTTTTCAAAAATCTCTTCATTCTATGTTGGAATGTTGGATAGAATAGACATACAAGAGATCAAAAGACTTCAACTCTTTATTTTATTTTATCTCCTTCAAGCTTTAGGCAAGGGGGTGTGTTAGAACTTTTGCCTGATCTTTGTGTTGCCTAAATCTTGAGTGCAACCTTACTTTCATCAGTGTCTATAAATGTTCTTTATAGTGTGATATCCTATGTGTCACACATATGCTTATTAAACCTATTTCTTACATTCACCTTGCCAAATAATTGTCAGCCATCCTGTAATTAGTCTATATATAGTGATGCCTGATCAAGTCAATTAACATCATCTGTTCTTACTCACCTTGAACAGGAGTGCCCTCCTTGGCTCCCCAGATCTGCTCCTCTTGGTGTCATAGGATTCCTCCTCATCCTTTCTTTCAAACATAAACCGGAGCATCTCACTCAAACTTTCACAATTTTTTGGATTGATTTCATCCACTGGCTCACTTTCAATGTCCCACCATGGGTTGATTGAAGATTTGGAACCACATGGGTCCTCTGTAACCACCTCAACTGAATTTGATATTGAGGTCAATCAAAGCTGGTGAATTGGTTCCATGAAAAGGACAAATTGAAAAACTGCTTCCCATTATCTTGAAAACACTTTAAACAAAGTTATCAAAATCCTGGAATTGACCTGTACCCATGCATCCAACATTAATGATATAAGCAATTTGTTTGTATCAAGATTCAATTACAAAAGAGCTCATCAATTTCAAAGAGCCAACCATTGGATTTAATGTATTTGAAAATCAGGTGAAGTGTGAATTCCATTGAGAATCAAGGATTGTCATTTCAAATTGGTGTGGTTCAAGAAACAGAATCAGGATTTCATGTAAAACTCACCAAGAAATTCAAACTCAAAATCCTAATGTTCTTCAATTGGATGTTTAAAATACATGATTTTTTTTTTTGTAATTAAGATATAAATAGTGGATGGGTTAAGAAAAAAAACTGTCTGAATTCATCCAATTTTATTATCTCCTGACTTGTTTAGGGGTAACAAATCAATTACATTCCCAATTTCCAATAACCTCTTGACACTTTTTGCCAAATTTGGTTGGCTAAATCATTTCTCCACAAATTTGATGGAATGGTTGAAGAAATTCTGCTTTGAAAAAGGTTTGAAATATTTTCCTTACATTATTGATTGATGATGTTTGTTTTATTTTGGCCATCTGATTCTTCATATGAGAGATCACTGTTTCCATGATTCAACATGCAGAAGGTGTGAAGAGAAGAAAGTGAAAAGATAAAAAAAAATCTTTTGGGAAGTAAGTCCAGATTCCACACACTGTCAAAAGATGGGGAATATCTTCTTGAACACCCTAAATACCCATTCAATGAGATCAATCAGATATGAATGAAAAATTTAATACAGCTCTTGATAATTTTGAGGTTTGTAATAAATACAAAATAATTAGCCTGAGATCATAAAACATCCATCAGTATGATAGATTAATTTGTGATGCAAATTTATGTACTTGAAGATGTTATCTAATGCCCCTTCAATGAAACAAGACATCTGAATCAAATCAATAAACCACATCTGCAGGGTTGAAAGATCTCTTGGAGATTATTTGCTCCAGGAATCCATCAATACCCAGGAATCATGGGCTGAGACCTCCCAGAAATTGTATATGAGTCTAAAGAGAATGTTCAAATTGCATACCACCAGGACATTTTGGGATAAAAATAACTTGAAGTTTCAATATGCTTCTGAGTACCTTTATGAAAATTTGACATGAGTTTGAACACCATCAAGGGCCACCAGGAAGTTTTTTGAATGATGGACAATGTTTGGAGTAATTGATGATTTGAACTCCAGTAGGCCTAGGTGAGGGTGAAAAGATGTATTTGGTAGCCAGATTGGTGAGGAGGCTAAGAATATGGTGGAATATGTTGGAAATTGATTCCACAGAGCATTGGGATCAATGCCTTTAGTTTAGCGTTTTGATGCAGATTGGCCATGAATGTGCAAGAAAATTTCAAGGGTTTCCTGTATACAGATCAACTTGGAGCATGGATTTTTATTGGTGTTGAATTGTTCTATAAGATTTCTCACGTTTGAGGCTGTTAGACATAGGAAAAAAATCATTTTCTTGTGGTTTGCATCTTAGTAATTCTTGAGTTTACTTTCAACCTGAGTACAGAAAATTGTTGTAGGGGGTTATTATGGTTTTATAATATAAAAGGAAACTGTTTGAGGATAGTAGTTTGGAAAAATCTTTACAACATGCTACAATTTGGGAGGTACAAGTCCTTGATTCTTAACTTCCCCATCATGATTCCTCCTTATCTACAAGCCTTTTCCCAATTGGATACCTATCACGTATCACAGACAACAGTGGTGTGCTGCTTTCAATCTATCTTCCAACTGTTGTAGGGTAGGGAACTTTTTTAAATTGAAAAGAAAGAACCAAATGGACATGCACAATTTTTGAAATCCTGGTGCCCACCACCAACCGGATCAGCCAGCCAGCCAGCAGCTGGTTGGCAGACAGGCCAAACCCCAAGCCGTGCTTGGCTCAGTGGGAGGCATGTGTGATGAGTTAGGAGTCAGATTCAATGGTGTTAATTGCAAGTGCCCACGCGGCTAGATATACTATATACAACTGTCATGTGTATGTGATATGTAATTTGAAATTTAGTGTATGTATATAGAGGGATATGTTTGTATAGTATAACCCCCCTGCAAACTTAGATTCTGATAATTGGTAGAAAGGTGTTGCAGAAGTGAGATTGTTTGTTAGGTCCAAGTCACTTGGTGAGTATGTTGGCTGGTTGTTTGTTACTTTTTATCCATGAAAGTTGTATCTTCAGACTACGTATACAATTTTTGATAAAGAAAAAAATTACCAGCAATATGTTTTGTACCATATTGCAACCCATTTTCTGTTGCTACTAGTATGGCTGCACAGTTATTGCATAAAATGTGAGAGGAAAAATAAGAGTCAAAATCAAGTTTCATAGCACACAAAGAGACAAAAAGTTCCATTGCCATTCACAAGGGAAAAATTCAGCATTACAAGTGGAGTTTGCCAAGGTTTTTTTTTGTTGTTGTTGTTTTGAGCCCCATGAGATTGGGCTTGTTATTGAGTAGGACTAAGAAGCTGGAAGTTGATTGGTGAAATTTGCCACCCCAGTCTGCTTCAAACCACCTGGGTAAGTTACTGGTGTCTGGTTGGAACACAAGCTGGCGGTCTATCAAGGTATGGATGTATTGGATGAGGTGGTGTAGCCCTGTAGAGACTCCTGTGGGATTATATAAAAAGTAGCAAATAGCTTGCAGGCAGTCCTTGAAGGGGAATTTAATATTACTTCTACTCCTTTGGAGTATTAGTATATACTAAGAGTGGTTTTGAATTGCCTGCCCTTCTAGTACTATAGTAAGTCTGCACAATAATTTATTTAAATTCATGGCTGGTTTCTTTGAGACTTAATATAGTTCTCATATCAGATCTAGATTATTTATTAACTTTTTATTTTTAGGTTGTTGTTGAAGAATAGACCAGATGCATTGGATTATTGGTCAGTCAATGATCAGATATATTTGATCTGAACCATTATCCCAAGATTAAAGGGTTCAAGGGTTTATCAAAGGGGTGGTTCAGGAGAGGACCCAAGGCTGGGTTTACCCACAGGGGGCTGGGTAGAGGAAAGTTTGTTAGTTTCTTTTTTTTGTGCTCTCTTTCTTTGTAAGGGTTATTGATTTATTAATGGATGGGGTTTCTTTAATATGGTGCTGAATATTTAGGTCACAGAAGAACCCTTATTCAAGCACCTGATGGGTGGTTTAATTGGTTTAAGATGGGTAATAACTTGGTTTCTGATTTCTTGTTTTCCTTTATAATTGATTCACTACTAATATTTATCTGGGTAGGTACCACAGATGGATGGGCCAAGAAGGCCTGATAGGGTGGATGGGGATAGCTAATGGCCAGATGGCATACTGAGATGGGTGATGATACAACTTGGATTGGGCAGAGAGGCCCTCCTTAAATAGAAAATCCTGCCCCCAGGGGTGCTCAAGGCTGCCCCTGAGGGTTCTCCCTGTTCTGGTGAGGAACAGTGAGCTAAAATTACATGAGACATTTTAGCTTGTTGAGAAAGGCTTTTACAGTTACATGAGGCATTTCTACTGGTTGGCAAAAGCTGGTACAGGGGTTTCATGCATGCACAGCCCTGCATAAACTGCTGTGAAGTGCAGATAAAATGTATTCCTGTGCAGTACTGATGGTTGGTCTGGTGCTACTTGATTCTCCCTACATGTGCTGCTGTTCATTCACTGGTGATTTGTTTGGTGCTGCATGGTCTTGACTGCCTGCATATATTGCTGGGTAGTGCTGGGGGTTGTTTTTACTGGTGGTTTGCTGGGTATCACATGCTTCTGACTACATAAATTGCTGTGTGGTGCTGTGGTGGGTTGATACTGCATGGTTCTGATTGCCTGCATATATTTCTGGTTAGGCCTGTGGTACTTGTACTGGCAGTCTGTTTGGCATCACATGCTACTGGCTGCATAAATTGCTGTGTGGTGCTGAGGTTGTTTGGTACTGCATGGTTCTGGTTGAGCCTGGTTCCACTTCCTCCTGCATATATTGCTCCTGTATACTTCTGCACAGCCTTCTGTATGTATGTTTGCTTATTTTTTTTTTGGTCCTGGTTGAGACTGGTTCCACTTCCTCCTGCCTGCACTGTTCCTGTACACTTCTGCAAAGCCTCCTGTATGTATATTTGCTTGCTTTCTAGGTGAGGTGATAGGAGCTGAACTAGCTTTACTGCCTCCTGTATCTGTATTGCTGTATTCTGGTTGGTGTGACAGGGTTGGTGTATGGTCCTGGTATTGAGGGTAAGTTGTTACTGGCATGTATTTGAGAGTTTAAAAGGTATGTCTTGTGTCTTCTACAGAGATGTGACACCTGTTTGGGTATGAGTTTGCCACAGTTGGAGGTTTGTTGGACTGTATCTTCTAATCCATGAGAGATAGTGGGGTACTTTGGCTGAGTGACTATGGGTTATTTGTGATTTAGAATCCAATTCTGAGGTTAATTTGAGGGATTGAGCTGTTGTTACACTAGAAAAGTGAGTCTGATGGCTATAGGACAGGTTTGGACTACCACAGCGCTAGCCAGTGTTTGTTTTCTGGAAATTTTCTGTATTGTGATAGGTATTTTATTACAAAGGAGATTTTGGGGCCTTTCCCCAGTTCTAATTAATTCAGTGAGCCAATATAGGACTGGAACTCATCAGTGTTGATGAACTTCGATTCAGAGGGCATGGATAATTAGTTGGCTGGAAGGACAGTGGTGGAGGTTATGAGCGCAGTATTTGACTTTGAACACCATTTTTTTATGACTTGGTTGATGTGCAGTTTCTGGTCAAGAAGGAGGTTTTCCACCTTGTGATGCAGGTTGATTCCAAAAATCTGGTTGCAGGATTCTTTCCATTTAAGTTTCACCCTTCTCTCAAGGCAAGCCCAGAGGTTTTTCAGTTTGCCTAAGTTGTTTCCAACAACCAATCCATTTTCAACATGCAGCCAGATTTCAATTTTTGGCAATCCCTTGGGGTAGATTTACACAGTTTGCTCAATCTAAAGTTTCCAGTGAACCCTGATTTTCCTCTAGAACACTTTTAAAGAAAAACAACTAGCACCATGCCACCTGGCAGGTCCCATAGATCAATTTCAGTAGTTGCATTTCTTTACCCTCCAATTTAGATTGGAGGTGTACTGGGGGTTCAATGTAGACAGTCTTGTGGATTGGGGAGTGTAAGTAAGCTGCAGAGATATCCAAGCTTTGAATGAACCACTTATTTGATATGGCCATGGCAAGGATGAGGCGGAGGGACAATAGGGATGCAGTCAGTGCAAATTTTTTGTTGCAGTCAATGCCAAGCTTCTTTCAAAACCCTCTTTGGCAACATAAAACAACTTTGGGATATCAACAGATCCACCTGTGTATTGTTTGATTGAAAACACATACTTTGCACCAATCATTTTCATATCAGGGGTTTGGCCAATGTGTTCCCATACGCCCATGTCAAACAGTTGATCAATTTATTTTTGAAGGGGGGGGGGAGGTTCCCAAACCAGACACATTGTGTTGCATAGCACGTGGTCAATAAATGTCTTCCAGTGAGGGGATGGAGTTGATGTGGGAATCTTGCACAGGGCAGATTTTGTACAAGGGGAATTCACCCAGGGAATAAGCTACAGATTGTAATGTTGGGTTGATAATGTTGGAGTGGATGGGAGTGGGGATGAAAGTGTTTGGGATGGTGTCAGGGAATTTGGAAACATTTTTGTAGAAAAAGGAGTGTGATGTGTTTTTCTGGAAGAAACAGCCTCCAGAGTTTTCTCAAAATCCTAGGAAGATCATCTTTTTGGCTTGATTGTCTAGTTTTTTTTCTTTTGGAATGTGGGCAAAACCAACAGTGTTAAAGGGTTGGAGGGGTAACAGACAGTAAGGTTGGTTTCAGAGGATCTTGATTTGTGTTTTGTGGTTAGTCCAAGAGTTGGGGAAATGGTTGTGGAGGAATCAGGCATGCTGGTGCACAAGAGACCAGAACTTGTTGGGAAGGCACATGTATGTGAGAATTGTATGGGCCATATCACCAAGGGTTTTATTGATGCATTTGGCCTTGCCATTTTCCTATGGGGTGTAGGGGGAGGTGAAGGTGATTTTTGTAACAAAATTTTCAAGCTGGTCTGAGAGGGGGTGGGAGTAGTATTCTTTTGCGTTGTCACACCAAATATGTTTGGGGGCCTTCTGGAGCCGGTTTTTGAGATAGGAGACAGTTTGTATGATGAACTTTGGGACTTCCAATCAATTTTGCATGTCATAGACAATGATGAAGGTCAATTTATGGTTTCAAATGGTCATTAGATAACAACTACTGGATATGTTGGCAGGCAAGGGTCCCAGGATGTTGGATACAAGGAGGTCTAATGGTTTGTCTTTTGGGATGGAGTCTGGGAGGAAGTCATGTTGTTGAATAGATTTAGCTGTTTTTCATGGTTCACAGACAAATGGTGACCAAGATTTTGGGTCAAAGGAGGGTAGGTTTGCTTTTAGCAAAGCTTTGAAAATATTTTCCAAGATGTGACCAAGGGTGCAGTGGTAGAAGTAAGAAAAGGAAATGAAAGGAAGTGGATGGAGGGATAGGGAAAGGGAACAAGTGGATCCAGAAGGAAGGGGAAAATAAGATGGAGTGGTTATAGCATGTGATATCGTCCAATTACAATTACAGTAGAAAGTGAATATACAAAAGTTATTGGAAACTAGCACAATAGACCAATTGCCAAAGTTAGGGCTGTAACCTGCATTGAAAAGGTTTCCAGGCAAGACAAGGGATCTGTGCATAGATGGGAAGTAAAGGAATTCAGTCAAAACGGTAGCCCCAGGGGCCCCAGAGCTGGTCTTTTTTAGGGGGATTGTTTGGCTACCAATGGCATTCATGAAGGTGTTAGGATCTTCCAGGCTAAGTTGAATAGGAAAGGAAGGAAGCCAGTTCACCACTTAAAAAGGAGCTTACCCCAGAGTCAATAACTATGGTGTTGGAACAACCAACTAATCACTCAGTGTTATTCTTGGCCCCCCCCCTGGGTATTGGTGGTGTTCTGGGTGGGATTGATGGTGTGGACTTGGTTTCAGGTTGGGTTATATTTCATAGGCAGAAAATTTGTGGCGTCTTGTTGGTGGGGTGGGTCCTAGCAATTTGCCACACCGGGGGGTGGCAGGTTTGCATCTGCAAGTAATACCAGACATCATCTGTACCAATGGTTGGGTGAGTTGCAGTAAGTACATTGACCTTCTTGTTGTAGTCAGTATTCATCTGGCAGGGGGACATTGCCAGTTTTGATGTTGGATTGAGCTGCATGTATGTTGGCACAGGATGGTTTTTTTTTTCAAGGGGGCTACTTGTCCATATCCAGGGTTGCAATTGTTGGTCTGGTAGTGTTGATTGGGCCATTTCCAATGGTTTAAAGTGCCAACAGTGTATGGGTTGTAAGAAGAATTGCCTTGTGTGCATTTTCTGTATTACAACAAGATGATTTATTGGGTATTGGAACCCATTGGGTTCTTGATTTGGTTGATTTGGGGTCTGATTGTCTGAAGCATTTGTGATCTAGTGGTGCCTGGCGGTGGCAGGGTTAACAACTGCATCAGGTTTGATATCATACCTTTGGGAATGAGTTGGCCAAGACACCCAAGGTTGGAGCAAATGTTGGCAATCTGGGTCAGATGGGTAGAGATCAAGCCTTCCATAGTTGTCATTTTGTAGAGAATCTTGTCCCACAGTTCAACCTTTCTGGTATGTTTTGAAAGTTGGAAGTTTTTTTTGAATTTTCTAAAATGCCTTGGCAGCAGTAGGTTTCTTTTCTATGAGTGGTCAGAGTTTTTGGTTGAGTGTTAACCTGAAAAAAACTTTCAATGCAATGTTTTTGTATTGTGATAAATTTTTTAGGTTTTTAAAGTCCATGGTGAATTCTGTAATCTCAAATACTAGGAGGCCAATTGTTTTGATTCTGTCAATCCACTTGTGTCAATGTTGCTGCCATCTTGCCACAGTGGTTCCATGGATTTGATATAATTTCCAGGTTTTGAAAAAAATTTGGTTCTTGCACTGATCTTGGTTGAGTCAGGTTTGGTAATAGGCAACTTTTTGTCCATTGTGGCAGAATTTTTTCAATCAAGGTATTTGGTCAAGATCTTGGATGTTTTTTTCAAAGGTTTTTTTTTCTGGTTTTTAATTTGTTGGTGGTGGGTTTTCCTATACATTCAGGTACCCATCTTGGTAGCATAAATTAATGATTGTTGATCCGGCTTTTAACCTGTGATGAGTTAGGAGTTAGAATCCATAGTGTTCATTGCAAGTGCCTGCGCGGCTAGATATACTATGTATAACTTTCACGTGTATGTATATAGAGAGCTATGTTTGTATAGTATAACAGTTTTGCTCCCAACTTTTACCTCCTGCAGTAAGGATACCCTAAAGGCATCCTTACTGCAGGAGGTAAAAGTGGGGAGGCAAACCATTAAATTGAGGTTTGCACAACAGTTTTTGCCTCCCCAAACTGCTGTTTCAACACTGCAGGGAGGTATCTGTGTGTGATTCCCTGCCCCCAGGACCTTGACTGGTACATTTCCAACCAAACCTGGGGGCAAAAACCATGGAACCATGTACCTTGGCCAACCTCTTGATGACTCAATCTCCTGCTCTGTCATCCTAACTCAAAAGAACAATAGCAGCATTTCAGATAATAACCAAACTTGAAGATCTTTCCAAAAAAAAAAAAAAAAAAACAGGCAAGAGATCAAAACCTCAACCCAAGAAAAAAAACACCAACCCAATCTTTAAACTAGATTTC
Source organism: Puccinia polysora (assembly GCA_025617555.3). Classification (NCBI taxonomy): domain Eukaryota; kingdom Fungi; phylum Basidiomycota; class Pucciniomycetes; order Pucciniales; family Pucciniaceae; genus Puccinia; species Puccinia polysora. Next base: position 38,298,422 of record CM062628.1, read on the forward strand.
AAAGGTGGCTACCAGGGTTCTATCAAAGATTATCCTTTCAAAAATCTAATTTATAGTGACTACCTATTCCAATTTTGATTCTAAATGCACAAAGTTGCTTTTTTTTTTTTTCAAGATTGTTGATAACTTGGTTTATCATGATGAATATTTTTCTCATAAGTAAAATTCTCTAGGAATTCCAGGTCTCTAACGTGTTCAAAAAAAAAAAAAAAAAAAAAAAAAAAAAAAAAAAAAGAATTGGCTCATCAATTCAAATGCTTGAATATGGAACCTTGGTAGATTCAAATGACCAATATTCTTGGATTTCAGAAACCACCAGCTTAAGATGGCTCATTTTTTTTTTTTTTACCCAGGGGCTCGTTAGTATCTATGGTGATCAGTATCTACATCACCCAACTCAAGAAGACCTTAAAATTCTGGTGGCCATGATTAAATCAAAAGGATTTCCTGGAATGTTGGGTTCTCTTGACTGCATGCACCTGTCATAGAAAAATTTCCCATTGGCCCTGGGCTTGTCAATACCAGGGCAAAGAGAAGTTCTGTATTTTTATTTATCCCTTGGAGACCTTTGGACTAACAAACCTTCATAAGTTCCAACCATTATTCTTCAGGCTGTTGATTCCCAAGACTTTTTGATTTGGCACTGTTTTTTTTTTTTTTTTTTTTGGTCTGCCAGGGTCTTGTAAGGGCATCAATGTTTTGGATAAATCACCATTGTTCAAGGAGCTTATGAATGGGATGAAAAAAAGTGTGGAATTCAAGTTCAATGGGAATACCTACAAGCACAGATATTATTTGGCCGATGGGATCTACCCCAATTTGGTGGTCCTTGTGAAGACGATATCCCAGCCACAGGATCAAAAGCAAAAGTTATGTCCTTCTTTATTTTCTTTCTGACAAGAAGTAGTAAAATCAATCACCAATTCAATGTTATTTTAATCCATATGGATCTCCAGTTTTTTTTTCCAAAACCCAACAGGTAGAACCCAAGGATGTCAAAGGAGATTTTGGGGCTGCTGCAGGCCCACTTTGCAACCTAAATCCCAATTTTTTTTTTTTTTTTAACAAAAATACCAATGCACACAAACAAATGAAGAACCCAATCCAGACTTGTTGGATTTTTGTTCAAAAGGTATCATGAGATCCAAAGTACCAATCTTCATAATTTTATTTTCAAGGAGCTCATCAAACACCTATGAAACCTCAAAGGTCACCTTGAGCAGAAAGTCATTAGATCTCTCTCTCTCTCTCTTGAACTCTCTTACCAATTCTGTTCTGTTTGGTCTGTCTCAATTGATCTATTTGAGATGTATTGTATGTCAAGGATTGATTGGTTTCAATTTTTTTTTTTTTGATGAAATAAATCATTTCAATCACTCCACAAGAAACTTGAGAGAGTCTGATTAAAAAAAAAAAAAAACCAATTGGGCTAAGAGAAATCATTAAACCATCACTGGGAAAGGCTTGGTAGGTAAAAATCATGAAGGTAGGCTTATAGGGGAGTATCATCAAAACTTTTGAAACTGATCTCATCAAATGTTAGGTTGGATGGGCTTGGGAATCCTGACAGGTATGAATTCTAATGATTGAATCACTAGAAGAGATAGTTTAGAGAATAATAAGAGGGTTAAAAAAAGGATCAGGATAGAATCCAGACCAACAACTCAGGAGTTTGAATCAGAAGCAGTATCTTGCATCTATTGGGCCTCCACCCTTGTGAGAACTTCAGCCCTTTTCAACTCATAATCTTGTTGACTGACAGGATCCAAGCCATTCGTATCCTTTCCCATGATCAGCTCTTGATCAATCAACTCCAGGGCCTTCCCATGTGTATGAAGAGCATCTTTCTGTTGTACATCTCCAGATCCCAATCCCTCATGATCCCCTGGTCATGTCTTTGTTCCATGCCACAACACCCCCACCTGAGGATGCCTCTGATACACAATCAGATGGCTTGCTGAAATGTTATTTGGAATTCTTTTGTCCAGTAGGTCTGTGAGGTTCCAAAACCATGCTTTTTACAAAGATGGTGTAGTTGGTGTAGTGTCAACATCACTTGATGCTCATCATCATCTTTGGTCAATTTTGCTTCTTCTTCTTCTTCTTCTTTTTTTTTCTTCTTCTTCTCCAGATCTTGCATGTACTTCATCCATCTGGGCACATCAACTAGGATGTTGTAGCATTCCAAATCAAAGGATTCCTTCTTTTGGATCTCAGCATAAAACTTGAGAGCATCTGTGATTTGGTCCTGGGTAGTTGGTCCACTGCTTTTGGCCTGATTGATGTGACTGATGAAGCTTCTGGATTTGTTGAAAGTGTGCTGGATCCTTTCCCATTGGCTCTCAAGGCTGGTGGAAGAACCAGGCCACTCTGGTATATGAAACATCAAGTTGGTCTCAACCCAGTACCAAATTCCCATGACTGTCTCATTGGTTCCAGTCAGAGGATCCTACAAGATTTTCAACTAGGATCTTCACAACTGAAAGTCATCAATTTCATTTTAATCACAAGCCCAAGCTGACCAATGATCTGATTTCTTGTTTGCTGGAATAGCCTCAACACCTACAAGAGTATATGTTAATGGTGAACCAGGTTCTATATGAAGAAGAAGAAGAAGAAAAAAAAAATAGTAAAAAACAACAATAAAGGATTGAATGAGATGAGACCAATTACCAGAACTGGGAAGGGGTGGAAAATCCAAATGACCATAAAGCAAAGGATCAAGCGTTTCCATGGATTTGGTGATAGTGGGTTGGGTTGATGGCTGGTGATGAAGGAAGAAAGGTGGTGTTGAGCAGATATATATGGTGAACTTTTGATGGGTCTTGGATGGGAATTTTAAGATGAAGGGGTGTATGATGATGGGGATGGAGGGTGTTAGAAATGATGGGGAGGATGAAGGGCAAGGAAGAAGTGGGAGGAAGAGGGGTGGTGGCAGCTTTTTTTTTTTTTGGGGAGTCACATGAATTGCACACACGTGTCTTGGATATTGAGGAGATCACAGGATCCAGAGGGTTTCCAGACGTGGTATTCCAACATACCAAGATAACTCCTGAGGGGATCATAGCTTCCCCAATAGAACCCATGGGACAGCTGAATTCTTGGGCGGTTGGGAGCTAAATTGGGTTTTGATTTTCCATTTAGATACCTCCTGGGGTAATGATCCCTTTAGGAATCCCAGGGAACCCTGCCCATCTTTCCTCCCATCCTCATCATCCTCATTCACTCCTGGTCCCTCAGAGAATCCAAAATTGTTGCTCAATAACTCCTTGTTAGTTAATCCCTTGCTAGTGCAAAAAAAAAAAAAAAAAAAAAAAAATTAGTAAGCAAGGGCTTTAGAAAGTGTGAGGTGAAAATCATGGTTGCTAAGCCAAAACTTTCCAGGTAGAGCTAATAAGTGTCAACCCATAATTTTTCACCCCTCAACAACTGCTTGCCACCACCAGTCAACAGGAAAATTGGAGGGGGAGGGGCAAGGGGTAGGGGAAGGGGATATGGGACTCACCTTTAATGGTGAATACTCTGATGGTTGAAACTTGATCATCATGGATGGATGGGTGAATGTGGTGGAGTTATGGAGGTTGCTGTAAATCCTGGCCAGGGTTTTGGTTACCAAGCTCCATAGGGTCTTGTAACTTTGTCAAATTTTTTGACCAAACTTATGGAACTTGCTACGTACCCCAAGCTCCTATTTAGGATACCATTGAAGCTTGGGTGCTTGTTAAAATTAGCTCATGAGTGGGTTGACCCAGACGATGGTCGATGCTCTCACACCGTTGGGCCTAGTCACTTCATCCCACTCCAGGTTTGCGCTCCACCCTTGTCCCCATCCAAGACCCACATCATGTTGCATGTGGGGTCTATCAAGCCCGTCTGGGAACCTGGAAAAGCCCCAATTGTCATGAGCCAATTGGGGGGTTGCATAGGCGCTCAGGGTGCTTGATAGGGTAGGTTGCACGGGGGTCAAATATTGATGCCTACTCAAGCTTGTTTTGAACAACATCAAAGCTTGGTGTACCCCCCTCATTACCACTCACCTTAAGAAGTCAATCAACTCAAGTCTTTTCTTCACTCTTCATTCTCTCATACTTATTTGAATCGTTACTCATATTTCATCATCTTTATTCAGATTAATGAAAAATCAAACAAACATCATCAATCCTATGGTGCTTGAAATTGAAGCTGGCAAAGCTGAATCAAGTGATCTTGCTAATCGACTTGAAGAATTAAACAGAATAAAATTTTTCAAAATCAACAGATTCTTAATGCACATCAACGAATAGGAGAAACACAGACTTATCAAGATTCAAAGACTTAGACATAAAGAAATAAAAACAAAGGCCATCATCAAGTCCAAGGTATGGGAACTTTTACAATCAAATGTTCTGGACAAGGGAATCACACAGAAAGAAGCTGTCTCAACCTTTGATCTATCATATCATCAAGTTCAAAGGATAATCAAAGAGGATTTCAAGAAAGATCAAAATGAGTAAGAAACGACCATCAAAGTTTGATGATGAGATGGTGACCGATCTCATCATGTTCATCAACCAGAATTCAACCTCTAAACTGAAAGAGATGGTTGAATTTCTTCAAAACGAGTATAGTGTTCAAGTTACTATACGAGCCATCAGAAAATCAATCGAGGATATCAACATCACCTGAAATTAAGTGATAGATATTCCTTCTTCATGGAATAAACCCAAGCTTCTCGAGTAGGTTGAAAATTAGGTTAATCAAACTCGAATGGAATCGGAAAGGTAGATTATGTAGGTTGATGAATCTGGTTTTGACCTACGTTTGGGGAGGTCCAGTGGCTATGCCCTCTTAAGGTATCTTCTATAATTTTTTTTTTTTTTTCTCTCTTTTTACTCTTATTCAAGTGTTTTTGTTCGATTTCAAATGAACTAACTCTTTTTTTTTTTCATTTTCATCATGGACACCTGCTCTCCTCGGTCTGGTTCCAAACTTCAAGTAGGTGACATGGATTGGTGCCCTGTCAGAAGAAGGTTTTGTTTACTATGAGCTCCTCAATTCAGATGGTACCAAGTCAAAGGGGTTAGGTAGTGATGATTTCTGCTAATTCCTTTCATCACTGGTATCAAGATTACCACCATCATCGATCGTTATCATGGATCATGCCCCAATCCACCATGGGGAATGATTTGATGAGTCAAGGGTAGATTTTAGAAATTCAATAATCGATCTCGATCGATCGAATTTTTAAACCCCCTATTATTTCCCCTACTCTAAACCTCATCAAATTTTCATTTCATTCAATTAAATCCTACGTTAGAGGAAAAGAGCCCAAAATCTCGAGCTGAGCTTGTTGAGCAAGTCAAGGCTGGCATCCAAGTGGCAATCAATGAAGAAGAAGAAGAAAGAAGAAAAAAAGGGTCAAAATTTCTTCTCTCATGTTAAAAAAATAATAATAATATATATATACTCAAGATGCTGTCTTGAAATGCAACCTATGACGGAACCTGTGTTGGTAGATCCCTGAATATTTTTGTATCAATTTCTCTTTATTTTATATGTTTTCGGTTATTTTAACCAAAAAAAAAAAAAAAACAAATAGGAGATTGCATGTGAAGAAAATTAAAAACATGAAAGTGAAAAAAAAAAAAAAAACAAAAAACTGGTTTGAAATTAGATTTTGTCATTAAAATTTTAAGTCGATATTGGCCGATCGATGTGCCAAGCTTTGATCGGCGCCCGAACCAGGTTGACAAGGCGCCAACCGCACTTGACCGCAAGCCAAGTCGCGGTTGCAATGGGCCAGGCGCCAATATCGATTTCTTTGGCGCCAATCGCGCTTTACAATAATAATAAAAAAAAAAAACAGCCAAGTTTACAAGGCGCCCAAGCGCACTTGATAGACCATACCTAGGTCACGTCCTACCTAGGCTCCCTGCCTCCGTCTCTGGGTCCCCGGCCGCCCAGCCCGCCAGAGAGATAAGCCCACGGATCCTCGGTTGGCAGATGATTCACCGGCCGGGATTCGAGCCCCCCACCAGAGACCACTCCGGTGTGCTCTGTCTCCCCCAACGACATTTTTTTTATTTATTTTATGACGATCATCGTTAGAAAAAACAAAGGGGGGGGGATCGATGAGAGAGAGAGGGGGGGGGAAAGGAGTGGTGGGGAGTGAGGGGGGGGGGTGAGAAGAGAGGAACGGTCGGGAGAGGTGAGAGAAGAGAGAGGAGCAGACGTATGTACACAGAAGAGAGAAGGATGGCGAGGGTCGGACGAGTACTTACGTACGTACGTACGTACAAACAAACGTGGTGAGACCGGTCGGTCGTGTGAGCCGGTGCAGGAGGCCGGACGAGCGAGGACGAGAGAGACGAGCCAAAAGAACAAACACGTGAGCGAGCCGAAGAGGCACACCCGCACGCACGCGAGACGCTTACGAAGGGGAGGAGGATGGATGGATGGATGAATGGATGGTGAGCGTCGATCGGAAGCGTGGAGACCAAGGGGCTCATCTCCGATCGAGCGGAGATGACATCCACGTGGGTCGTCCGATGGGAGTCAATAGGCAAAAGGACACCATAGATCATGACCGCTCAAGTGGTTGAAGGGATGTACACGATCAAGACTTGAAGGTGGAGAGAGGAGAAGAGGCGGTGGGGTGAGAGGGAGGGAGCGTAGGCATGCCATGCACGAAGGATGTTTTACACGAAAAAAGGAGTAGCAGAAGATACATACGGTGCCCCCGAAGAGCAAGAGAAACAAACAAGTGTTCGCGGACTTTGACGAGAAGTACGAGAGGGAAGGAAGGGTGAGAGAAATCGAACAAAGTTTAGATACTCGGACGAGAGAAAGGCTGGCTGATGGATGATCGGGAATGAGAAGGTTGAGAGAGACGGCAAGCGATGGATCCAACTGGCGGTATGTGATGGGGGGGGGGTCGATCGCGATTAAGAGACCCAAAACGCCAATCCGATGATCACGTAAAGTGAAACTAACATCGCGCCCTCCATGTAATTACTCTTCCCATCTTGAATCAATAGAGTCGTCAGTAAGACCGAGAATACAAAACAGATCGTCTCAAAGTTCTCGAAGAACAACTGTTTTCGATCGAGAGGGAAGAAGCATTAGTCAATACTTCCTTCCTTTCACCATTCAAATCAGAGATGGTAGCGAAACGAGTTGGAGAGGGCAAAGGGATGGTTTTTGATGGTCACACAGCTCAAAGGGAAAAAAGAACTCGGGACTGACGGTTAACTCTTTGCCAGTTGCCCAACCGACGATGACCTGTTCAACACGACGGAATGAAGAGGTGAACACGACCTTCGGAAGAAAAAAAAAAGGATGATGACTCAAGTACGCTTACCATGATAGGAATTACTCCCACGGCGATTTGCTGGAACGAAAAAAAAAAGGGGGGGAGGGGAGAGTGTAAGAAGAAGACAAAAAAAAAAAACAGTGATGGAGTGGGTGAGGGAGAGAGATAGACGGTGAGGACTGACGATACTACTGCCCACGGCCACCCCGATGGCCAACTCCATCTTACCCTTCATGGCCATAAAGACAGCCGTGACATGCTCGGCAGCATTACCGACGATAGGGAGTAGGATCAAACCGATAAACGTCTTGGGAATCCCAGCCTGATTGGCGAATTCATCGATCGAATCGACTAGATAATCGGCACAGAAAGCTGTGACGAGGGTGACGGCGACCAGGGCGGCCGTAGCTGATCGTAGGTTCATCTTGGGTTCCTCCTCCTCTGCTTCCGACGATTCGTCTTCGTAGAGGTACGAGTGGGAACTGAGTTGAAAGTAAAGGTAAAGGATGTACATGGCCAAGAGTAACTATGAACGAGAGAGAGAGAGAGATGGCCGAGGAGAAACGATCGAGCCAAGAGCCATCGAGAGAGACAGGCATGAGTGTCGTGGCTGACAGGAGGAGTGTTCAAGTTGAAAAAAAAAGGGGGGGTGGGGGAGGGGGGGGAGGGGACACATCCATCTCACTGACCACCGAAGTTCCTCGGGAGATGACTAGTAGACCATGTTGAGCTTTTTCGAGACCGGGGAGTTGCGATGAGGATTCGTGAGGGAGACGAAGGGTGTTGGTCAAGTGTTGAGGGTCGATCAGGGCAGCTCCAGCGTGGGCTAAAGATCCGTGGCCGGGTCGATTCCAGTTCAACTTTTCGAGGAACGTGGTGAAATAGGCGGCCGGGATGACGAGGGCGATACAGGAGAGTAGCATGAGGGAGGCAGAGGCTTGAGCGGCGGTGGCTTGGAACTTGGATTCCTTGAACTTGCAGCCGGCGGCGATGAATGAACAACCTAGGACGAGAAGGATGTTGGAGAGGATGGAGCCTAGCATCGAGGTTTGGACGATTCGGAGTTGATTCTGAGAGAGGGCTACGATGCCGACCTATGATAGGTGGGGATGGATAGATCTTAAAAGAAACATCAGAGGTGGGTTGGAGTGATAGCGCAGGGTGGAGGTGGGTAGCTGATGATGAGGAAACTGACGATAGCCTCGACGGCATTACCAAAGGTGGCGTTCAAGAGCCCACCGAGGGTGGAACCGACCTTGAGGGCGACCTGTTCGGTAGCATCGCCCAGTAAGCCGGCCAGAGGGATGATGGCGATGAAGGAGATGATAAAGTCGGCGTTGGAGCCCCAACGGAGGAAATGGGATGCGAAGGAGAGAGGGACGGCGGCGAGGAGGAGGTTGAGGTAGGAGGAAGCCAAGAAGTTTTTGAGGGATTGCAAATCGGAGGGTGAGTGGGGCTGTTGGGGATGATGAAGAGAGAGAGAGGAGTCAGTTGAAGTGAATGAATGTTAGGTAGTTAGGTAGGATGAGAGAGAGAGAGAGAGAGAGAGAGAGGGAGGGATTGAGGATCGAGGGTGGGTAGGAGGATGATGATCGCTGACGCCACGAAAGAAGATCTTGGAAGCACCGGATGGGGAGATGGAAGGGGAAGGGGGATGAAAGTTATTGGGGATCTTGGTGAGGATGGGAGTGAGTTGACAAGTGATGAGGGGGATGATCAGCTCATGATCGGATCGATGAGGGATGGGGATGGGGATGGGGGATGGGGGATGGGGGCAGGGAAACGGTAGAGATGGAGAGTGGTTGAGAGAGAGAGGGGTAAGAGTGTGAGCTTACATGATGAGCAAAGAGACTAGGATCACTTCGTACGGTCGTGGTGAGTTGGTTTGACTCTAGGTCGGTGGCTCCACGGTCACCACCGGGAGGGGTCGTGATCAAAGGGGTGCGTTCATGAGCCGAGGTCTCGATGGTAGGTTTGTCTAGTGTAAGAGGGATGAGATGGGATGGGATGGGATGAGATGGTGTTGTGTTGTGTTGTGTTGTGTTGTGTTGTGTTGTGTTGTGTGGAGTGGAGTGGAGTGGAGTGGAGTGGAGTGGAGTGAAGATGGACTTACGGGTGTTGAGATGAGGATGAGTGTTGGCCATTTGAGTGGTGTGGTTATGGTGGTTGTTGTGGGTGGTGGTGGTTGTTGTGGGTGGTGGTTGTGGGTGGTGGTTGTGGGTGGTGGTGTTGTGGTTGTTGGTGGTGTTGTTGTTGGTGGTGTTGTTGTTGTTGGTGTTGTGGTTGTTCTGGTACTTGGGATGCGATGGGTGACTCTCACTGCTCACTGCTCACTGCTTCACTAGTAGTGCTGGGATCCCCCCCCCCCCCCCCACGAGTGGTCGTCGTAGTTTGCCTTCGGTGCCTGATCCCAGGTCGACTGAAATCCGAGTCTCAAGATCTGCCTTCGGAGGGGTTAGTAGTCACTCCCACTGCCAGTAGTCCCAAGAAACTTGTTCAGCCTCATTCCACCCACATCATGCTCACTACCCCACCCCATACATAGTACCTACATACTGTTACATCATCCCGTGGGTCACAATCATCTCACACATTCCCACCCCAACTAGTTCACGTTCCACTCACATCTCACCCACCTTGTAGATAGCTATAATACTTCAACATCCATCCACCCGGGACCCTTCTCTCCTCATTAAGATTTCGATCCCGGTACGACCAAAACCTAGAGCTAATGGTTGATGATGGTGGATGGATAGCTGAGAGACTTTACACATACCACCCAACTCAATCTTCAAATCACTCCTCACCCTTCCTCACCGCCATCTTCTTCCTCCTCCTCAGTGCCCTACCCTGGTCAGTAGTCCTACTCTCACTCACCCCTCCCAACTTGCCTCCAACCATCTCTCAGTCCGCCACCCCGCCACCCGAGCTTCATTCACCACCCACTCCTGGATCCCCCTCATCAACCAACCTGGCATTTCCAGACTTCTCCCTACTCCCCCACCTCCACTCTCACTCAACTCATCCCCATCATCCCCCGCCCAAACTACCAGTTCTCCATTTCCAATTCCCACTCCCTCCGTCATGCCTCCTCTAACCCACACTTGATCCTAACACTAACTCATGACCTACTCTACTTTTTGTACTACGTACTATCCATCCTCTCAATCTCAAAAGCTCATCAACTATCTACCATTGATCTCAACCAGCTGACTATTGATCAACCTTCACCCTTACCTAACTACCCCTACCTCCATACATCTCTCCATCCACTCCTCCACTCATCCCAACTAGGCCACACCCATCGATCAAGTACTTCAACCTCATCAAGATCCCAACCTAGGTTTCTACCTATCTCCACCTATGATGATCATCACGTCTAGAACCTGCCTAAGCCAGCCCAACCAGCTCTCCTCACCGTATCACCCCACGTCTTCTCAAACTTGGGATCATCATCATCATTTAAGGCTCAAGTACCCCAGAACTTGTCCTGACCCATACCATTCCCTGGACTGGTTTTTCTATGGGTTAGGCTGGCCTATGGGATGGGAGAGGAAGCTATAATAACCCATGATTTTCATGGGTTAGAGCAGGATATCATCCTAACCCATGAACCTCATGGGTTATGAGAGGCAATCGGCACATAGTCAAGTTCTATCTCAAGCCTGGCTTCATTCAAACCTCAAGTTCAGTTTGATCTAGGATTCTTGAAAAAGAGAAATAATGGGTGCTCAAAAAAGAAACCAAATTTCCATGCCAAAAAACGTTTGTACAGGCAGATTGAGGTGCAGATCGGAGATGATGTGGGAAAAATATGGACTAAAAATCATGGGTTAGCAGAGTCGGGTCAAATAACATTCACAGCCAATATTTGCAGTTTTTTTTTTTTTTTTTTTTTTTTTTTTTTTTTTTTTTTTTGATTTTTGACCTAAATGTGTCTTACCGTGTTTGGCAGGTTGATGGGTTAAGAGTCAACTTTTGGCTGGCACCGATTTGGGGGATTGATTTTGCCATGGGTTTTCAAAAGTATGGATTAGGACATGTTCTACTGTATCTGTAACCAGTCCAACTCATGATGACCAGTGGATTCAAAGTATGGGTTCAGACAAAAGGTCTTGTAAGACATAAATATTGGCTATCAATGTATTTACCTACGTACGTGCATACATACAAATCCCTGGGTGGCTCATCAGTGAGGAGTCTCTAGTCAGGGTGCTGGCAGGTCAGGCTCACCCCTCTTCTGGTGAGTGCAAGACCAGCACAATCATAAGCAGGCCTTGGCAGATTGGGTATGATGAAAGGTTGGGGGCTAGTTGGCCGGCCCCCCAGGGTTTTTTTTTTTTTTTTTTTTTTTTTTTTTTGAGTTGACCACTGTTTATGGTGCTTTGGAATAGCTTGATACTTACAACTTTGGGGGGGGGGGGGGGGAGGGGAGGAAACACTTTTGAATGATGAAAATATTGAAGGGATATGAGAGGAAGGACGGATGGATTTTGGATTGATAGGCAGAAAGGCTTACAGAGAAAATACTTTCCCTCAATCCATTCATCCAATCTTGAGTAAAAAAAAAAAAAAAAAAAAAGATCAGCAGTTTGAGGGGCCTCTGGAGCCTATCTGATTTGATTATGATCAAAGTCATCCAAAGACACCACCAACTGAGCTGGAAAAGAAAGTCTAAAGCAGTCAATTGATCAAAAGATTGAGAATCATCCCAGAAGTTAAGAGATTCAGTGGGAGATCATTCTTTACCAATCCTGATGTGATAGAGGTCATCAGAACCATTGACACAGTCTTTTCTAAAAAAAAAAAAAAAAAAAAAGAGCTTAAGTTTAAGGTTGAGGTTTCAAATCAACATGGGGTTTTCCATTTTGACTGGTTGAGTGGGCTCAACAATCCATCACTTTCCAGGATCTCAATCAAAGCTTCAGATCTAATCTCAGACAAAGGAGTGCTGGATCTAGCATATGTATGACTGATTTTTTTTTTAAAAAAAAAAACAAAAAAAAAGAAGAAGAAGAAGAAATCTTGTAGGAGCCATCCAATCTTGATCTTATTTATTATTATTATTATTATTATTATTATTTTTTTATTGAAAAATCCTATAGAAAACTTTCTCTGAAAAGTTTCACTAGAAGCAATCGATTTGTTTTCCTGTTGGATGCTGGATGAGGATCAGATTTCAAGAGATTGATAGATGGTCCTTTGGAGGGAGGTCTTTTAATTGATCATGACCTGAGTCAATATGCTTGTACAATCCAGCTTGAAGTGGTGTATTCAATCAAATTTTAACCTGTGGTGAGGATTGTATCACAACCACAAGAGCTGCTAGAGATTCTGTCATGTCAGACCATTCATTTCAGGATCTATGAGTCACATTTGCTGGTCTACTAAGTTCATATGATCACTTCCAACCTACTCAAGTTGAAACTTTCTGGATCATAATAGTCTAAAATCTTGATCTATTCAAAAAAAAATAATAGCTTGAAAGCCCTCCTTGATCACTAATTGAGTGGCCACAGAGCAGCCCAAAAACTCATCTCTCAGAATCTATTTTTTTTTTCTTCTTCTTTTTTATTAGGGTTAAGCCCAAACCCAACCTCTGACCTATCAGGTAGGGGCTAGCCCAGCTGGATAAGCACCCTGATATGTCATACAGGGTATTGATGGGCCAGGTGGGAAAAGAGAGAGGGAGACCATAACAAACCGACCATGAGGTGGGTTGAGGATCCTTAGAGCCATGCCCAAGCCTCTGATGGGCTCTCTGGGACTGGTCTTGGCAGGTGGCCAGTGGGTCATGAGGTGCCCCACAGGTTTCTTTCCTGTATTTCTTTGTTTTGAAAGTTACTGGAATTGACTTCTTTTGGTGGGTCAATCTCATATGGTTTAGAATGATAAAGGAGAAAGTTAAAATGGAGGAAGGAAGATTTATAGATACAAAGGAATCAATAAGTTGGAAGGTGGTATAAAGAACAAGCAAGTAATAGATCAATAAATAAAACAATCAGAGTTCCAAAGCCAATTCATTTGAGATATTGATGATAAAGAATTGATTGCTTCAAGTTGAAAAAAAATCATTCTTGAGCCAGTCCTGTCCAACTTTATGACCTCCAATGGTCTCAGGTTTCAAACTCCTGTAGGATTTATTCAGAAGATGTAAAAACCTAGAGAAATCCTTGAACAATTGAGATGAGAATCAAACCAAACAAGATGAGAGAACCCTTTGGATGAAGGTGTAAATAATTAGAGAAGGTTCAGATCAAACTGGTGTCATAGGTACCAGCAAGAATTTCTTAAACAAGCTTGAAGAATTTGGGAAATAATTGATCTTTTGAATTCCTACCCAAAATTCTAGGAATCTTAAATTGATCCTCTACCCCCTCCCAATCTAAATCATTTCATCCATCATATTCAATGAGTGAATCTTAAAGTTATAGCTTCAGTTTGTTGAGATTTTAATCCCTTTTGAGGTAAAAATATTTGTTAGAACAAAATTGATCTTGTGACCGATTGAAAGAGAAGATAACTTGGACCATGATGGAAGAAAGAATAATCTCAAGATCTTGAGAAATCATCAAGTTATCAAAGCTTAAGCCTCTGTGAAGTATGTCACAAAAGTATCAACTCATCCCAGATAACCTGGAACATCATACTATTGAAGAAAAGACAATAGAAAGTATGATATGTATAGATAAAATAGTGAAGTGAAATTTTTTATGTATTTAACTCTGAAATGTCCTATAAAGATAAGAGAAGAATGTTACATCAAAATTGGATTTAAGAAGCAAGGACTATTGGTTCAAATGAACATTTAAAGTTCATTGCACTCCATGGTAAAAAAAAAAAAAAAAGAAAGAAAGAAAGAAAGAAAGAAAGAAACCAAGGAGAAAAGCATGTTTCAATCATTTCCCCCTTAGCTTGTATATAGTCATATTGGTAAGGGAGATCTTTTCTATAAAAGAATCCCTCTATCCAGTTTTCTTTCCCTTCCATTAATTAATTCATCCATTCAACATTAAATCAAAAAAAAAATCATTTCCAACTTATTCAATATACTTATCAATTTATCTACCAGCTAGATTGCTATTGCCACTACAGTTCAGTTTTTGAAATCATATCAAGATGGATGGTGGAGTGATTGAGGAGTTCACAGACTTTTAGAACCTTTAAAGAACTCCCTTTCTGATCTGGATCTTAAAATCTGATGGGCTTGAAAACTTATATCCTTTCAATCTCCTCTGGTCACTCTTGGGATGTTGTTAGATATGAGAATACTTGTAGAAGTTGTAGATCACATCATCAATCAATTATATTCAAGCTTGAGGTTTACACACGGTTGAAGATTTTTTAAGGTTGAAATCTGAGTAAGTCATCTTTTAAAAAGGATCAAATACTAAATTTATTTCAAGAAATCTGGAGCTCCCATCCAAATCATTATTAAAATTTGTTAAAATGGGTTTGATGATGAGATTTATGTTCTGATTTCAAAAGATGATAACAGCTTCTGTATTTATAATTTTGGCTTGAATTGAATTTAATTTAGAATATTTTAAATCTGTTCAAAAAACATCTTTAGAGATCTTGATTGTATAACTTACCATCAGATTTATAACATGGGCTTCACATCTAATATGAAAAATGTTTTGATTGATTGAGAAGTGAATTATTTTTTAATTCCAACTTCATTCCCTCTATGAAATAATTAGAAGCCTAATTTGAAACAGCATTATCAATTTTTTTTTTGGAAGATACCTGAAAATTAAATAATATATATATTTAAAAACCAGGAAAATTTCACAAAGAAATCCTCAGAAAGATTTCATTGAGGTAATAAATCATCAAATTGATCATCAAAGGAGAATCATCTAACATTCTCTATGATTTCCCATTCTTGAAGCATTCCAATCAGTCTTTCACAAACGGCTGACCCAGTATGAGGGGGAGGAATCTGGCTAAATTCAATTAGAACTTTTTGACCATATTCAAACCTTCATCAATTTAATGGCAATTTATGACCATGTAGCCATAATTTTGAGCTGATGTCCAAAGTTCACAGTTTTCAAAGTCAAATTTGAACCTTTTTCTTTTTCTTTCTTTCTTTCTTTCTTTCTTTCTTTCTTTCTTTCTTTCTTTCTTTCTTTCTTTCTTTCTTTCTTTCTTTCTTTCTTTCTTTCTTTCTTTCTTTCTTTCTTTCTTTCTTTCTTTCTTTCTTTCTTCTTGTATTTCTAATTTGAAATTTCTTATAAATCTCCATGAAAGCTCTTTGTAATTTATTTCTACCAGGGATTCTCATGAGGGGCTTAAAGTTTTTGGATCAAGTTGATGGATTGAATGTTTTTGACCCTACAGAAAGGGTACCCATGGATGATTATTAACTCAACCAGCTCAATTTGTCCTTGATAATTATTTAATTTCCAACATTTGAGGGTTTTTTTTTTGGTAAATTTTTATTGAGTTTTAAGGGTTTTTATGATTAAACTTCCTTCAGAGCTGGTCAAAAAATCTAGAAGATTTCTCAATATGATTCCATAGGTTTTTTGTACTAGATTTGCTTTTTACTAAGAGAGATCACTGGCAATATTTACAAGTTGCCTTGAAATTTCCATCTAGAATAAGGCATTCAAATTAATCAAGTCAGTAACTGAAAAAAAAGGAGGCTGATTGACCAGTTCCATCTTGAAAAAAATGTTCCAACACATTGCTAATTAATTGTTTTTTTTTTTTTTTTTTTTTTTTTGAAAAAAAAAATTGTAATAGGGTTGGAAATTTTAAGGATGAATTGGCTTAAAATTTATTTGAATGATTTCAGTACAAGGGCACATCTGATGAGAATTTCATTTCATCTTGAATTTTATATTAAATTGGTTTTTTTTGAACACCTAGGATTTTTAACTGGCATAAAATTGATAAGTTCACTTGTGTCAGTACTCAGTTTGCAACCAAAGCTTAGGGATTAAATCCTTGAGTTGGAAATAAACTCCAGGTTCTAACTCTGATTTAAGTCATCACCAACCAGTGACAAGCACAAATCAGATCATATATGTTAATATGCATCACAATCAGCTCTGTCTCATGGGTGAGAATCTCACCTTTGGCTAACCCAAGGCTGGCTTTTTTGTATTGTTTTGCATAAAAATGTAATACTTGAATGAGAAGACCCAGATGGAGTGGAATACCATCACCTCATCCCACTCCTACTTTCTGTATGGTGTATGGTACCCAAAATGATGAATTGCCCAAGCCTTTGATTCCCTCCAGTCTTTAACTGATGGCAATCAAACAAAAATAAATAAATAAGAAGGAAAAGGGGGTAACCATGGGTCAAACCACCATCTAAGCTAGCAAAAAAAAAAAAAAACCATAATCCCACACATGGAAGCTTGAGATGGTTCAGTTCAAAAAAAAAACTTTTTATGAAACCCCCCTAACCAAACCTGGATAGATACCCACCAGGTCTGGGTATGCACAGGTCAGCCTGACCCATGAAAACCCCAAACCTAACTCATATTTAACCATCTAGATTCATGATCAAGAGATTAATGAAATCTAAATCTTCTAAGAACTTGTATCTTTAGGTTGCAAATTGGTGGCCAAAAAAAAAAAAAAAAAAAAAAAAAATGATAGTGAAGGATTTATCATGCACCTTTTGAAATTCTCTGCTTCATAAGTCTGCACTAGCTAGCTAACAAACCCAAAAACACAATTGTGTTTCATTTCAGTGGGTTTCCATCTTGATCGCTCAATTTTCAAACCTTGTTTTGAAAACTCAGCTTGATTTTTGAAACTCAGCTCATTGTTGAAAATCAACTCACCATCAACTCCATTGAACCACTCCAAACCTTTCAGCTTGCAACCATAAACCTACCCCCTACCACCAGTTCAAAATCAAACTAGCTCCCTTCCTGACCCTCAAGAAATAATTCTGATTTAACTGCCATTTTTAACTTTAAAATTCTTCCTTTAAGTTGAAGGACAACTTCATCAAAGGAAAAAATCAAAACAAAGATGGATAAAACATGACTTGCTTGAAGGCCATCTGAATCTCATGACTGATTATTTTGATCTAGATTGACAATATATATATATATATATATATAAAACAGATGTTTAAAAGGAGATTTAGGATGAGTGAGGTTACCTTCCAGAGACTAGTAACAGATTTAAGATCTCATGATCCCTATTGGACCCAGAAAGTGGGAATTAGATCATGCAATAGAAATTTACAAAAAAAATTGTCAATGATGTTGTGTTTTTATTTGAGGGGGAATTCCTCAGAGATCCAACAGATGAATAGCTCTTGGTTATCAAGAATGAATAAAAATCACATGGGTCCCCTGGATTCTGTGGTAGCATTGATGGAATGAATTGGGGCTAGAAGAATTTCCCTCAAGCTTGAAATGGTTGGTTTCAAGGAAAAGAAGAATCTCCAAAAATTATCTTTAGAAGCAGTAGCACCATTAGATTTAAGAATCTTTCACTTTTTCTTTGGATCAAATGGGACTCAAAATGTCATCAATCTAGTCAACAATATTTATATATTTCATGAATTTCTCAAATTTATGTTTCTTCATAATTTTGTTCACCTTATTTCTTGTTTTTTTGAGTTCTTGAAGGGGTTTTTTTTTTCTTTGGTGATTTATTCAAGGAACTAAATCAAATGTATCTTTTGAGATCAAAAATCAAGAATATAACTATGGATAATGTTTGGATTGATTGAATATTAACCAAATGGAATTTATTTGTGCATTCTTACCAAATTCCTCAAGATCCTGAAAGAAAATATTTTGATAAACTTCAGGTAGCAGTCAGAAAGGAAATATAAAGAGAATTTGGAGTTTTTCAAGTTTGATTTGGAATATTTTCTCAACCCAGTAGAAATTGGTTCAAAGAAGATATAGTCAAGATTATGAATTGTTGTATAATTTTTCATAATATGATTGTGGAGGAAAGTTCTCTCTGTGATCCCTTTGTTTATCATAATTCTTTTCATTAATAAAAACACTAATCAATCCTCAAATTCTCATCATCCTGCTTTATTTCATTCTTTTCAATCTCCTAATCAAAATTCTTCTTGGCTTCATGGTTCAAACATTCATTAAAAACTCATGAATGATTTAAAGATTTAAAATTGGATTAATAGGGGAATTGATGGTTGATCATTTTGAAATTCTCAACATTTTCTTGCCATCTTTATCAGTGCAGATTTCATCAAATTTTGAAATATCAGTTAATGGGATCCTTGCTACTCTTTTTTTGTTTTGTTTGAAATCAGAAATTGATACCTATATTTCAATTCATGGTTTTCCATATCATTTTTACAGAGATTAATGGATTTGAAACACAATAAATACCAAAAGGGAAAGTGGTATAGCCAAAGTTGAGAGATGAAAGAATCATATAGGCATATGATTGGTGTACATGGATACATATACATAGATTTATTAAATCACCCTTAAAGTTGATCTTGAAACTTTTGCTTCCATAAATTCAACATCTCTTTACTTTCCTCATCAGGAAAGCCTTCTTCAGATTGAAAAAATGACAGTCAACTGACCAATTGAAACCTTCACATCTGCCTTTTTGCATTCCAGATTGTACATCTTCTCCATTAAGTTTCTCTGTTGCTCCCCTGTTTTGTTGCTTTTGATCATGATATCAAGTGGATGTTTTGATTCTTTTCCATATTTGAAATTTGGCTTTGAGTCCAAGCAAGAATGCTTTTCAGCCTTCAAACCTTCTGGTAAAGCCAAAGAATTAGAAATGCAGGGTGATGATGAGATTTGACTGGCTGGGGTATTTGCTTTTCTATAGATATAACTTGAGGTGAGTTCCACAATCCATTTGGGATGGTGTCAAAGTATTTTACAGGCCCCTTAAACCTTGAATTTTTGGCCCTTTGTTTGTTGATGATAAATATCCTTTGATTGATTCCTCCAGTCCATTGGACTTGATCAAATTGGTAGCAACTGTTCAATTGCACAATAGATGGCTAAAAACTTCAATTTTTCAGTGTTGAGGTTGGCCCATCTATAGTCTGAAAAGTAAAATTATGGTGAAAACGTGGAAAAATTATAGTGAGAGATCAAGAGAAAAATACTCTTACCTGG
This sequence comes from Puccinia polysora, assembly GCA_025617555.3. Lineage (NCBI taxonomy): Eukaryota > Fungi > Basidiomycota > Pucciniomycetes > Pucciniales > Pucciniaceae > Puccinia > Puccinia polysora. The sequence goes on from CM062628.1 coordinate 38,317,817, forward strand.
TCTGGATACATTCCCAATCATGCTCAGCTGGTTTTCTGTGGATATTGAAATCTTCCTCAACCCTCTTGAAGAAAGTGAGGTCTGTTTGATTTGTTGCAAATTCCAGATTTTTTCTCATATGGCTCCAAGATCAAGCAAGCTGCTCCTCTTCTTAAGGGGTCCAGTTGGGGGATTTTTTCTTCTTATTCTTGTTGGAATTGATTCCATGGTAGATGGGAGGTTGATTGGCTCCATATCTGGTGATTTTGATAATATTGGATTGAGATGGAGGGTATACAGGGATGGTAATCAAGCAGGGAGGGAGTTGGGTGAATGAAACATATTGGAGCTAGGGATGGGAGGGGATATTCCAATGTTGATGATGGTGGAAGTGGTCATCAGCTTGGATGGTGTGAGGGGATATCAGGAGGGTGTATGTATATGGCAGGTCTGTGGGGTATAGGATATGGAAGAGATGTTGAAGGGGGGAGCTAGCAAGCTTTCTAAATTATTTTAACTTTATGGAAAATGGACTGTACTTATGGAGCTTGCTTATTAGCAAGCTCCTATTTTTACACAATTGTGAAAATTCCTTATTAAATCTAGCTAAAAAGTGGGTTTACCAAGACAATTGTAGATTCTATACAATATTTAAGGATGTTTTTGGCTTCCCAGCGTATCTGTAACTGTAACTTCCCCAGCCTTCCAAAATAAAGTTACAGGCGTTTCCAGGGGAGTCATGGCTAAATTTACAAATATGGGGTTTTTGGAAACTGCTGTAACTCTCCAAATGTTACTTCTATGGAATTTACACAAAATTTACACTCCCACCAACACCATGGCTCAGCAAGTTGCAAGTTTTTGAACTTGTAAATGTAACTTCTTCCAAGTAACTCTGCATCTTCTTGGCCTATTGTCATCACATCCATACTTCCATTCCCTCATGGCTGCCAAACACCCCCTGTAACTGTAACATTGAAGTTTAAATTTAAAAATCCATGGGATGTTTGGCTGAAAGGCCCTGGGTACTCATCCAAAGTTACATTCAAATCTAATCTAAAAGGCTCCAAGGATTCCAAATGCACCCTAACCCATCCATGTATAAATCATCATATAAGGGTGTTTTTGGAAACCTTGAGGACTTGTGAAAGTAAATTTGGATTAGTCTCCAGGGCCTTGCAGCCAAAAATCCCACAGATTTGTAACTATAGACTTTGAGAATGGGGGGGAAGAGATTCTCACAGCCTGTTACAAGGTCAAAAACCTTGTAAATTGCTGTATAATGATGAGGAAAAGGGTTAAACCACTGCTAGGCCATCCTAGTTGGTATGTGTACTCCCCTGTACACAGTATATGCATACTTTACACTCCCCTGTGGGCCAATTCAGCAACATCAGAGGTGGATTGAGCCAGAACTTGAGATGCACCCATGAAATGTCCCTTCTAGATGTTACTTCCCAACAGAGAATTTTAACTGCCAAATTTCACACAAATTTTACAAATTTGACCAGAGGTTTTTGTAGATTGATGCCACCAAGGCAAGAGGAGGTTTTGGCCACAAAAAGTCCAGGAAAATAGGAGCCCCAAAGTCTTGGACAGATGCCACACAGGCTAGATGGGTGGCGCAACAGGCAGGGAGGAATATCACAAAAGTGTCCACAAGCAGATGGCAATCTGGAAGCATTGGAAGTGTGACTTGAAACAGGGTGCAGTGGGAATGCTGGGCTCATAACCTGCAATGAAGTGTTAGGGGGAAATACATACTACTGATTTACCCTATACACTTCATTACACTCTGTTTACAGGGGAAGAATGGGAGTGTAACTTCCCACAAAATTTAAACTTTTGGGATTTCATTATTTGTGTTGAACAGACACAATAGACAATTGCAGATCTGGAAATGGTGTGAAATAAATTGGGGAAAAGGTAACACAGTTGGTGGGAATCAAACCCAAATGGTCCCATTGCAGGTGGATTGATCTAACTTTTGATCTTAGCATGAGCTACAACTGCTTGGTGCAAGGTGTATGTATGTTTAAAAACATGTGGTAAGACACCAATATGTCACAAGACCTAATCCATAGAGTTTCACAAATTTTCCACATGTCACGCACCTTGTAGATAGCTAATTGCCAAATCATCCACCCACCCTGGAATCCTTCTCCCTCCTCACAAAGATTTGGATCTGGGATTGGCCTAGTGTTGAGGCCAGCGGCTAATTTGGTGGATGGTCAGATTGCATAAATTTAAATGTTGAAAGCAAGTGAAGCAACTGAACAAAATCAATGGGAAATAGGTATCAAAAACAAAAGGAAGATTGGATAAAAAAAATAACGTGAAAGCACAAGGAAATCAACATCACAGAATGGATAGCAAACAAGGAGACAGTGGGTCATGCAAAAGGAGACCAAGAATCATAATTGGTGGGATTCTTATTGAAATGCAAATTTGAATCACAATTTGAGGCACTGCAGGTGAAAATTACCCAAAAATTCCAGAGGATGGAAACAGCCATGGGTAGGATGGCCACCCAAAAAGAGGCCTCCAATCCTTCCATCCCACCTCACATGGGCCTGCCCAAAAATTGTGTTGAAAATCCCCTAGCTTACAATTTTTTGAAAGAACCTATGTCCTGCCAATGGAACATCAACACCAAATGTCCCATATTGGCTTTTTAGGGTTCAAACTTCAACATGTGGGAGGGGCAGTCAATTGCACCCTCAAAATGACCTTTGATTGCAATCAAAGCTTTTTGAAAAAGCCAAAAAACTTTGAAATGTTGACCAGAATGTAGAACAGAGCAGTTATCAACCTCCTCTGCAATCTGGTCAATGATCAGCTATATGCTATCATCAAGGCATTTCAGGTGGAGCTGGCCCAATAAATATACAAGAACCTGGTAAATAGGTGGAAGAGGTCAGATAGGCAACAAAAGCTGGTCATGGTGGAGAAGATGATTACCTTGTTATCATCCCCCAAGGTGGATATGAACTGGATCATGGTTTTTCATAACATCATGGTGGATTTGAACAAGCTTAATATTTTGCTTCACCAGCTGGTTGGTCTACTGGGACAAACTGTTTTGGTGGAAAACCTAGAATAAACAGCAAGAAATACAAGCACTCTGTCTCCCAAAAGTTGAAAAATGCAAAGAACCCCCCACAGTTTCTCAATTTAGCAAATGTACTGAAAAGCACCATTGGTAAGCTCAGACCAAAATTGCTGGTGGATGTGGACTGATGGAGCTGAATTGGATCCAGACGGTATGTGTATGATATGTACCTCTTCAAAGGCAAAACCAGCAACCAGAAGACACAACCAACAAGCCACCCAGAAAGCTGAACCTATCCATTGACCATGCCACCTAATATGCTGGGAAACAGAAATCAGAAAATATAATTGATACCTATGGGTGTAAGTGTAGATACTATGGGGAGGGGGTCCACTGGTATGGGGATTGCAGAACCTTCTGGAAAGACATGCAAATGGGTAAAATGCCTAACCCTCCAGACAACCACACTAATCATAATTTGTGGTACCTACCTCTGCAATTCCCAAGCCAGAATCACCGCCATGACAACAGAATCAGGGTTTTTAGATCCCAGAGATTGATGGTGGGGAGATTTTTCTTGGCTCTGGGGCCAGTGCGCATGTGAGAGGCCCCTTGCAGTAATTCCAACCTATGATACCAAAAAAATTTATTCTTAGTGACTAATGAACACCACATGGATGCTCTCAACATTGGAAGGCTTTTCATTCCAACCAAGATGGGTTGGATGATAATTGACAGGGTCTAACTGTGTCAAAAGCTCAATGGGATCATACTGTTGATGGGACAGCTTCTGGAAGAGGGATGGAGGTTAGCATATGAGGTCCTGGATCAAAGGTTGGAGGATACAATGGCAAATAGCTATGAAGCATTTTTTTGGAATTTGTTTTGGGTAATCCCTGCATGTAATACACAAAATGTTGCAATGAAGATCACCTCCAAACCATTTTTTTAACCATAAAAATGGCATTTCCACCTTGAGCATACTTTAGATGCAGTGGTTAGAACTTTCCTAAAGAGAAACTACCCCAAAGACTATAAAAGGAAAACTGGAGTGATAAACCTGAACCAGGCTGTTGGATTTCAGATCAAACAGAAGGATGATAAGAAAACGATAAACGGCAAGGGCAGGATAAAGTGAAAGAACAACAAACAAAAGCAATGTCTCTACGGGCTGGATTATGGCCCCTGAGAAGGACTACGTAGAGAATGTGACGCTGAAGTGAGAAGTGCGATGTAGCTGCCCGGAGAACAATAGCTAATTGAATGTGGTGTCAGTTTTCATCCTGAGGTTGAGATGGCTCAAGGTTATTGATACCTACCCAACAGTCATAGCTAGGAGGATGATCAGGTTTGCAAGTTTGAAGTCAAGTGCTGATCCAATCCGTTGAAGCTGATGAGTTGAGTTGAGTGGTTGAGACAGGTCAAACAATAGTACAGCTAGAAGAAGAAGGAGACAAAGAAGAAAGAGACAAAGTTTTATAGACAAGTCAAGAGTCGCGGTCGGGAGGTCTCTCAGTGGATAGGTGGACAGTCTCACAAGTGACAGCCATGGACATGCAGGGAGAATGACTCCGACCGCGAAAGCCCGTGACACATGTGCAAGATCTTAGAAAGTACGTGAGAAATTCAACAAAGACCAGGGAGACATGAGAGATGAAGGAAGTGCAAGACAGTTCACAACCAGAGATGAAATGAACTAGGAAACACGGCAGAACCTCAGACAATTTACTGAGAGATCATGAGAGCAGCAATCAACACAATCAACAAAGACATCAGCAGCCAATCAAATTTGTTCTTCTGTGAGCCATACACTCTCTCTAAGAGACTCAACAGGAGGACCCCCAGTGTAGAATTTGGAATGGCAAGGGACAAGCCCATGGACCTTTTTGTAATGGATATGGCCGGACTGTTCAAGGATGATCTCATAGGAGCTTGTTTCCTTCTGAAATTCAGGGACCATACATCCATGTATACATTTGTGGAAACCCTGAAGTCACAATTGGAGGTTCCTGGAAATATCATGGGTTGGCTGGAGAACCTGATGTTCTTGCAGGGAAAGTACCCTAAATTACTCAGGAGTTAAAGTGCGGAAGAATACACCATACCACTCAGAAGGAAGCTAGACCCTTTGGATTTACAGATTGCCTCAAGCCCTCCCTACCACCCAGAACATAATGTAGAAGCTGAATGCATGAACCAAACCCTGGGGGACATGGCCTGGACCATGCTGAATGAGAGCATTATGGATCCAAAATTCTAGTCCTTTTCCTACCAAGTTGAAGCCTACATCATCAACCGGCTGCCCAATTTGAGGAAGTGCAAAAAATCACCATTAGAGCTACTATCCAACAAAACACCAAACCCAGCTATTCTATACCCCTTTGGTGCCAAGGCTATTGTCCATATACCTGCAGAACAAAGGGGAAAACTGAATGAGCAGGGTCAGTTCTTCAGACTACTTGGTTTCCTGCCTGGTGGTGCAGAATTTTTGTTCTGGTTGGAGAAGGAACACAGGGTAATCCACTAAACATTGGCAATCTTCCCATTCTTCCAGGACCTACTGGTCCAGCCATTTGTGGAGCAACCAGTGGACATCATTAACCACCTGCACTTGGGGGAAGAGGAAACCAATGGTATTGCAGTAGAAGAACAATTTGCCATAGATGGACTACTGGGGGCCATTGAAAGGGCCATTCCCCAATCAATGCCTGAGGTTCTGGAAGGTGAATGGGCAGTGGAGTGGCACCAATTGGGTGAGGCCAAGATCCAAAAATTTTATGATATGGATTTCTGGGAACGGGTAAGACTGCTCAAAGGCATCCACCCAGAACAGAATGGAGAAGCTGAATGCATGAACCAAACCCTGGGGGACATGGCCTGGACCATGTTGAATGAGAGAAGTATGGATTGAAAATTTGTGTCCTTTTCCTACCAAGTTTCAGCCTACATCATCAAACGGCTGCCCAATCTGAGGAAGTGCAACAAATCACCATTAAAGCTACTATACAACAACACACAAAACCCAGATATCCTATACCCCTTTGGGGCCAAGGATATTGTCCATATACCTGAAGAACAAAGGGGAAAACTGGATGAGCAGGGTCAGCGCTGCAGACTACTTGGTTTACTTCCTGGTGGTGCAGAATGTTTGTTCTGGTTGGAGAAGGAACACTGGTTCATCCACTCAACATTGGAAATATTCCCATTCTTCCAGGATTTAATGGTCCAGCCACTGGTGGAGCAACCAGTGGAAATAATTAACAAACTGCACTTGGGGGAAGAGGAAACCAATGGTGTTGCGGCAGCGGAACAAGTTGCCCTAGATTCACTACCAGGGGAAATCTAAAAGTTCATTCTCCAATCAATGCCTGATGTGCTGAAAGGTTAATGGGCAGTGGAGTGGCACCAATTGGGTGAAGCCAAGATCCAAAAATTTGATGATATGGATGTCTGGGAACTGTTCAGACTGCACAAAGGCATTAAAGTGCTTGGAGAAAATTTTTTACTGGAGCATAAATTGGACACAGACAGAAACCTGATTCAGCATAAATCCAGATATGTAGCTAAGGGCTGTAGTTGAAAAATGGGGATTAAAATTGTGGAAAAAAGAGGTGAATACCCCTGAAGTTGTACACAAGATTTTGAAGTTATTGGTTCCTGGTGTCTGTAAGGAGCTGAGTGCACCATTCAACCAGAAGACTGAGAGAGGGGGGGTGAGAATGATAGAGAAAAAGAGATAGAGTTACTTTCTTCCTTCCTTCCTTTGTGGAGCTGGTCTCAAATTTGCTCTGATGATCTATCTGAAAATTGGAATTGAAAGCAAGGTATTAGGACTTTCCTCTCAATCCTAGCATTGGTACACAAACAATTGAGAAAAAGCAACCCTAAACACCTGCCCTCTTCTGCCCTTGATGTCCACCTGCCATTACATCCATCCAGATTTGTGCTTCTCATGGCTCTGCCTTGCCTGCGCCCTACTTGGAGCCCCCCCACTCCTGTCTGCATCTGCCCAATGTGCCTGTCTTTGGGTTTCCTCCCAGATAGCCCTGAACAAACATCCTGCTCCTGCTTCCCCAAACTAGCAACACCCACAAACTCAACTAGATATTCTTTTTTTTCTTGGTCTGTTTCCTTGGAGAAGATTGCAGATCCTCTGAAGCCAATGCTGAGCCAACCAGGAACTCAATTCTGAGCCTGCTGCACATCTAATGCTGAGAGCACTTTTCACCTGAAGCTGAGTGCTGTAGAGACTCCTTTGGGATTGATGCTCCCCCTTTTCTGGTGAGGAACAGTGAGATACATTTACATGAGGCATCTCTGCTGGTTGGAAAAAGGTTGTACAGTTAAATGAGGCATTTCTGTTGGTTGGGAAAGGCTTGTACAGGGGTTTCATGCATGAAAAGCCTTGCATATAGTACTGTGAAGAGCTGAGGTGGGTTAGTACTGGTGTTTTTTTTGGTACCACATTTTCCTGACTGCATATTTTTCTGTGTAGTGCTGGTTCAAGTTTTTACTGTGGTGAACTTGTACCGGTGGGTTGTTTTGGATCTGCATGGTTCTAGCTGCCTGAATATATTTCTTGGTAGTTCTGTGATGCCTTTTACTGGTGGTTGTTTTGTTACACATGGTCCAGACTGCCTGCATATATTTATGTGTAGCCCTGTGGTAAAATTTTAAGGTTTTTTTTGTTTTTTACTAAATGGGCCTGACTGCCTGCATATATTGCTGGGTAGCCTTGTAGTGACTGGTATTGGTGGGTTTTTGGTAATACATGGTCTTGCTTATGGTTCTGAGTATACAGGTGAGGTGATTGGTTGTATGTTTGATTGAGGTTTTGTAGTGAGATATTACGGTATGCATTTAGGGATTTCAAGGCATATCTAAATTATCTTTCACTGTTTTTGATACCTGAGGTGGGATATGGGCGGGCCATAATTGATTTTTTGGCTGTATCTTCAAAACCATGAGAGATAGAGGGGTAGTTTTTTGGAGTGACTATAGGTCATTTTTGGTGTAGAATCCATTTCTGAGGTTATTTTTAGGATTTGGATTATATGCATACTATAAAATTGAGCCTTTTGGCTACAGGTAAGTTTTTCTCTACCACAGCATGCAGCCCACAATACATTTCCCAATACCAAGGCTATAGAATGCCACCACAACATATACAAAACTTATTCTGCTGACAGCATCCCTGAAAATGTTTCAGATCCTCTTGGAAATTTTGCACAGTGGATCTTTTCTCTTGGCTAGTTTTGATTTCAGCGCAGCTTACCTATATGTACCAATTGATGGGGAGGTATATGGTCAACTTCCAATCCTGGTACGCCTGGAATGGAAGGTTCTTGTGATGAGACTCAAAAAAGAAATGTATGGCACCCAGCAAGCAGCAAGATTTTGGTGGAAGAAATTCAAGGTGATTGTCAAGCGGGTTGGTCTGAGCTCCAGAAAGCTTAAAATCTCCCTCTATATGTGTTGCAAAAGGAATGAATTTGTGATTTTATGGCTGCACATGGAAAACAGGGTGGTGATGGCATCTTTGGAGGGGATGGTGCAACAGTTCAGGTCTGTAGTAGAAAAGGAGCTCAAGATCAAGTGGAAATCAATGGTGGACAAGATTGTGGGAATCAGGTTCAGGAAGGCAGAAGGGGAGATGATTCTGGAACAGGAGCTGTTTTCAAAGGAGATTGTGGAAGACTAACCAAGGCCCACCTTCCAGAAGAAAGTACCAATGACAGGGAATCTGATGGAGGTGAACCAAGGTGAGGCAGTGGAAACAACGGAATACAAATTGATCCTGGGATTGCTCATGTACCTATCCTGTGGGACTAGGCTGGAAATTAGATACACTGTCAGCCGGCTTGCAAGACTATACTCATTTCCATCCTTTGCACACTGGGCTCAGCTCAATCACCTGATTGGATATCTACAAAGATCCTGCAAAAAATGCCTATTCTAAAAACACAGTGGATCCGGAAACCTATCCATGTGGGTGGGCACTAACTTTGGGGGTGAACACAAGAGGTCCAACATTGGCTATGTAATCCAGTACAGTGGGAATATGGTGGCTTGGGGAGCCACGAGGCAAAAAGTTGTGGCCTTGTCTACCTGTGAAGCTGAATATGTGGCCTTATTGGAGGGCTCACAAATTCTTGTGCATCTGCTGCTGACCTTAGCAGACATTAGCTTTGAACTGCCATTGACTATATACTGTGATAACAAAGCAGCAATCTTAGTTACAACCATAAATGCATCAAGGAAATGCATGTGTTACCTCAGAAGGGCCTTCTACTTTGTCAATGAATTTGTCTTGCAAGAGAACATCAGAATTTGATGGAAAAGCTTGGCATCCCAACTTGCTGACATCATTTTTAAGATAAGAGAATCTTGGATGTCTGGAGGTTGGGGATAGATGATTTAGACTGTATTAAAGCAAGGCCAAGTAAGGATTAATAAGGCCAAACAAGTTCAAAGACTGAAGTTATGCAGTAGCAGAGAGTGGATAATAAGCCTACATTGGGACTAAGTAAATAGTAATAGGAGGAATTTTACTTCTCAATGGAATACCTCAATAAAAGCTACAACCCGGATTACCAGGAGGGACCCAGCCACTATAGGTGATTCTTCATTAAAGAGAATCAAACTGGATGAGTTGTATTGCAAGGTCCTGGAAAATACTGGTATAATTAGACAACTTGAGAGCCCCTTACAGGGGGCCCACAACTAGGGAGCCCCTTCAAGGGGACCTAAGGCAATAATAAAAACAGACAGTGATGACTAATCAACCATGGCAGAAACTATATGAGTAAGTTACAAAGTGATGAAATATGGATTAAGCCAATAAGAAAGAATCAATAAGACAATAAAGGACTAGCTGGCTAGAAAGGTTAGGTGAAATGTAGTAATAAGTGAGGACACAGGTGCTGTACTCATAGAATAGTGCCAATGACAGCAATGATCACACCAAGCTATAGTTTTATGTCAAGATGGAGAGAAGAAATAAAATGAAATGGGAGAATGAGGAAATGAGCAGAGAAACCAACATCCAACAATCATGACTAAGGACCTTGGCCCCAACAAACATCTAGCCAGGGCTATGGGTGTAGGAGTGGTACAGGGATGTAACAACAAATGGTAAGACAAAATTATTTCACAAGAACTAATCCATAGATTTTTAAAAATTTTCCACATTTCATGCACCTTGTAGATAGCTAATTTCCAAATAATCCACCCACCCTGGAATAATTCTCCCTCCTCACTGAGATTTGGATCCAGGATCAACCTAGTCTTGAGGCCAGCAGCTAACATGGTGGTTGGTAAGATTGCATAAATTTGAAAGATGTACATTGCAACATGATGTAATCTTCCTGGTTGTTGGAGCATCAATCATGCATGCTGAGGTCACCTGTTCAGTATGGTTTCTAACTACCTAGTGTTGATGATGATGGTGAACCTTGAGGGGAAATTGGATTACTAAAATTCTCTTGGTCGTCCATCAACTTTTATAGCCTCAAAAATGGGGCAGTTACTCTCAACCATGATCATGCATATTTCAATTTTGCTCCCATCCAGTATGGCTATTATGCTGGTTTTTTCAGCTTTCTAGTATTTCCAGATAAACCTGTCAAAAGTACCAAACTAAATAAAAAACAAAATAAAATTCATAAAATTCATAAAATTAAGAAGTACTGGGAAATCCATAAATATTATTTCAGAGTTGAATTCCCCACCCAAAATAGGGTAGTGTCACTGACTGACCCCACCATTTAATTTTCACTCCTTCACATTTTAAATAAATTAATAAGATATTGCCCAAACATCACAACACCACTATAGTGACTTTTTGGCCATTTTAATATTTTATTTTTAGTTTCATGTATAGGTTTCACAACTGAAATTCAGTCAGAATTGGAGTGTTGTGTATTTTTTAGGAGTTTCAGGTGGATTTTTGTTTTGTCAGAATTCCCACAAGCAGCCCCACATCCATACAATGCAAGCTGCATGCTCCAGTCTGCAATACCTCAGAAACCTGCATTAGGGTGTATACAAGTTAGCAAAACCGCCATTAGAAACATTCCATTTTTAATGGTGGGTTTCTGAAATACACATACCCCCTAACAGGTGTATTTCAAAATGACAGGTTTGATGAAAATGGCAGTTTTCAAACATCAAACCCACCCTTATCATCCATCCACCATCCATTGTATGCAAAACACCCATCCACACCTCCAAATCAGCAAATCCATATGCATCACACACATCTCATCTCCATTGCTTCATATCTCCATTGCTTCATATCCCCATTGCTTCATATCTCCATTGCTTCATATCTCCATTGCTTAACATCTCCATTTCTTCACATCTCCATCAAATCACACACATCTCATCATCATCTCATCACCCCACATCACATCACCATCTTTCTCAAAATTTCAAATCAAACTTCCTGGCAGAAAGTTGAAAATGCACAAAAGCTGACTGAAATTTTTTTATTATTTGAATCTTATTCAGACTCCCATTTGGAATCAACTTGGTTAGCTTTGAATTCTCTATTGGAAAAGCAACAAATGTTTCCACAAAGAAACACTCTCCCCAACCCTATTTATAAAAGGCAAAAGCTTTGCCTACTCTCCAACTTAAGCTTCCAGCAACTGTTCCAAACTTTATTGAAGAAGCTCCATGATTTGTGTCTTCCTGCTTTGTGCTATATGTTCAAATAATTCTCATTCTACTTCTATTCTTCCATCTCTATCTATTCTCTCATTGTTTCTTTCACTAATTTTTTTTTGTCCGGTCCATTTCATTTTATTCTTGTCCGCAACCCCTCACCCCATCTGCTCATCCTTGTGCCGGACCTGCTGCAATTACTCCAAACTCAAGTCCACCCTACTATAAATTAGTTATACTGGCTCAGAGTCTGGGTAAGGTTTTTCCTTTGTGCAACCACAAGATTGCACCACTGAACCCAAACTTCTGAGTCAGGTAAGCACCATTGTTGATTTGATCCAGTTAAACGTTTCCAACTAACCTGATTCTTCAACTCATTAGAATCACTGCTTCACTCAAAACTGCTACTCAACCAACTTGCTCCAACTCCAACCTTGCCTGCGTTGACTGCATTTCTATTCCTTCACCACTGCTGTTTCCGTTATTTTTCCTTCTCTCTAACTTTCTTCAAGCTCTCTGCACCAGAGTCTGTCTGGTCCTTTTAGGTGAAATATCATAAGCTTGTGATCATATTTTTCCTTTGAGGATATTACTTGCAACTGAAATTCAGAGTCCTTTTAGCCTCTTATATCTTCATTTATTTCCTTCATTCATGAAACTTTTGGAGATTATTGAAGACCAACACATCTTCCAGAAAAATTCTTGGAATCCTCAAGGCAATCCAGATATCCAACTGGCTTTTGCTCTTTGTAGATTGGGATGAAATGGAAATGTAGAATAAATTCATTGATTAGAAAATCTATTCTTGGTCAGTTATGGATCCATTGACTTATACACCAAAAGAGTCATGATTGCTATCCTATCTTTTCGTTTCTCAGTCCTGTTTTGGCAAACCAAAGAAGAATGCAAGGAGATATCTCAAGTAATGGAGACTGAAGGCTTTCCTGGTTTATTGTTTTTGTTGGTGGAACCACTATCCCCTTGATTCAAAAACCCAAACTAGATGGCAACCACTATTTTGATTGGAAAAAAGGCAATAAATTCATTTACTTTCCAAAGCCTTTGATAATAAACTGACCAAACATTTTTATCTTTTTGTATAGATACTCTGTGTCACTACAACTTGCTTGTGATAACAAAAAGAAGTTCATATCCCTCCATGTTTGCCTTCCAGGTTCTTGTCACAATTCATATTTTTTCAATTGGATGCGGATTTCCCCACAAACAGATAACTACTTTGACCAAGATCAATACCTTCTGGCCAATTCAGCTTATGCTCATGGGAAATATGTGGTTCCAGAATACCGCAATTTTTCATCCAATGATCAAGCCCAAACTAATTCCAACTATCATCTTGCCCAATCACAAGTTTGGGTTGAGCATGGCATAGGAATCCTGAAAGGAGGATGGGCCAGCTTACAGGAGATTCAAAAAAAAGCTTCAAAATTCCAAGGAAATGAAGATCCTCATCAACTGGATTATCAGTTGTGTAATCCTTCACAACCTTCTTGCCAACATCCAAGATGAATGGGAAAAAATATTTGAAGAAGATATTACCAATCCTCCTCAAGTCATCCCAGTCTCATCTTCTACCTCATCTTTGGCCATGAGAGAGCATATTCTACCCCTCACAATTGCTCACTTTGATCAGTAGCATTTGGTTTTTAAATAGGTGAAATATCACATCATAGATTTTTTTTTGGTTTTGGTTGTTCAACCAAGAATCCAAGGCTGACTCCATTTTTTTTTTTGGTGGACTTAGACAAAAACCAAAACTTCCAAACCACCCACCTCACCCCCCCAAACCACTGGTCCACCTTCACCAGTCCACTACTTCCTCCTCCTCACCCACCACCTCCACTTCACCTCACCTCACTCACTGCCTCCCCTCCTCCTTTGGTTGGCAACCCTGTTAAGCCCCTTCCCACCTCTTCCTCTTCCTTCCCCTCACTGGTTGCTGATCCTTTTTTCAATCAACCTTTAGGAACTCCCTGAATGCCTTGCTCAATCCCTCAGGTGAGCCCCTCCACTCCTCCTCCTCCTCTCCCTGCCCCTCGTGATTGATTGCATATTGATTGCTTGATCAATTTAAAATCAATCAAGAGATCAATTGCAAATCAATCACTCAATCAATTTTCAAATCAATTTTGTGATCAATTTGCAATCAATTGCTTGATCAATTTACAAATCAATTGTGCAATCAATTTGCAATCAATTGCGTGATCAATTTGTGATCAATCAAAGTTCAGCTCCCCCCTCCTCCTCATTCTCCTTGTCATTTTCATCAGATGAAGCTGACATTTTTTTTTTTGGGTTTCAGCTGTGACCAGTATTTTTTTTTTTTTGTTGATCATCTACCTTGATTATAACATACTAATGATTTTTTTTTTTTTGGATTCCATGCAATTAAAACCCATTTTTACCCCTTGTTCTGTCAAGCCCCACCCCTTTTCTGGACTTACAATTCTTCTCCCACTGCACTCAAAATGTTATTCAACCGGATCAATTCCTTCTTGATCCTCACCCCAAGCACAGTAGGTGCCTGGGAGGGATCAAGATGGAAGGAGATGGTTTGAAAAACATAAAGAGAGGTGGCAAGCAGAGGGCTCAAATGAGAGATTTTGAAATCTCTTTGGAAGTAAATGAAGATGGGTTTAACAAAAAGGTGGTTTGGTCTTGACAAAAACTACAACCTTTGTATTTGTACCCTGCTATTGCTTCCAAAAATAAAACTCAAAAACCCTCACCTGAAGAGTTTGGGCAAGGAAGACAGAAGATTGAACAATTCCATTTCTTCAGCTCTGGAAAAGTGGCTCTTCTTGATTGCTCTAATTGCCACTCTCTGGTTGAAATAATCAAATTTTTCACATTGAATAAACTCTCTGAGAAAGAAAATATTGACATCAACTTGGTCACAACATTCCTTCACCAATCCAAATAAATTTTCAACATGGTCGGTCCCTCAAGATTTTGGGGTGGGAAAATGTGGGCAATTGGATGGCCAAAATCCATGCACCCTGCTGAATGTTTTGGATGCTATTTGAAGAAAGCAACTATTCAATCTTCTCCCCAGGAGTTTAAATTTTTGAACCTTAGGTCTGACAAGGTATCACAAATTTTATGCCAAATTTTCAGAAAATTAGCCATACTGGCACATGATTCCAACCAAGAAACCATGATGGAAAACAATATCCCCTCTTTCTCTTCATTGGAATAAGGATCTGGTCTCACTCCTTTTGACTGTGCCCCCACATCAACTTCACTTTTAATTCCTTCTACAATTCTCCACACATTGACAAAGGTGAAATCTCTTCCTATTCCTTTCTACTGGTGGTTCCAACAAAAAAATTGAATGGACAAATTATTGAAAACAAGGACAAATATCAAGTATCCAATGGCCAATTTGTTTTTCCTGAATTGGGATTTGGAATTGATTTCAAAGAAAAAGTTATTGTAAAAATGTTTTGGGAAGAAAACAAGTACAAGCACTGTATTTTTACTGCTGTAGAGACTTCCAGCCATAGTAGGATGGCTATGTCTTTGCAAATTAACAAGACCACTCTCAAAACTTGCAAAGACTTGAAAAGTGGTCAAATATATTCTAGACAAAAAACTGTAAAAAAAATAAAAAAAATTCATTGGTGGGGTTAAAAATAGGCTCAAACATTGTTTTATTTGAAAATAGTTTTTTTGTTTTTATTTTTAAAATTTTTATCAAAGCAAATATTTTACAAGCCAAGAAATTGAGTAATTTCCTTTATTTCATCAACAGTTATACTTCTAGAAATACATGCCATGGATAACAATAACCTATCTTTTTTTTTCCATGGCTAGCCTTTCCCTCTCCTTTTTAAGTTGGTCTTCCTCTTAATCCTTCTCCTTTTCCTCTTTTTGAAACTCCAGCTCAGCCTTTTTCATTTGCCACTCAGCATCCAACTTTTGTTGATGAGCCAAACTCTCAGCTTTCTGCTTTTGACAATCCATAGCCAGTTGAAAATCCCACTTATCCTTTTCAAATTGAAGTTTTTCAGATTCAATTTGTGATTTCACTGTTTTTTGGAGGTTAATAGGAATGAGCTTGATTTTGAAAGCAAGGAGAATCAATTGAATCACTTACTTGAATCTCTCTTCTCCATGATGTAATCAAATCCAGAAAAATTTGAAGTGTTTCTCCTCTTTTGACGGCTATTGAGTTCAAGGTTGATGGAATTGGAGGCCTTTTTCTTCCCCTTTGCAGAGGAGGTTTGTGTGGGAATGTCATTGCTCTCATTTGAAGGGGATGTGGGAGGCCCAATTTGCTTAAGTATTCAGCCATTCAGGAACGGATGAGCCTGTTTTGTTACAATCTAAATCAGTCAGGATTAACCATACAGAAGAGAAAAGAACTTGGTTCCTCACTTGAGCAGATTTTGATTGTGGTGGAAATACAGGAATAACTTGCTCCCCATTGGCCAAGTTGTTAAGCTCTTCCACCCCAGGAAGAGAGCAATTCAAAGAAGGAAGTGAGGGTTCCAAGGAAGGGTTTGAATTGTTGATCAATGCTGATGTAGATGTGACTGGAGCTGGTTCTGTTGGAATATCCTTCTCCACATCAGATTGGGGCCACTCATAGGTTTCATTGGAATCATTATTGCTAGGCTGAGCATCCACAGCCAGGTTCTCAGCATCAACTGAATCTGATTGTTGGGAATCAAACACGGCTAAAGGGGTGATATTGGCCATCTTTCCAAAGATTTCATCCATTTGAATATAAAAAGGACAAATGGAGTCCAACTTATCAACCACCAAGTTGAATCCCTTTGCTTTATTGGAGTTTGTGATACCAAAGGCAGTGGAGATTGAAATTGAGTGGGCTTTTTTGTACTTGGTTCAATAGTTCTTGAATTGCTCCCGCATCTGTTTGGATGAAAGATCCAGCCTACCTTTGATTTTATTCTTCAGTTAATTGGCCATCAGGAGATAACAACTAAACTTAGAGGATGGAGGTTGGCCAACTTGTGTTTCATTGTTGGATCCAAAGAAAGCATTGTAGTTGGAAAGAATTTTGAGCTAGTTTACCAGGATGATGTGATCAGCTCTCTTGAGCTTACTTGAGCCTTTGGAAGCTGATGGGGGAGGATTGTTGGATGTTGATTTCCTGGGGGATGTTTTCTTTGGTCCATTGGATTGTTTGGTGGACTTTCAGGGGGAGGATTTCTGAGGGGCCATTTAAAAAGAGTAAGAGGGATGAAGGGATGAAGCAACAAAGCAATGAAGCAATGAAGTGATGAAGGGATGTGTTGAAAGCGGGGATGAATTAATAATGAAATGAAGGAATGAGAGTTAGGATGTGATGAAAGCAGGGATGAAGCAATGAAGTAATGAGAGGATGGATGTGATGAAAGCAATAATGTGTGAGAAATTGATTAGATTGATGAATCAATGAGAGTGATGAAGTGATTAGAGTGATGAAGTGATGTGGATAGCAATGAAGAGATGAAGAGCGATGAATCAAACTTTTGGATGAGGTTGGAGGTAGAATTTTTCCAATGAGGTTGGAGGTTGAAACCAGGGGTGAAAATGTGGAATGATGGGTTGGGGTGGTGAAAGCCTTTAAATACTTTATTTGAAAAAAAACCATTTATTTTCAGGTAACTTTGACATGTCTGATGTGAAATAAGTGGGTTTTTTTGATTTTTAATGGCAGGTTTGAAATGGTGGATTTGGGTTGAAACCTGCCATTAAAAAATGGCGGGTTTGCTTAACTTTGATACACCCTATTCAATATGTACCTTTCCACTGTCTGCATCTAATCTCAGATTCCTGCCTACAGCTGTCAAGCCTGTGCGTGTCAGATCAGTAATAACAAGCCCCTGTCAAGAAGGTACAGCATGCAACTGCTACAACCCATATTCTGCGCCATGCATATGCAATGATGTGAATGACAGATAGAGGACAGTTTGAAACCTCTGAAAGTCAAATAAAAAATCAAATCAAATTATAAAAGAGACAACTTAAAGGAAAAAATAATGAAGGTTGGCACAAAATCAACATTACCAAATCTTTGAAAACCACAAAAACTATCAAGAAGTCCATGTAAAAATAATTAAAAATTATCAAAATCATCAGAAGGTGACATAAAATACACAAATACCTGCCTCTGATCATTTTCATCAAATAAATACAATAAAAAATTAAGAAACAAGTCAAAACTGCAAAATAAGAAGTTAACATGAAGACAGGTTTTGACATAAAAATCATGCACAGATACTCCAGAGAAAGTCACAGCTGAGTGAAAGCACCAAGAATACATGCTAAACCAGCCCTGACCATCCTATGAGCCCTACCCCCTCTATGTTTCCTGAGGAAGCTCCCATCATCCCAAAAAGGTATTTATACAGCACCTTTTTGGTTGTTTAACCCCAGAATTAATCAGTTATCAATCCAGACCCTTTGCCATCTATGATCAGGTGCTTATACTATCAGTTTCAAGAAAACTGTTCACCTTTTTTTTAATTTTTGTCCTGTTGTTCAGAGTTTTTGTCCTATGTTTTTTTTTGTGCTATGTTTTTTTTGGTCCTCTGTTTTTTTGTTTTTGTCCTCAATTTTCCTTTTTTTGACCGGTTGTAAAATAATAATGTCTGGCTATACAAAATTCACTGTCCACCGTTCTCTAATTTTTTTTCCTCATTTTCACTAAAAGCTGTCTGCTTTTTAATTTTAGCAGACAGGATTTTTATTGCAATAAAACACCTATTACAATCACTTAGAATAATAACAAAATCCATACCTTCAAAAAAAAGAACGGTGGGTTTGTGGATAACAACAGAGAGCTTAAAAAAAGAGGGGGGAAACAAAAAAAATTGGAAAATCATAGCAGTACAAAAAAAAACTAGTTACAGTTGAGATAAGAACTGGGATCCTTAATAATGGTCCCAGTCATAGGTTGCATGTCTCCACATGCTTTGTAAAATTTTTGACAGTGTATGAAACACTTTAGTGCTATGTTGGCCGTGATTTGTTCCTCAATTGCCTGGCAGATTGCTTCAGAAAGGTCCTTGCGGCTTCAAATATCTTGATGCTTAACTTTGATCTTGATGATGTTGAAAACTAATTTGATTGGATTGAGCATTGGAGATTACTTGGGAAGAAATTCAATATCAATTTTTCTGTTTGAATCCTTCATTATCTGAACAACCCAACCAAAATCTTTGCCACAATGAATGGGGGTGTTGTTCATGATGATGAGAGAATGGGGGGGGAATTGTTGATGGAGTTGTAAGAGGAAATTTGCAATATCCAGGGAGACTGTCCCAATTTTCTTCTTAGCATCCTCATTGAGTAGCTCAAAGTAGATCATCCCTGAGTTTGCAAGAGCCCCTACCAAATGGATCATGCTTCCCCTTGCATTGGTTGCAAGGGAAGCTGGCTGGCCTATGGAACAAATGAAATAAATGAAAAAGAATGAAAAATAAGTACTTGAAACATTCAAAGAAAAATAAAAACAAAAAGAAGAAAGAAAAGCAAAATCTCTTACCAGAAATTGCAAACCCATGAGTGGTCTGAGTTTGGGAATTAAATCTGGACTCATCAATGAAGATGAGGTTCCTTTCTACATCAGTGAAACAATTTAAAACAAAATTGTGTTGCTGATGTAGAAACAAAGCCTTTTTCCACTTACAAGGGACTGGAGTGACCATTTCCCAGGTGATATCAAGGCTGTGGAGTAGTTTTTGAACTGATGGGACTGAGATGGTGATGTCAAATTTGGTTTTGATGTGATTGACAAGGTCCTTGAGGCGTGACAAAGGGTTATCTTCAAGATGCATCAAGGTTGATGCAATCATCTTGTCCAATATCTTCAATTTGGGGCCTCTTGAAGCAGTTGATCAATCACTGCTTCCCTCTTGAGCTTTTCCAATAATCCTTTGCACTTGACAATCAGAGATTCCAAAGGTTTTGGCCACTTCAACCCGGGTCTTCCTTTTGTTAAGGACTTGCTTTTCTATGAGACTCTTGACATCACCACTGATTGGTTGATGAGGTTGTTGAGGCTGGCTATTTTGGGACTTTGCTTTTCTTGAGATTGTTGAATGCCAGAAATAGATGCTGGTTTGAAAGTAACTTGCAGTGAGCCTCTTGGATGGCTGCTGAGTGTTCTTCAATCTTGTTCTGATACCTTTGGGCTTTGTTGTTGTAGTGTCTAGGGATGTTATCTTTGTTTGTTGAAGGTTCTTCAAGAGGGTCCATGGTGACTTTGACCCAACCTACTGAATCAAAAACACAAAAAAAAAATAGTGATTAGGTATGTTTGGTCTGAAAGAGATGATGAAATGAGGAAAAAAAAAGGGAAACAACTTACGGAGTGGAGGTGGTGTGGTGGAGTGGTTGAATTGTGGATGGGTGAAGGCACCTGGCCTCCTTTCTGGTTTGAGAAAAACCCGGACAGGAAATGTAACTCAAGCGCCCTGTTGCACAAAAAATCCCAAACCAAAAATCACCCCCCACGTCCAGTTTTTGCCCTGGGCTGTCCAGAGTCTTGGCAATTTTGTCTGGCCGGACATGCGCAACAAAAACTCCGGACAGTTTTCTCAAAACTGATAGTAAGAGATAAGCAAGTGATATATGGCCTCAGTCTGATAGTATTATTGTCAATTCAACAGCCTTATTTGTTGGGGAGTGGGTTGGGCCGGGTCTCACCATTGTCCCTTCCATGGATCCCCGCTTAATAAGGGTTGGGTCCGCAATGCCACCCTATCTTTTTGGAGTGACCGAAAGGGTCTTAGATAGTGCAAAAAAATGTGTCATGGATGATGATATAGAGGAATGAACAAAGGAGGTGACCACAAATGCAATTCACCCGGGGCTTCGGGGCATTGAGGGGCATGTTCAGGGTCTGGGGTTTGGGATGAGGCTCATACCCCGCCCGAAGCCCCGGGTTACAGCCTTGCCTGAGAGGAGCTTTACGACGGGCCACAGTTCTCTTTCGCGCTAAACAGCTCGACCAGTCTCTACGAAACCCTAAGGCGCCTAGTGCAGTGGCACTCTTCTTACTCCCAACCGGCCGCTTCAACAAGTAATTCTGGGGCTCTCTTACACTAATCTACACCATTCCCTTCGGCTAGCACCGCTGTTTTCCTAACCTTTCTTTCCTTGTTGTGTCCCTTCTCCTTCCCCCCCTCCTCCCTCGTTCTTGGCTTTGTAATTCTGCTTTATGTACCTAGTTCTCACTTTGTCACCCGAGACCCTACTTGTTTTCACTCGCTGCAATATGCGAAGCTGCACTTGAAAAAAAAAAAAACAGTGCTTGCCGAACGCCCAAAGTGTGTAACTAGAGCTGTAACACTGTAGCTCCTTGTAACTTCATTTTGGCGGGCCGGGGGGAGTTACCGTTACAGATACACCAGGCAGCCGAATGCACCCTTTAAGTGTTCAGATCATTCCTCCTCCTTCTCCTTCTCAGTCGGACCTCGACACTTGCCGAAACTCATGGCACATGTTCATCCCAGCCCACACGTCCCCCCTGCCCTGAGCGATCACCCTTACGAGGTTGAAGGCATGACTTCCATGGTATCCTACAATCCATCAATTACATACACCCCCCA
Organism: Puccinia polysora; assembly: GCA_025617555.3. Lineage (NCBI taxonomy): Eukaryota > Fungi > Basidiomycota > Pucciniomycetes > Pucciniales > Pucciniaceae > Puccinia > Puccinia polysora. Next base: position 38,339,099 of record CM062628.1, read on the forward strand.
GCAAGCATCTCACTCGAAAACTTGTGGGATCATAGGATCAACATGATTCACGGATCGATCGATCTGATTTTTTTTTGGGGAGGTAAACTAGTGATCATCAACTCAAGACATCCTATACCACCACATAAGTATGTATGTAAGCTTTATGGCGAAATTTGATCATCGATTATCAAACCCAGCGTGATCGAGTAAAAAAAAAAAAAAAAAAAAAAAAAAAAAAAAAAAAGAGGCAAGACCTCAAATGAAACAAGACACTACAAATACAATCTCGTTGATACAAAGAATCCAGAAATCGACAGCCAAAATCAATTAGATCGAGCGCTATTAATACGGTCGAGGAGATCAACCTCAGACCCTAATTTCGGTGCATGACGATCAGCCGACCTTAGTTTTTTTTTGCTTTCGGATCAGATCTAACGTGACTTTGATAGTCTCGTCTGGATTGTTCCATCAAAATTCAAGCCCTACCTGCCTACCTACTTGGAACCAACGAGCCATGCGCGTTGATTTCTGGCCTTCTTCTCCATCTTGAGTTGTTTGAAATGATTCAGTTCAGCTTTCGATAGTTTTTTACCTTGGCTTAATGCAACTGCCCTCGTTTCCTTCGAGGTCCCTGGAATCCTACCGTTATGTCTCTCCAGACTGAGGGGGCAGATCGTCGAGCCCGAGCGGTCGTCAAGAGGGTTTAGGATTATTCGAATATCAGCCTAGTGATTAAACTAGAGTGGCAAGTAGTGATAGTAGTCTGTTAACCTTTTCTCCCATCCTGTCACGTCGAAGTAAGCCTCCGCTTGGGTTCGCGCCCTTGCGAATTCTGAGACCCGACTTGGATCGTGCTGAGGATCGCCTTCGAATCGACCGGTTCGAGCGTTGAAGCGTGCAGTGAATCTAGGTTCGTTGAGAGATGTATGCCCGTGAATCCTTCTGGCCATGTGAGGATCGAGATGTGCCAGTTCGGGATCGATCCCCCCAAGGTCGGTTAGTGGTTCAGAACGTCTTGGGACCGGTTCAGAAGAAGATTGGGAGGGAATCATTGGGTTCGTCCAAGTCGTTTCACCCGTCCTGGAGTTGGCGAAGTAATAGGCGTTCGAACTTGGGTATCGTTTCGAGCGAGCAGTTCACATCGAGAGATTTACCAGCTTCAACTTCAACCCAAATCAATCACTCGAAAGTCAACCATCACATACTGTGGATCATACACCGCTTTCCAATCGCCGTTAGAGTAGACCATTGGTTTTGTTCCGCTTGCTTCGGAACGTGATGGATGGTTTGACTCGACTGGTGAGGATCCTAGGTTGACTGATTCTTGACTTGGATCGTCATCATCCTGATCTTCCAGAGGGGGTGCCGAAAGCTTCACTGGCGGCTGTCTTGGTTCGGATTCATCAACTTGAACGCTAGATTCACGCTCTCCATCTGAATCTTGATCGTCATCAGACCCCTCGATCTCGGATGATGATTCACTATCCGAGCAGTCATCCTCGTCACTCTCGATGGTCTGCTTCGAATGAACCGAAACGGTCGAATGAGGTTGCACTTTGACGGCTTTAGAGGGCTGACTCGATTCAGAAGGTAAGGAGGATGCGGATGAATGAGATCGAGTTCGTTTGAGTGAAGTCGGTTCTTGTCGAGTCATCTCACACAACTTGGTTGCTGGTCTAAATTAAAAATGTATCTCGTTGTATTTCCTCGTAACCGGTTGGGTTGTCCTCCGGCTTATTTGTAAAGAAAATGATGGATGAAAATGTAGAGAAACCCCGGGGACCGATGGGTGAAAGCTCAGTCGGGATACAAGCATCTTCCTGCGGGCGAGCATATATATGCGTAGCTTTGCCAAGCGTCACCTTAGCACCTCACCAAGTTTGGCTGGGTTGTATTTACATATGTAAGTAAATATGTACCAGAGTACAGCTTGGCCACACCATGCTGAAATCAATAAATGAAAGGGGAGGGGGGGGGGTTTAGAAAAAATTGTTGCATTTTATTTCTTTTTCTTGATTGATGAAATTTGTAAGTACAAAAAAGAAAAATCATTGAAGAAAATTGTAAAAAAACAAACCCTTTTTCTGTTTGTAGGGGAGCCATGAATTAATTGAAGTTTTTGACAAACAAAAAATCTTGTTCCCATGATTTCTTCAAAGTCAGTAGTAGTGTAGCATGAATGATAAAGTGACTAGTTACTAGGAAAACAGATTTGAGAATGGATGAAATTTTGGGAGAGGTTGTAGATCAAATGGGCTCTCTAGTACCCCCCCCCCCCACTCCTCACTTGGCAAATATGATGAGTAAAAGCTTTGGATGTCAAAACTTGATCAAGCAGAACAAATCTTTGATTTGATTATTTTTGTTTAGAAAGATATGACAGAGTAAGCAGAAGGAAGGAACTTGATCTAGATTGATATTAGGTTGTATTGGAGTTAGAAAATCCGCCATTAGAAACCCACCAGGTTTTTTTTTTATAACAAACCTGCTGTTTTTAATGACAGGTCTTTGAAATAAACATACCGCCCAACTGGTGTATTTTGAAATGGCCTGTTTCAAGGAAACAGAAGATCTCAAACATCAAATATGCCATTTATGAATCATCATCCATCCATCATCCATTGTATGCAAAACACCCATCCACCCCTCCATATCATCCATACTGGAACCACCATCCTCACTCCATCACACCATACACCTCATCACTTTTGCATACATCACCACCACTCACACCTCATCACTTCAAATCATACACACAGCACCACCACTCATAGAACTCTTTGCACTCAGAGCATGTCTGAAGCAACCTCCAGACATCTAGTAGAAAATGGAATTAAGCTGACCAAACTTTTTGTTCCTATTTGAATCTGATTCAGACTCTGATTTGGAATCCGGCTTGTTATCCTTGAATTCTCTAATGGAAAGCTAATCCCCAAAATAAATAATATTTCACCGTCCTATGTATGAAAGGCAAAAGGTTCATCTCCTGCCTGACTTAAGCTTCTACCAACTGTTTTGAACTTCTTTGGCATCATTCATGAGACTTTTGGAGATGATTAAAAACTATCCTATCTTTCAGAATGAATCTTGGGGATCCTCAACTCATTCCTGCTATCCAAATTTTATTTGCTCCTTTTTGATTTGACTCAAATGGCAATGGAGCAGCTATTCACTGTTTAGAGAATCTTTTCTAGATTTGTTATGAAACAGTCAATGCATATACCCAAAGATTCATTGCTCATCACCTAGAGTTTTTCCATTCAGTCCTTTTCTGGCCAACAAAGGAAGACCAGTTGGAGATATCACAGGTCATGGGGGCTGAAGGCTTGCCAGTTTGTATTGGCTTTGTTGATGGAACCACCATCCCCTTGAGTCAAAAATCAAAAACTTGATGGTAACCACTATTTGGATTGGAAGAAAAGGCATTTTGTTCTCTTATGCTCATATTTTTTTTTTAAGAAACTAACCAAACATAATTGCTTTGTTAAATCAGATATTCTATTGCTTTTCAACTTGCTTGTGGTAATAACAAGAATTTCATTTGCCTCCATGCTGGCCTTCCAGGTCCCTGAAGTGATTCATATGTATTCAATCACATGTGACTTGCTCAACAACCTCAGAGCTAGTTTGATAAGGATCAAGACCTCCTGGCCAAATATGCTTATGCCAGTGGTGATTATGTTTTTCCAGCATACCACAATGTTTCTTCTGATGATCAAAACAAGATACCAGAATGTGTTTTCTGATAATCAACACAAGGCCAATTTAAACCATCATCTAACCCTGTCACAACTGCCCCTGGCGTGCAAGGGGCTGAGGGCACAGGCACTACCACTCACAGAACTCAGGATGGAGAAGATGAGATTGACTGAAATGAAGATGGGTAGAGTAATGAAAAGGATGAAGGAGGTAAAGGATGAGAGGAACCCAGGAGTTAGGCGCTTGAGGAATAATGATGACTGAATACTATAAGAGTAACAACAGAGGGATAGGTGAGATGAGTAATGTAGGCTGGATGACTTTCTTGTGCTGAGACAACACCTATGGTAAGGGACTAACAAATAAGAAGTAGTATAGTAATTCCTTGAGGCAAATTGGTCCAGGAAGGAAGGAGAGGCCAGTATATGTGAGAGCTGGGAAGAGGCCTTGAGGAGGGATGACTGGTGCTGGGCTGGGATTCCCCATGGCATTACATGTTGACCAATTGAACTGGAGGCAGTGGATTGGCAGATTGGGTAATGGGCCTGTCCAGAAAAGGTAGGGCATGTACTGAACTGAAGTGTGAGCTGTCTGGCCAGGAGTATGTACTATGGATTTACAGTATGGGATGTGTATGTAATTTTCATACCAATTAGGTTGAAGGTGAGAGGGAGGATGCGCCAAGGCATAGAGAGAGAGGGAGAGCCTTGGAAACTGCCTAGGACCTGCAGGGAATGCAGGGAGATACCTCAGGAGATGCAGCTGGTAGATCCAGGGGTAGAAGGTTGATTGTACTGAGGATTGAACATGGCTGAGGGTTGAGAATGGCTGAGGAGACTAAGTCAAGTTGTGGCTATGACAAACCCAATCCCAAGTTAAAATCAAGCATGATATAGGATTTCTCAAAGCTGGATGGGCAAGCTTAAGAGAAATGAAGAACCAGCTCCAAAATTCAAAATAAATGAAGATGCTGATCAAATAGATTGTCTCATGTGGTATTCTGCATATTTTATTGGCCAAGATTAAAGGCAAATGTGACAAAATCTTTGAATATGACATCACTGATCCTCATCAAGCCATCACTTTCTCATCTTTTCCTTCATCTTTTAAAATGTAAGAGAAGATTCTACTACTTACTCTTGCTCATTTTGAATCATGAATTTTATTTTTAAAACTTGCTCAAAGTTTAAACCTCAAAAACAAAATTTTTTTCATCCTATTTTATTTTTTTAATTTTTTTGGAATATTTTATGGTTTCATCTTTTTTCACCAAATTACTATTTTTTTCCTTTTTTTTATGGTAGAATTTGAAATATTCTAGTCAACTTCCACCTCCTGCTCACCAGACAACCACCCCCCCCACCACTAACCACCTCCTCATCACTGGACACAATCTACCTCCACCTCAGCCCATCTCACAAAGCACCACATCCTGACACCCTCTACCTCACCACCAAATAACCTATCAACCCCCCCTCCCAGTTCCATCCTGTCATGATATCACCACTAAAATCAACTACATCTCATTCTCTCCTCCCACCAGCCCCCCGCCTCTGGTACAACCCAGGCCCCACCCTGCCCTTGGTTTCCAACTACCCCCCCTCCAATTACCTCTTGATTATCAAAGAAAACCAATGACCAACCCCCTCCAAGTCACCAACAACTGCCAACAACCATCCTAGCCCCCTCCTCTCCCCCCCTCTAGGCTCCCCCCCAGTTGCCAATGGCCACCAAAAACAACCAAATGGCCCCCAGCCCCCTCCCAGTTTCCAAAAAAAGCCACTGGTGACTCAAAAACCCTTTTCTGGTGAGTGAAAAACCCTTTCTTTCCTGACTACTTACAATGATTCACAGGTGATAACATGCAAACAAACTCCCCCCCATTTAAGGTCCCCCTTTCCACCCCCATCACCAAACCAACAACAAATGTGGCAACCAATGAGTATAAAAGGATCTCATGAGGTGAATTCTGAAAGGAAATTGGAGATCCAACAGTCTCTCAGTTTTCCCAGGAAATCTTCACTCTTGTACAAACTTGAAGACCCAGAGCCAGTTCCTCAAAGGTCTCCAAGGAATCAAAATAATTCTAATGATAGAGCTGAGAGGAAGAAGGCTTCTTCCAAGTTGAAGAAAAAAGACAGATCAAATCAAATGATGAATTTTTGGATCATCTCCATTCATTGGCTAACTTCTGATTGGGCCAATTGGTTAGTGAAAGATAGTGAGATGTTCATCAGAAGTAATGAAGTGGTGGCCATTTTTATATTGACTCCATTTTAAAAAATGGGTTCACAAATAAAAATGAGGTTTGAAATATTATCAAAACACTTGATGGATCCTGGAAAATCATAAAATCCAAATAATGCAAATAAGAAGCAGAAAGGTAGTATTCAAAACTTGAAATGGCAAAAATCACGAGGGAAAAAATGAAATTATTAGGCTCTCAGGAATAAAATCAAAACTAAATAAAGATCTTGAAGGATATATTGAAAGTAAGAAGCACTTGGAAAAGATTGACTATTTCATTTCTGCTTTTTTCATTCAAATCCATTCAAATTGTATGAAAGCATTAAACTTTGACATAAAATATGTAACTTACCATCTATTTCATAAGCTTCCTTTGATGATAAGAAGGATTTCAGTATCTTTTCTCATCTTACTTATACACCAAGTAAATTCAAAAATATCCTCACAAGGACAAACAAATTTCAGCTATTAATTCTAGAAGGTGGTTACCAATCAATGCAACAAAATGGTAGTTTAGTTGAGAAATAATTTGAAGTTAAGGGAGGTAGCTTTATATTTTCATGGGATAAATTTGGTTTGAATTTTTCAGTAATTGATGCTGTTCTGAAAAATATCTGGCCTGCTTCTACTTTGAAACATTATGCTGAACACAGTAGTACTCCCATTCAGTCTTCTCATACCCAATCAGTTTTATCTTGTGAAAAAATCTTAAAAAATTTTAGAACCTTAGAAAAATTACATGAGCTTTACTATGATGATTCTAAATATTACCACCATTGTTTATCTCAAGTTTTTTCTGAAGGCCAACTTAGAAAAGTAAAGATAGAAAAAAAGAACTTTTGTTTTTTTAAAACCAGGTTATATCACAGTTAGAAAACCCACCATTTTTTTGATGGCAGGTTTCAACCCAAATCTGCCATTTCAAACCCACCATCAAAAAATAAAAAAACCCACTTATTTCACATCAGGTGTGTCAGAGTTACCTGGAAATAAGTGGGCTTTTTCCAATATACTATATAAATATTGATCATCTCTACTTCACCTTTATCATCCCTGCTCATCATCCCTCAATTGTCATCCATCCCCTCATTTTTGATCCTGTACATCCATACTTACCCTCCTTTCCATCCAATTGATTCCCCCAACTCAGAACTCAATCTTCCTCTTTGAACTCTCATCTCAGTTTACTTGGACACCGCGCAGGCCTATTTTTTGATTTTTACTTCTTCTTTTGGAATATTTGATGGTGTGCCATTGTTGTCTCCACCTGCAATCAAAACACCAGAGAGGGAGAGAGGGATTATGGTGGTGGTGGAACTTTGCTTTTATAGGAGGAAGGGATAAAATGAGGGTAAAAAAAATTGATAACCAACAAGGACTTGATTGCCTTTGTATAAGTAACTCCTTATCCAGCTCATCCTTGTATATCCCTGTAAATCCTGTACTGACTAAAATTTGCTTTACTTGCTTGCCCAATCACAAATCTATCTCTTATGCAAAATAAAATCAAAGTTGAGAAAAACTCCTCATCACTATTTATGGCCCCTTAAAGGGTCAAAAATTTAACCTCAGTTTCCTTTCCAAGCCCTTCCTCATCCTCAAAACTACTAAACCAACAAAAAAACAATCAATTTCCAAATTGATCAGACCAATCCTGCTGGATCATTCAAATTTACCTTAAATATCAAACCCAATTGTTGAATCAAAATCATCAAAATAAGTTGGATTGCTTTCATCATCCTTTCCATCATCACACACTATTTTGAGCAGTAAAAATACAGACTACCAAGATTCCATTTACTCAAACCAAAACCCCAAAAAACCTGCATCTGATTACTGTAATGACTCTTCCTGGAAAAACCCCATTATTGTACCCATTTTCCACTATAAGCTGATCTGTCTCTTCTGAGCTCATCACCAATGCCTCCCTCTGTAGCATTTACCAAAAGAAAAACATGAAGTAGAAAGAAGAAGATGGCTTGTCAAAATCCATTTTATCAGCAAATTGATGATGGTTGATCCACCCCTTTGGGAACCCAAAACAAACAAGACTACTCTCAGGATGATGTTTGCAAGACATTTGAAAGTTTAGACAATATCAAAACCTTAAAACTAACAAATCATGAGAGTGTTTAAGATTGTACTCAAAACAATTAGAAAAAAGATCAGCAAACCCAAAACTCCAGGACTGAATCATCAAAAAACCACAATCAAACCAATGCAAAAATCAATTGGTTGCTGCATCCTTTCCAACCTATGGATTGAGAAAATGAAAAAAAAACTTGCACCTGCGGAAAACCTCAAACAAAACCTGATCAAGATCCATTTCAACTGCCCTGGAAAATTGAAGAACAACAAAGGATAACAATAAAAGTGGAAAGGAGGAAGGCCATGAAGTCAAGAGAATTCAATTCAAGAGGGAAGCAAACAGAAAATCATCTAATCCTCCCAAGCATCAGAATTTTCCATTGAGTAAAAATGCTAGGTGGGTCCTTTGAGCAATCAAAAATTATCATGATACTCAGCTCAAATCTAATCATCATCCCATTCATAAAAACCATGGGCATCATGTTGGGGATAGTAGCTGTAACCACTGGTATGAGTGGATCAATTAACTTGTTTGATAAGGTGATGGGTGGTACCTTGTTAAGCAATCTAAATTTTTGAGAATAAATTCACTTTATTTCCTCATTTATCTCTCTGTCCCTCCCCCCTATTTTTTTTATGGGTTTTGTTCCTACAGTATTGGGTTCATTATGAGGGTTACACTCTACAATGTTTTTTTTATTTTTGGCTAATTCTTGGAATTTTCTGTCCAAAATACTCTTCTCTGCCTGGATTCCTCCTTCCTCTTGATTTAAAATTTACCTGTTTAATATCAATGTGCCTGTTTGAGTTTTCTGAGGAGACTCTTCATTGAATCCAGATTTTTGTATTAATCCTCCCTCTCCATTACATAATTCTGGATACCAGAATCTGGCAGGAAAACAGGCCCCTAAGAAGTGCAGCATAGGCAGGGCCAGATGGGGTTTCTGAGCTGTGGTGGTTCTGGGTCCTAGATGATCCCCATAAGTTCATGGGTCCCTCATAACTAATAATAGAGCTGAAGGTAGATCTTGTAAGTCAGAGAGTAGGCACCCAACTAGATCTTGAGAGTACTCAGGATTTTGGTTTTGAAGGCTCTGATGATCATGAATTGTAGAGGAAGTTATGTAAGCTCAGGGTCCCCAAGCTTGTGCACAAGCGCTTCCAATCCACCATGGTGAGCTTTGCAGTAGATCCATGGATCAAAGACAAGACCTGAGCTTGGGTGGCAAATTAATCCACGCACACACTTGGGTCAAAACAATCCCTCAAAGGATATTGGCCTTTTGAGGAGAGATCCATTGTTTGGTGAGAAATTTTGATGGATTTATGGGACCTTTCTTACTGTCATGGTCCCTAGGATGCACTTAACAGACAAAGGAAAAGCAACAGGAGATCCTTGGTGGAGCCACTACACCTCTATGGTATCAGTTATTATGAATTCTTTAGGTGCTTTGGATGTGAGTCAGAGATCAGATGAAGAGGATTTGAGAGTCTTAGTCAATAGAATAGATGAAGATGAATCCTGATGCAAGGGACTCACTGCCTTTATACTTGGGGAAAACTGTCAGACTGCTACTATTACAGAGCACTCTTCAAAAGTAACAAACCAAGAAAAATAATAAAAATAAATAAAAACGCATGAAGGAATGGAAAATATTAAAAAATAATTTCAAATTCAGATTCTCCATCCAAATCAAGGTAGGGTCACTCTGACATCTACCCTGAATTCTAAGTCTATATATTTTTAAATATTTAATAAAAATTCCAGGAAAGCACACCTATGAAACTTTGTCCACTTTTAAAATTTCACGTGATTCATCATGTATAGGTTTCACTGTGAAAATTTGAACAGAATTTGTGAATTCTGTGTATTTAATAAGTTATGCACAGAGAAGTGATCTGTCACCATTCCCGCACACAGCCATGGCAGCTAAGACTCCCGCATGCAGCTGAGAAGAAGCACTTCCATTCTGTCTAAGAAACCTGACAGGTGGGTATGCAGTCCTGAGCAGCTGAATAGTAAGCAGCTGCAGGACTACGGACTGGCTAGACATATTGTGACAACAAAATATTTAAATTACTGCCTAGACACGTTATTACCCAGACAGGGACATGCCACATATGTCATAAATCTCTCTGCGGGTAGAGCATAGTTAAAAAGTACATAAAAATAAATAAATTCCCTAAAAAGGCTATTTTTACATATTTTTATAAATTATTTTAGTAAAACCTGAGAACTTTGAAAGTAATTAATAGCAGATTAGAAAGTCCCAGGACTCATCTTCAAATAAAATATACAAGAACTTCAGGGTACAAAAATAACTGTGACATACTAAGGGAAATTAATATGTTCATAGATTACATATTTTCCCAGATTATTCATTTTTTATTACTTGATATAAGTAACTAGTAATTATTTCAAAAAGTAATATTAGAAAATTCCCAATAATTTTATTCTCACTTATAGTTACTGAATATATACTATTATGACATCAAAATGACTGTAGAAAGCATGCTCACAAAGAAATGCTAACATATATGTGAATATCTCAGAATAATAATTAATAAAGATAAATTATGAGAATAATTATGGTCCTTTCTCATGCTAGTAGCTCAATTAGAACATAAAATAATGGGAAATGTTAAATTCACTGCTCATTGAGCCATGCACACGGTTCAAAAGGGGCCATGTGGCATGCCACACGGTCCAATCCAATATGTGTACAACCTCCAACAGCTCAAAGAGTTGTGCGGCCAACCCAGCCGGGTCCGCCAGCATGTTGGATTCCACATGAATACATTCAAGCCAGGTGGAGTTGTACATGGCTCAAATGTAGTAATGTGGCATCCCACATGCCACTGGACTGCGGTGAGCCAAAAAAAAAAGGAATGAAAGGGTACTAAAATAACCCATAAACTAAATAAACCTTCCAAAAAACAGAAATCAATCAAACAATCAAAGAATGTTCATTTTTTGGTTAAAAAAACAAAAAAATAAATAAAAAATTAAAAAAACAAAAGAAACTGGTACTATCCAATGGACAAGCCCTAAAGTAAAAAGACCCAAAAAAAACAAAAGTGACTGGACTAGCCCTAAACTAAAAACACCAAAAAAAAGACAAGTAACTTTACAAGCCCTAAAGTAAAAACACCAAAAAAAAATAAAAGTAACTTGAAAAGCCCTAAAGTAAGTTCAACTTGACTAGCCCTAAAGTAAAAGGGACCAAAAATTAAAGAATTCTTTTTACCAGCCCTAAAGTAAAAGTTCCAAAAAAATACAAGTCTTTTTACCAGCCCTAAAGTAAAAACACCAAAAAAAAACAAGTTCAACTTGTGTTAAGCTGATCCCATCCCAAGCTTAACATAAGCTAAGCTTGTTATGGAATCAGCCCAACACAAGTTGAACTGACTTACCATTAAAATCTCATTCAAAACACTCAATATAATGATGTTAACTCAAAACACTCAACATAATGATGTTCAGAATGTGATAACCCTTTATATTAATAGAATTACAAGATCAGCATCCAAAACCAAACCCAAATGATGAAATTAATCTATAAGTTAGATTACAACTCAAGTTGATCTTTGAGGTGATCAACCCAGAAAGCTTCTTTTTTAGAAACCAAGGAATGGGGTTTGGAAACTATGGGCAGGATTGGAATTACATCTCCCTTAAGTAAAAGCTGCACCCAATGGTTATTGTTTAAAAATAAAATGAAAATTTGATCTGATTGATCAGTAACACAATTTTTCATTGGAGTATAAGTATCACATGACTCCAATAAAATGAAAAATATAGGCCTGGAATATGTGTCTGCTATGATTTGACCCATATCTAATTTAGAAAGCCATTTTGAGGAGGGAATATTTTCATTGATATCTTTAACATCAAGTCTTTGTTTAATCTTTTCAACCTCCTTTGCACCACCAAGCATCTCAATGTAGCATGCTTTATATTTCTCTAATGTTTCAATGATTTCCCTCCTAACTTTAAACCAACCATGCTCTTCATAACCAAGAGATTTGGCAATGACTCTAAATTTGCAATTCCCATCTCCAATTGGATTCCAAAACTCACCCAAGAACTTATGGAATTTCTTGGGTATTTGATTGAGGCATTTCATGTTTGGTCCCTATCATCAAAAATAACTCAGTATTCATTTCTTTAATCAGATCAATTAAATGAATACTCACCAAAGATGAGCTTCTGGTTGAGCTTTGCTCCACGTTCTCTTCCTCTGAAGAGGATTCTGATTTCAAATTAAGTGATCCCAATTTAATTTCAGTCTCTTCTTCTGAAATATGAAATTCAGATTCAGATTCTTCCAACTTTGACTAACAATTCATCATTAGTTAGTAACTAAGTTCATTAAACCAAAAAGATGAACATATGCCCAAAAGAAAAGACTTACAATCTTTTGTCTTTTCTTGTTTGGAGCCCTTCTAGTCCTTTTTTCCCCTTTGAGTTGTTTTTCAACATGCTCAAACCAAGATGGTTCTTGCCGTGTATCTGTCAATTTTTGCCTGCCCCTACTTGATCATAATACTTTAGGCTCAAGTCTTGGATTCAATTAATATTTTGTAATATTCTGAATGATATACTTCAATAGGCTGCTTTGCTCATGATCTGGAGATTCCAAGATCATTGAATTCACTTTTTCACGTAAATTAGGAATGCTTAGCATTTCATTGACATTGCACTTGAAAAATTCAAAAGGACCAACCATTAGTGAATTAGGAATCATTAATCACATTGTGATTTGAAAAATACAACTTAAGCCAACTTACAGAACTAGAACTGCAAGGGTCATAGTCCAACCTCCACTCAGGATGAACATCTTTGGGTACCACAGATCCTCTGAATGCTAGATGGTCACCTATTTGGTGGGAACAGGGCAAACCCATAGTCTTGGAATATGACTTGGTGCACAATTTGCAATCATGATCACGTTTTAATTTCTAAAATTGTTCCCTAATAAGATGAATTGCCTCTAAAGACAATTTCTAACCCAATGGTAACAGTTCAGGTGGAAGAAATGTCCCTAACTTAATTCAAGAGTTATAAAGTGATGCATGAAACAATTTAATTTGATTGAAAAATGTTCTGTCAAGGCTTTTCCAAACATCCAACAGGTTTACCAAAGATTTTGAAAGGAATATTTTGAGAGTTGCATGGCCCCCTTCAACCCAAGATGTTTTTTTGTTTCCAAAATCTGGGTTTATACAAGTCCATGCTGTTACAAACATCTCTTTGATAGGGAAAATTTTATTTTCCATATACTCAAGTACATCCTCATAGTCTTTCAAGAAACACTATACAAGTCAAAAGGTCAGAACCCAAAACTAGGAAGAATAAGAAGCAGTGAGTTGGACCTACTCTGAGTTCCGCATCATTGACCTCTGCCTCCTCCTTGGTATTCAAGGCCCCATACTTTGCCCACAGAGTCGTAAAGCTTTTCCATCCTTCAACTTCATTAAAAAACCGTGCTTTACAGTTTGCTTGTATGTTTTTAGACAAGTGCCAAGTTTAAAATTGTCTTGATGACTCAGGGAAGCTAGATTCAATAGCCCAAATCAGAGCTTTTTCACAGTCCATCACAAAGACTTTTGGAAGTCTCTCAGGATCATAAGCCAACTCCTTTAATGCATTTAAAGACCAACTGTAGAACTAAAATGTTTCTTTTGTTATAAAAACAAGAGCTTTTGTGAAAGTTTTCCAATTGGCTGTCATTCCTACAACATGCAATAGTGGGGTTTTGTACTTATTTGTCTTATAAGTACAATCCAACATAGCAATATGATGGAATTTTTTTGAAAGCTTTAGTGCCTCAGTATCTTCCAAGTACAGGGCCTCCAAGTGAACCTCTCCACTGAACTTTGACTGGTGAATCAAACTTTTTTCTTCAAGCTGTTCAAAGAGTACCTCCATAAAGCTTTTACCCTTTGGTTCTGCAAGCATTAACTTCTGCTTAGTGTTATAGATTGTTTGGTTATCAACATAATCCCGCCCATCAATCTTGCTCAATTTTCTCTTAAGTTGTAACATATTGAGCCCATCTTTTATGCCTTCCTTAAGTAGATCCAAGGCTTTCCCAGAGATTTGCCTCAGTTGAGGATGCACAGAGGGATTTTCAGATGGTTTTTGGGTATGTTGTGTTTCTTTTTAGGAGATTTGCCACAAGGGGCCTGCCTTTGTGCAACTTGCATGGATTAAAAACTTTCACCCAACCTTCCTTGTGTGAGTTTGTCTAGACCGTTTGGTAAGAAGTTTTCCTGAATGGGAACCATGTCTATCACAGGCTAAATACACATATTGGTCATACTTTGAGTTGAAAACTGTTAAAGCGTCACCATGCTTCACTGCCCATGTTTGACAATAGTTTTGTGCCTCTTCCCTAGTAGTAAAAGCTCTCATAGGAGGTGGGTCAAGTGGATCTGGCACCAATTCAATGGTTAGGTTTTGTAGTTTCATAGTTACATGCACCCATTAGTTTAAATCAAATTAAATCCAGAAAAGGCCTCAGTAACATAAAATGTTACTGATGAACAGAGGTCAAATCCCACTGTGAAAAATTTTGTTCCTCAATTGTCACCCTTGATGAGGATGCAATTGGGCCTTCCAATGTTTCATTACCCAAATCCTTTTTTTCTTTTTCCAAAGCTTTGTTGATGGAACTATCAATGTAGACCTTCCATGCAGCAATTTAAGAAGAAGGAGGGCTTGACACTGTTCCCATGCAAAAAAATGCCATGGTATAGTTCAGTATTCAATCCAACTTTCAATTAAACAAAAAAAGTTTGCTCACTTTTGAGTTGAGAAAGAATTGTTTGCAGATTTTTATATGATTTCAATTTTCACTTTACTTTCACTTTGGTTTCACTTTAAAGTCATTTTGGAATTGATAGGTGTGGAACAACAGTCTCACAAAGTATGCCTTGATCCAAAATTTGGGTTGACGGAACCCAAGTGTGGTCCAGTGGGTGCCCAAAATTCTGGCACAACTTCCAGGGGGTTTTGCACCCCCAAAAACGGCAGTTTTAAGCCGTGTACGGGGGTACACGGCTTGAATTTTCCATTTTTGGGGGGTAAACCGCTCCTACAAAACCCCCTGGGGGTTTTACATGTTTGAAACAGCCCTTTGTAGTCGTCTATTGGCCCCCAAGGCTCATTTGAGCCATGTAGGGCCCTACACAACTACCACACGGTTGCAGCCATGAATTTAACATCGCCATAAAATAATTTCCATACCCTGCAGAATTAGATCCTACCTGTGCTATAGCACTAAGAACACATGATGGACCAACACTGGTTACACCACAGAAAAATGGACACCACCAGTATGCAGGTGGCATTTCTGTATCCCATTGATATCTCAGGGTTATGTGATGCTGTATCTCATCATTAACTTTCAGCAGGTGGTGAAATATTGTGACTAGAGATCAGCATTTGCTGAACTGCTGGCTCATTAGTTCATAATAGATTGTCAAGGGAAAGCTAGATATGAGAAAAGCTTTTGCTTCACAAGCAGTCCACATATCATCCACAAATTACTGCAGTTTGTGTTTGGGAATTCCTTCAAAGTGAAATTCAAAAATTCCAGAAGAGGCTGATTGTTTCCAGACTGGAATTTCCATTAACTGGTCAAAAACTGGGTAAGCCCTCTTATTCACAGCCCAAAATAAAATGCATAAACATGTATTTAGGATAATACTAACACACCATGCTCCTAGAAATGTACAAATGTTTCCTTATATAAATGAGCCATTGATGGATTCTTTTCTGTTGGTTTCTTGTTCAATAGCCTATGTTGGTGTAATTTTATTTTTTATACTTCTACTTTTGATCAGGGAAAATACAGAAATCCAAGCCAAAATTGTTTGTTAAACTTTCAAAAAATGAAGAATATTTGAAATGGAAGATGACCAAAGACCAAGGGAGTAAAGAAAGGAAAAAGAACAAAATAACAAAGAAAAAAAAGTCAATATCCTCACTTAGATGTGTTGATCACCATCCCTGGTCTGCACATAAGGGCAGGTTATTTTATTTTTTGAGGGAGAATGTTGAAACCAAGACAAGAGGCAGGCTTCTTTTTGCAATGTAGAAAAGCCAGGGTAGGTGAAATTTATAAAAATAAAAAAATGCATTGAACTAGTTCTGGCCTGAGCAGAAGGGAATCCATTTTGGAAGAAAAGGAAGACATGAATTGAGTGGGAATTGGGCTAGTCACAAAGGCATGCAATCAACAGCTGAAGATATGTTGACTACCAGCCCTGGTTACAGAACAAAGTGTCACTCAATCACAAATTGATTTATGACAATTAAGCCATGAGAAAACATGTCTTTACCACAGGAAAAAGGTCAAATTAGGGCATATCAGAGTTAAGAAAACCTTCCATTTTTTAATAGTGGGTTTCAACCCAAATCCACCACTTCAAAACCACTATTAAAAATCCAAAAAAGTACCCTTATTTCCAATAAGACCTGTCAGAGTCACCTGAAAATAAATGGGTTTTTTCAAATAAAGTATCTAAAGGGTTTCACCACCTCAACCCATCATTTCACATCATCAGCCCTGGTTTCAACCTCCATTCCTATCCTGTTTGCTTCATCACTCTACTTTAATGCTCACAAAGCTTCATCACCCTCATCAAATTATTGCTTCCATCACATCCATGCTCTCATCACTTCATCCCCACTTTCATCACATCCCTTCATCACTTCATTGCTTCCTAACAGTGGAGACACTCAAGGAGATTGCTCAATTACTGGGCTTGTAAATATATTTGATTTATTGATTGGATAAAACTTTCAAAAATGAAAAAAATACAATAGAAACAATAGAAACAACATCAATCATATTAGGCCTTCTTTCCCAAAATTCTTTCATCAATTTTTGAAGGACTACAATCTTGGAGTTTTAAAGATACATTGGCTAGTTTTTTATTAATTTGGAATGAGCAGCCAAAGTGAGTGTGGGTTGAAGAGGTTTTTAAACTAGGAGGAGGAAATGTAGTCTGATGATCAAAAAATTGAGTCTGCCAAAGAATTTCAATAATGCCCTCAGCTTTTGCAAAGTCAACAATACAACCAAGTTTTGGAAAAGATAAACCATGACCCAAATCATTGCAGGGAGGAAGGATAGGCTGTCCTGTAGATCTGTTGATTTATGAAAATATCCCATATGTAAAAGCATTCAAGTCATTCTTATCAGTATGGAGCTTGTTTGAGAAGTCATCAAATGTCACAACCACATTTGAAAACATGCTGAAATTATGCTCCTTTTCCATCCACTCAGATGAAGACCAGTTTGGGATTAGATATTCATCTGAAACGTTTATGTTTTGAGCATGAGCTGAAGTACACAGTGATTGGATCCTTCCAAAGACAAATTTGTTGTGAGCAGGGAGACGGTCCAACAGCTCATCACCCTTCTTGATGGTCTCTTCATTCAGACCTGGTTTGTGAGAATACACCCCTATTTTTGAAATGAAGTCAACATTAATCAATTTTTTGAATTTTCTGACAAAACCTGACATAAACAGGACAAAACTGCACAGGCCCCTCTATCACTTCCAGCACAAAAAACAATGGCATGCCTGCAGCCAGTCAAGGCTGCTGTGTTTTTCTTGCTGAGTGAATGGCAGTTCTTTGCCATCTGGTACAAGTCAAAGAAAATGTTGCACAAAGTATTGATTTGTGGAGTGCTTTTGGCGGCCTTCAAACTGTGGTATTTAAGAATGAAGTAGGGCTGAAACTGGTGTTTTGTGACAGCATTAACCAGCATGTGAGGGCACATGCGCGGTAAGACAACATGATTGGGTGCAAGATTGTCCTGCAGTGTCACAAAGTATGTTGGCTGATCACATTCTTGTACAAAATGTCTCCTGGCACGGTTGAACTTTTTGTTACTTGTGGATGTTGAAGTAACATTTGGGTTCAATAGCCTGTGTCTCTTTCCTACTACAAGAGGCTTCAATGCATGTTGTTTCTCCTTGGAATCCCCTGAAACGCCAAGCTCATCACAACTACAAACTGTGTTTCAGGATGACACCCAGGAATCAAAACATAAATGGAAAACCAAAATAAAAATAATGCAGAATCAAAAGTTCAATTAGTAATTTTATTGTTGAAAAATATTGAGGAATAAAATTTAAATCCCATACCCATTTTTACCAGACATGTCTTCATTCAATTCCACATTCAATTCCATTGAGATTGATATCTAAAAGACTGATATCTAAAAACAATAAATACCCTCTTTTTTTAAAAAAGAAAAAACAAAAAAGGTTACTTACCAATGGGGTGGTGGTTGTGGTGGATGAGGTGGGTGGTGGTGGGTGTTGGTGGGTGTTGGTGGGTGTTGGTGGGTGTTGGTGGGTGGTTGTGGGTGTTGGTGGGTGTTGGTGGGTGTTGGTGGGTGTTGGTGGGTGGTGGTGGGTGGTGGTGGGTGTCAGTGGGTGGTGGTGGGTGGTGGTGGGTGTCAGTGGGTGGGTGAGGTGGTTCACCTCATAGTAGGAAAGACCCCAAGTGTGGTGCAGGTGTCTAAGTCACTCACTAGGTGGGGAGGGGATTTGAAATACCCCCCACCAAGCCACTCCCTCCCCCCTTGATTGCTCTCTGGGTGGGGAGCGGATTTGAAATCCCCCCCTCCCTCCCCCCTTGATCTCCCCCTTGCTTGGTTGCTAGGTGGGTAGCGGATTTGAAATCCCCCCCCCTCCCTCCCCCCTTGATCTCCCCCCTCAATCTCCCCCCTTGCTTGCTTGCTAGGTGTGGAGAAGATTTGAAATCCACCCCCCCTCCCTCCCTCCTCAATGTCCCCCTTGTGCGCTTGCTAGGTGGGGAGCAGATTTGAAATCTACCCCCCCTCCCACCTTCCTCAATGTTGCCCTTGCTCGCTTTCTGGGCAGGGGGGTGATGAAGTCCCCCCCACCGCAAGCCCCACTGGCTGCTCCCCCTTGCTTGCTTGCCGGGCGGGGGGTGATCAAGTACCCCCAACCGCAAGCACCACCGGCCCTCCCCTTGCTCCCACCGCAAGGCAGTGGCTTGCACCCCCCTCGCTTGCTTGCCAGGCGGGGGGGGGGTGATCAAGTCCCCCCCACCGCAAGGCCCACCAGCCCCCCCCCTTTGCCACTTGCTTGGTTGGGGGGTGATGAAATCCCCCCACCGCAAGCCCCTCCAGCCCCCCCTTTGCCACTCACTTGGTCAGGGGGTGATGAAATCCCCCCACCGGGCTGGCCCCCCCCTTTGCCGCTTGCTCGGTTGGGGGGTGATGAAATCCCCCCACCGCAAGCCCCTCTGGCCCCCCCTTTTCCACTCACTTGGTCGGGGGGTGATGAAATCCCCCCACCGGGCTGGCTCCCCCTTTGCCGCTTGCTGGGTTGGGGGGTGATGAAATCCCCCCACTGAGCCACGCGCTCCCTCCTGCCCTGCTTGCTTGCTCAAAAAAAAAAACTCAAAAAAAAACAAAAGAAAAAAACAAAAAAAAGGAAAAAAAAAACAAACCACCGGGCTGGCCCCCCCTTTGCGGCTTGCTTGGTTGGGGGGTGATGAAATACCCCCAGCGCAAGCCCCTCCAGCCCCCCCCTTTGCCACTCACTTGGTCGGGGAATGATGGAATCCCCCCACCGCAAGCCCCTCCAGCCCCCCCCTTTGCCACTCACTCAGTCGGGGGGTGATGAAATCCCCCCATCGGGCTGGCCCCCCCCTTTGCTGCTTGCTCGGTTGGGGGGTGATGAAATCCCCCCACCAAGCCATGCCCTCCCTCCTGGCCTGCTTGCTTGCTCAAAAAAAAAAAAACTCAAAAGAAAAAACAAAAGAAAAAACTGAAAAAAAAAACAAAACAAAAATGAAAAAAAAACAAAAGCAAAGCAGAAAAAAAACCAAAAAAAACCAAAAAAAAACCAAAAATAAAAATAAACCAAACAATAAACCAAATAAAAACCAAAAAAGAAACAAAAACAAAAACAGAAAAAACAGAAAATAAACCAAAAAAACAGGGAAATAAACTGAAAAAAAGGAAAATAAACTGAAAAAAAACAAAACAAAAAACAAATGAAACCAAGATAAAAAAATGAAAAAAAAACCAAAAAAAACAAAAAATAAACAAAAAAAATAAACCAAAAAAAAACAAAAACAAAAAAAACCGGAAAATAAACCAAAAAAAAAAACAACAAAAATAATAATAAAAAAAAAAAAAAACCAAAGAAAAAAAAAAACCAAAAAAAAACCAAAAAAAACCAAAAAAAAGCCAAAAAAAAACAAAAAAAAAGGAACCCCCCAAAAAAAAACAAAAATAAACAAGAAAAAAACCAAAAGAAACCAAAAAAACCAAAAAAATGGAAAGAAGCCAAAAAAAAAACAAAAAAAAACAAAGAAAAACAAAAAAACAGGAAAAAAACCAAAAAAAAACCAAAAAGCAAAAAAAACAAAAAAAATGGAACTCTTCAATTGATGGCTTGAATGTGAAAAATAATAGGGTATATAAATAAATGAACCCCAGTTCAAATAAAAAAAAGAAACATAATTTTGAACAACATCTTAACTCACAGGGCTGGTCATTTCTTGTAGTGGCTTACTTGTGGGATTTCTTCTGTTCATAGATTGGAAAATGTTTGGGGACTGATTTTTTGGAATTTTGGTATCAATGATACTTGACCAGTGATGTTTTGAAGTTTGATGATAGAAAAGTTTTGTGACTGGGGCTTGCAGTATTGAAAACTATGGGACAATCACTCTTTTGAAACATTGAATTATGAATTATCATGCAAATAACAATTTTAAGAAATGTGGCAGATGAAAAATACAGCTAAAATTATGAAAAAAGTATTCAAATCACTTGCAAGATGACACAGTAAAGCTAGAGAAACTCAGAGAAGAAATGAAAGCACTCATATTAACCATTTGAGCTTAGTAACTCAGAGATTGGAGGGGGTTCTAGGCTGAAAGGCATGTTGGAACAGGAATTTTTGTTCATGTGGTTCATGTAGTCATGAGAAATAGCCTTGGCTAGATCATGCCAGGTGGGTAATGTCAATTTTCCAGTATCTTGAGGGTTCTCAGATATACTGAGCATGATGGATTGAATGTACATTTGAAGGTGAGCCCATATGGGTTACTTGGCTGAAGGTCTTCCATCTGAAAGAGACTGAATTTTTTGAATTAAACAGAGGAGTTCATGACAATCACACAAAGAAGCAATCCTTCTGTCTCTTGAAGCAATGAAAATCCCCCAGATGCCAGAAAGCAGGTAGAAGAAAAAAGGGAGGAAATTGTGGCGGCATTCTAGTTGAGTCAATTCAGTGCAACATTGTTCATTTGAAAACTCTGAGACAGTGAGGGAAGAGTGGTCAACAGTGGATGCTGGAGGGTCTTTGCGCTTGTGCTTTTTCTTCTTGCCGGTGGAGGGCTCCTTTGGGTCTTTCTGGGAATGAGCCTGAAGTGAGGTGAAGCTGATCATGATATCAATAATGATGCTGTGTAGCTCTTGAAGACAGTCCCTTGGCTCAATGGGAATAGCCTCTGACCAATTGGTGGGCATAGCCTCTGAATGATTGGGGTGGGCCTCATGGTCTAGAGCCATGTGATTCTCTATTGAGCAGGGCTGCAGTGAATTTGGAAATGTCTTGATGCTTTGGAGCCACATAACCATTTGTAGGTTTGCCTTGACATTGGAGACTGGAGATGTGAGAGGATGGGGAGGCTGTGCACACAGTTCATTGGCAAATTTTTGCACTGAGAAAGCCACTGTCTTGGCCCATTTATTGATTGCTTTCCCAGTGGGATGGTCCAAGGAATGAAGAAAGCGCACCA
The DNA here is from genome assembly GCA_025617555.3 of Puccinia polysora. Classification (NCBI taxonomy): domain Eukaryota; kingdom Fungi; phylum Basidiomycota; class Pucciniomycetes; order Pucciniales; family Pucciniaceae; genus Puccinia; species Puccinia polysora. The sequence goes on from CM062628.1 coordinate 38,360,928, forward strand.
GATTTGATTCTAGATGAGCAGTTTTCTGATCTAGGGGGGTGCACCAGTGGGACAAGAATGGCTGTTCTGCAGGCAGTTGAGGGCAGGAAAAGTGATGATTTCTGGTGCCCACCATGGCTCATGTGCATCCAAGCGTAGAAATGCTGTTGCTGTGAAATGAAAAAGTAGTCATTAGCAAAAAGAAATCTTGAAAGTTGATGGGATGTTCAAATAAAACTAACCTTGCTCACAGATCTGCCAAACCCATTTAACATACTCAAAGTTGGCTGAATGAGAGATTTACCGCATTTCTAGTGGTTCCATAGTAGTGGTGGCCTGGAGACGGAAATCCAAAAAGTGATTCACCGCATCTCATCCCATTTGGAGTTTCTTTGGAGATTTCCTACCCTTGAAAGATTGAGTGATTGAATGAAGCTCCTTGCGTATTCTTTTGTGGTAAATGATGGTAAAATAACCTCTACTTGCTTGATCATCAAAATCATAAGTGGGCTCCTCATCTTGGGGAGCATCCATACCAGAAACAATGGGCTGGGGAGAGGTTGGTTCTGGTTCAATCACTAAAGCTTGATTGGATGTCTCAGGTTGATCTGGGGTCACCTGGGATTGCTCAGAAGTGACTTGGGGTTCCTCCATGGTTGCAGTGGGTTGGGCACATAGGGAAGGTTCAGGAGTTATTTGGATTTCTGGTTGAGGGGAGGGTGCAATGGCTTCACAATTTGATGCTGCATCAGGGGAGGAGGGGGCTGGATTGTGATTTCCCATGATTTGTAGATGTGGGGTCATGTCCACAGGGGGATGAGTCAAGCGTGGACTTTTTGGAGGTGGCTGTAATGGGTCTGTTGGGACAATGAGGAGCTGGGTGTGATGCTCAGCCGTTCTCTGTAGGGGAGACACCTTTTACAATTGTATTCTAAGGGAAAAAAAACAAATCAGACCTCCAAATCTGCAAATGTGAAGAATGAAAGTGGGGCAAAAACTAAGCTTTTTGGATATCACTCAAGCTGGAGTTTAACCTGTTCACAGTATCTCGGATTGACCTGGGGATCCTGAGGAAAGCACAGGTAGTGACCATCTCTTGAATAGTATCAACATTCTGATAGAATTCTTCCTCAGTTACTTCATGGACTTCTGATGCGGGGTCAGACTTGTCTGCAGGCGCTGAGAGTCATTCATCTTCATGAGTTGATGGTGAGAACTCTGTTGATTATGCCAAGGCATTAGTCTATGGATGCCAAGGTTGGTAGGGATTGTTCTTTCAATTTGATGAAATACAAAACAATGGGTTAAAAAACCTGAAGGTGGGATTGCTTGTGTAGGAGCAGTGGATGCCATTGTGAGTGGATTAATAAATAGATGGGAAAAAGATGTGAAGCTGGCTTGAGGGTTATTGGAAAATGGAGAAAAGGGGAAAAACCTGAGGGAAGGGAGGGTTATTTATAGCCATTGACAAGAAGACTTGTTTCATTTTTCTTGCTGCAACCCACCAAACAAACATGGCTGCTGACCATGTCTACATGATGCAACATGCAGATCCATAATCATTTGTGTGTCATGCTGGTGTGATGCATGTGGCTTGCATTATCTGGGGATAGACCTGTGCATATGTAAGCCTTGCTGAATTGCTGCATTAGCTGAAAAATAATCTAGCACATTTATGGATGATGAAAATTGCTTCTCATGACAGAGTGCAACCATTAGAATGCCTCATGGACGGTGACCAATTTTCTTCTTAATGGTTGCTGACCATTGCAGTTCTTTATGGATGATGAAAATTGATTCTCATGAGAAACTATTACCATTAGAATGCCTCATGGACAGCAAGCAATGTTCTTCTTAATGGTTGCCAACCATTGAAGTTCTTTATGGATGATGAAAATTGATTCTCATGAGCAAATGTGACCATTAGAATGCCTCATGGACAGTGAACAATGTTCTTCTTAATGGTCTCCAAACATTGCAGTTCTTTATGGATGATTACAGTTGATTCTCATGAGAAACTGCAACCATTAGAATGCCTCATGGATGTTGACCAATGTTCTTCTTAATGGTTGCCAACCATTGCAGTTTTTTATGGATGATGAAAATTGATTTTCATGAGCAACTGCAACCATTAGAATGCCTCATGGAAGGCAAGCAATTTTCTTCTTAATGGTTGCCAACCATTGCAGTTTTTTATGGATAATGACAATTGATCCTCATGAGCAACTGCAACCATTAGAATGCCTCATGGACGGCAAGCAATGTTCTTCTTTATGGTTTCCAACCATTGCAGTTATTTATCAATGACAAGAGTTGATTCTCATGAGCAACTGCAACCATTAGAATGCCTGAAGGATGGTGACCAATGTTCTTCTTAATGGTTTTGAACCATTTATTCTCCTGCCAGTGTCACATCAAGGACAAGAGTGTACCACACAATGTCACACAGTGTAACATCTTATCTACACATATGGGAGTATTGGTGACACTCAGTGGCATGACACACGTGATGTGAATTGTGAGCAAATTTACTCATGGCATAGTGGAAAAATTTTACTTCTCAAGAATTGTGATGCAAGAGTAATGTACAGGATAGTGAGGAGGGAAGACAAAAACCATATGAGTGAGATTGGGAAGAAGGAGATGAGAAGCTAAGGGAGAGGGGATTTAGGTGTTGTCCTGCAGGGATTGGAACACTTCCCTCCAATCCCTGGTGGTGAGAATAGTTGACCTGAATATGATATGAGCACAATTTCCTGAATCAGCTAACTGTAAGGTTGGTGGATATATTTCCAGAAAAAAAAAAAAAGACTTACTGGGCAAGTTGCTCCTTGCGTTTCTGAATCTGAAGGAGAGATGGAAAATTCAGTGAGGTGCATATGATGAGTGGAGTATGAGGAAATTACCTTTTGAATATTCTCCTCAACAGTATTGGGTGCAATGAGGTAATAAACCTGCACTGGCCTTGTTTGACCCATTTGATGCAGCCAATCAACTGCCTGGCCCTGGGTTGTGGGGTTCCAATGGGGTTCCTATGTAGATCAAATGAATGTAGACTAAGTAAATGGCAAAATTCTAGAAAGTATTGGGTGCTTACCACAATGAATACAACATTGGCTGATGTGATTTTGATTCCAACACCAGCCACCTGAATGGAGGCAAGAAGCACATAAGTTGTGCTACTTGCTGAAAACTTCTCAAGAATTGATTCTTTATGTTTTGCCATTAACCCTCCATCCAGACAAAAGGAGGATATTCAATATTCATCTAGTGTCATTCAAATCCTGCACATGAGGGGAGAAAATGGAATTTTGAGTGGGGTCTCATTGGAAACAGGAGAAAAAGACATCCAGCTTACAGATCAAGATAACGTGTCCAACAAAAGAAGACCACAACTTTGCTTGCTCCAGCTACCACCACTGATCCTGGCTGAATCATCCCTACAAGCTGTTTGATTTTGGAGCTCTCAAGGCAGGTGTCAATATAAATGTGGTGGACAATTGGTTCAACTCCCATGCTGTGATCCTTGGGACCCAACTCTTCTGGGAGGATGAATCATCCATTTTGGTCTTCAAAAACCAGATTATTAAATGCTCCTATGAGCTGGCCAAGATCTTTGAGGAGCAACAACCTCATTGGCTTGGATCAATCAGCAGGCAGCTCATTCCTGATCTTAGAAATGAATTGGTCCTGGAGTTGGCAGTAGAAGTCTTCCGCTGCAGGTGAGAGTGGTGCCTTGATGTAGTTGTGAGTAATACTGGGGGGATTTGACAGCTCATCAACCTTGGTCCTTCAAAGGGTGGTGTGTTGGAGGACCATTTGTGTTGGGGAAAATTCCCCTGCTTTTAGGTGGGGCAAAAGGGTAGTTGCCCAGTCACTGTACTCATTTTCTAGACTGATACCCAGGAAGATAAGGAGAGAGAGGAGATCTTGAAGGCAGTTTTGCACTGGCGTTCCTGTGAGACAAACTCTACAATTGGTGGCAACCTGGGTGACTGCTTGGGAAAGCTTTGCCTTGGTATTTTGGATAGTGCTGTCATGCAAGTGAATTGCAGTCAGTTTGGTCCAAAAAAAATACTTGGGTAGGAAAGATGGTGAAATGAATGTTGGATTTACTGTGCCTCATCCAAAATAATCCTGAACCATTTTCTGGAGAAGATAATGGAGTGTGGGGTGTCGCGGTTGGCTTGCATTTTGTTGTATTCCAATGACACCAGGTGATATGATGTGAGAATCACATCTGCATGTTCCAGTTGACAATCCATGGTCTGATGCCGCCATTTTCCATGGTAGGTGAGAAAATTGATGGCCTTTGACTGCGTATGCTTGACAATCTCTCTTTTCCAATTCTTCAGGAGGCGTGGGGGGGTTATCACCAGTGTGGCTTGATGTGGAGGTTTTTCAGGGGGGGGGGCGATCCAGGGGAAGGCCATAGGTCCGGGCTTGCAGCAAGGTGGTTGCAATAAGTGAAATTGATTGTATTGTTTTACCAAGACCCATGTCATTGGCCAGGATAGATCCAAGTGGGGATTCTGGAATTTACTCACCCCTTGCAAGAGCTATTCTCTCACCAGTGATCTTGTTCTCCCATAGTGCACCACTATCAATTGAGGTCCTCTTCCACAAAGCCAAGGCGGATGCAGCACGCGGTGATTCCCTATCAAGGAGGAAAGCAAGTCCTTGAGACTGATTTGGTAGAAATGGGGTTTTGATTACATTGGCAGGAGGAGAAACAGGGTCCAGATCACACCCACTGGGAACCTTGAGTAGAGCGGGGTTGTAATGTATCTCTTTGATAGCAGACGGGAGGTCTATAATTTCTTTGGAAAGGTTGGAAAGGGAAATGGAGTTGTGTTTTGCGGGATTGTATTGTGGAGGGCTTTCAAGGGTAATGAATGAGAAAACAATGGAGGTGGTGATGGCCATGAGATCACGTTTGCTGCAAAATATCAATAATGCCAAATTGAATGTGACAACAGGCTGGGAGGAGACATGCAGAACTGCCTCAACAAAGATCTGTGAAGCTGTCTGGTTGGGAAATTCCAAAGGGAATTTCCCAGCAGGGCCAAATGATGTTTGATTGGGGATATAAGGGAGAAGGAGACGTGACAGGGGAAGTGGTAAGGAGCCCACAGGTTGATCTAGGGTTGGGATTCTGACAACAAGTTTGCCATCTTGGCAAAGAAGGGAGACCCAATGAGTTGATGGGTTGGAAATGAGATAGGGAAGAACAGTTTTGGGAATCAAGGTGAGGGTGGTTTTGAGAAGGCCAAGACATTTAGAAGTGAAGGAAGCCATGGCTAAGGTTTGATGAAGTAATGTGATGAGTAAGGGATTTAATAGACGGATGGATGGAATATGTGAGAGATTGTGAGAAGAGCAATGATTGTTGGGGGAAAAAAAAGCATGTGAAGGTGAGTACTTATATCTTTGAGCTGACCAGGAGGTGGCTCTGTGGTAGGAATTTGTGTCAACACATGGCATAGTCTCATGCGGATGATGTAAACCGTTGTTGATCAAACTATATACAGTTCTTGAAATGAGTGGCATATGACTTCATTACATTCAGGGTTATGCAAATTCTCATTGTGGAAGTATGCATAAGGGTGGGAGGGTTGAAGTCTCACTTGCATCAATTGTGGTAAATGGTCTGCCACAGATTGATTTGAGAGGGTCTGAAATTGACTTGTGTGCTGGGTGGCAAGCTTACAGCTCCATTTTTGACAGATCTACATGGGATGAATGGAAAGGATGCTGGTGAAGGAACCCAAAATGGAGTTGTACGCTGGGAGGCAAGGGTACAACTCCTGAAAGGATCATGGTGCATAGGACATAATGAGGTTGTGCAAGTGGGTGGACAAGGTCCAGCTTGGCTTTTGAGTGATACACAAGGGTGTGTGCATAAAATAAGCTGTGGATCAAAACTGGCTTGATATGCCCAAACCCTTGTGAAGGAACCCAAAATGGAGTTGTATGCTGGGGGGCAAGCATACAACTCCTGAAAGGACCATGGAGCATAGGACTTAATGAGGTTGTGAAAGTGGGTGGCCAAGGTTCAGCTTGGCTTTTGAGTACTACACAAGGGTGTGGGCATAAAATAAGCTGTGGATCCAAACTGGCTTGATATGCCGACACCCTTGTGAAGGAACCCAAAATGCAGTTGTACGCTGGGCGGAAAGCGTACAACTCCTGAAAGGACCATGGAGCATAGGACATCATGAGGTTGTGCAAGTGGGTGGCCAAGGTCCAGCTTGGCTTTTGAGTGCTACACAAGGGTGTGGGCATAAAATAAGATGTGGATCAAAACTGGCTTGATATGCCCACAGACTTGTGAAGGAACATAACATGGAGTTGTACGCTGGGCGGCCAGCATACAACTCCTGAAAGGACCATGGAGCATAGGACATAATGAGGTTGTGCAAGTGGGTGGCCAAGGTCAAGCTTGGCTTTTGAGTGCTACACAAGGGTGTGGTCATAAAATAAGCTGTAGATCCAAACTGGCTTAATATGCCCACACCCTTGTGAAGGAACCCAAAATGGAGTTGTATGCTGGGCCGCCAGCGTACAACTCCTGAAAGGATCATGGTGCATAGGAAATAATGAGGTTGTGCAATCTGTGCCTACAAGGGCTCAACTGAAATTTTTTTGGCTTGTGCAAGGGTGTGGGCATAACTCAAGAGACACCTGTTTTGAAGCTTCATTTTGACACACCTCCTGGGGGGATGGCATAGATATTATGCATGTTGTGTTCTCAAGCTGCTTGCACAGAATTGCAAACAGAAACAGTAGGGTGCAGGCATCTTGGTGACAGACAACCTTCAAGCTTGCCCATGGTTGGCAACCATTGGGGCAAGCTAATGGTTGACAAGAATTGGGGAGAGCTAATGGTAGGGGACCATTGGGTCAAGCTAATGGTTGGCAACCATTGGGGCAAGCTAATGGTTGGCAACCATTGGGGAAAGCTAATGGTTGGCAACCATTGGGGAAAGCTAATGGTTGGAAACCATTGGGGCAAGCTGATGGTTGGCGACCATTGGGGAAAGCTGATGGTTGGCGACCATTGGGGAAAGCTAATGGTTGGCAAAAATTGGGGCAAGCTAATGGTTGGCAACCATTGGGGCAAGCTAATGGTCAGTGACCATGTTGGCAACCATTGGGGCAAGATAATGGTCAGCAACAATTGGGTTACACGCTAATGGTTGATGACAATTGGGGAAAGCTAATGGTCAGCAACAATTGGGTTACATGCTAATGGTTGATGACCATTGGGGCAAGCTAATGGTTGGCGACCATTGGGAAATGCTAATGGTTGGAAACCATTGGGGCAAGCTAATGGTTGGAAAAAATTGTGGAAGGCTAATGGTTGGCAACCATTGGGGAAAGCTAATGGTCAGCAACCATTGGGGCAAGCTCAGCCTAAGCTAATGAACAGCAACCATGAGGCTAAGGTAATGGATGGCAACCATTGAGGGTGAGTCACCCCTCAATGCATAAATGCATACAAGGTAGTGTATAAGGTGTTGGTGGACAGTGCACCCAATTGAGGAATAAATCCCTCCCTCCATCCGTCCATCCCTCCATCATTTGATCCATCCATCCATCCATCCATCCACCCATCCATCCATCCATCCATCCATCCATCCATCCATCCATCCATCCATCCATCCATCCATCCATCCATCCATCCATCCATCCATCCATCCATCCATCCATCCATCCATCCATCCATCCATCCATCAATCCATGCATCCATCCATCCATCCATCCATCCATCCATACCATCCATCCATCCATACCATCACCACAAGACTTCTCCACTATGTCTACATCACCTGCACACATCAAAGCCACACCCTCAATTCCCTCTTCCCAGCCCACTGAGCCCACTGGAGATCAACCAACTGCTGATCCAGTACACACTGAACCCCCACCCTCAATTCTGTCTGCCCATCCCACTGAGCCCACTGGAGATCAAACAACTGCTGATTGCCCAGCAATCATCACTCCAGACCGTGAGTCCTCTTTTCACTTTGTCATGTTTGCCTCAACTACTGACCAGACCTCCCTTAGCCTCTCTTCCACCACCCCCACCATGGGTTGAAGTTTTTGGCATGGAATCATCATCAAGCCGCCATGCTGCACCCCCACCCCCATCCCCAGCCCAGACCAGTGGCTTGATGAGCACACAAGAAGCCTTGGTTGTCTCAAAGTCTAACTTCCTTGCTAATAGCAAGTGGAAAATGGCAAAGCTCCTTAAAATGGCCTTTGAAAAATCACTGCCACAATCAGTGCAAGACATGGCAGTCAAGGCCTGTAAGGGTCTTCAAGATGCAATGGTCTGTGAGTTGAAACACTTGAATGCTAGTCTAATCCCTGGCTGATCCTCATTGTGTCCTTCACCAGTGGCTGAAAACGGTGATGAACTCCCTCCTGAGGAGGAGGTTCAGATTGGGTCAGGGAAACTTCTTGCCAAAAGACGGGCTGCAACTGCCTCTGCCAATCCCAACAAGAAGAGGCATAAATTTGCGCCCTTGATGGAAAGTGATGAGGAGGAAAGTACCCCAGGCCCTGCTACTCTGCCCACACAAGCTGCTCCAAATGAAGTTCCCTCCAAAGAATCCCAACATCCACTCTTTACCCCTGAAGTCCCAGCAGAGCAGGCCTCCATCACCACTCCCCTTGAACCCAATGCTACACCAATTGTAACAGACTCCCAAACCACCAAGGGGGCTACCCCCCCCTCTGCTGCTGATCCTGCAAATGAACCTGGTAAGTCACTTCCATCACATCCATCCAAATACCTTCCCTGATTGCCAATCACTGTAGCTCCCTCCATAGATTCACCTACACTGTTCAAAAAATATCCGGCTGAACTGCAGGAAGCCATTCAACCCTTTTCAAATGGCATCATCAACTCAAAGTGCTACAAGAGCGCTGTTGAGGCAGCAGTGCACCTCTTTGGATTACGTGCAAAAGACCACAAAGAATGGGGATCTTACCCTCAATTGCTATCTCACACAATCAATTTCAACACCATCAGTGCTGGTATTAAGGAATGGATCAGTCAATTGGCTACAAGTGGTAAGCTTGATTCCACTGGGATCTTTTGCCCTCACAGTAGCCAACCTCTCCTCATTCCTACAGATGCAAATCCCTTCCCACCTCACACATCTGAGCCATATTACATGCCAGATGTATTTGCTCTGCCTTTTCTACCCGGGTCACCACCCCCACCAGCCACAACCATAGGGTCTAAGCTGCACAATCTCTGGATCCACCTTACTCACCCTCCAGAGTTTTCACAGGTTAGATGGGCACAATTATGGTTCCAATCAATCCTCCTGGTCTCAAGAGAACTCACCCAGCAATCAGCATTTATCCAACCACCAGGTACTGAAGATGAGGCAAGCTGTGGTATCTCAATCATCAAGTATTTTGCCACTTGTCTTGGCTCACATGAAGACATGGCTCTGATTGAAGGACAGCCAGTTGACAGCCCTAGTCACAAATCTGGCTTCAACTCCCTGGACACATTGGTTGACAACATCTACCACCTGCTCATTGCATTTTCTCTCCTGCGGACAAAACTTTGATTGGAGGGGTCCTCCACAGCAGTGGCCTCACAGCAGGCCGAGTTAAACACCATCATGGTCACCATCACATCCCAACCCTACTACCACATGCTTGTGGCCTACCTTGTAGCAGGAGTATGTGGCCTCTTGCTGATACCATCAGACATTAGGAAATTTACCCTGTTTCAATCCCTCCAGATCCTGAGCCTTGTCTCCAAAGCCAACAAGCTAGAGCCCAAGGACATCAAGAAACAATTATGGAAGCGGACAAATGCTTACATAGTGCAGCTTATACAAGACTGCTTTTTCAGCCCTGAATTTTGGCCAGGAACAGAGCTTTCCCCAATTGTTGGTGACCATAAGCTTGCCCCAATGGTTGGTGACCATGAGCTTGCCCCAATGGTTGGTGACCATGAGCTTGCCCCAATGGTTGGTGACCATTAGCTGGCCCCAATGGTTGCCAACCATTAGCTTTCCCCAATGGTCACCAACCATTAGCTTTCCCCAATTGTCACCAACCATTAGCATGCCACAATGGTTGCTGGCCCTTAGCTTTCCCCAATGGTTGCCCCAATGGTTGCTGACCATGAGCCTGCTGCAATGTTGGCTGTCCATTGGAAAAATTCCATCTTTTTTAACATTAAAGTCATCATCCCCCTGTGCTTTGCAATTATTGAATGATGACCCTGCTCTCCTACTTTGATAATCATGCAGTGCAAACAACAAACAAACCATCATGGTACAATACCTCTTGAATGGAGCCCCATCAAAAAACCCCAGACTCTTCAATCAAGCAGTTTCCAGCAGTGTCCTTGGCTCCAACTCCCACTTCTCTCAATTTCTGTCATCCTACTTTTGAGTTGTGATGAATATCACCAAGTCAACGGATACTCACTTTCAAAAAATCCCCAATTCCCTACAACAATCCCAGGTTCAATCACTGCCATCATCTTGCATTCATCAACAGATTCACTCCACTACCTCTCTAGTCCCATCCAAGTCTTCATGTCTACTACATGGCATATCAACCCTAGCAAGAGAGGTTTTTCTTCAAGACCTTGCACAAATCAACTTTCCTTTCTGTGTTTTCAATTGGTCTGAGCCTTGGGAATTGCATTGGAACCAGCTGTTTATGGGACTCATCATTAAACATTGGAACCATGCCCATGCACATGGTGCATTTTGAAACTACCAATTCAACTCAGTGCATAACACCAAATTCAACCTTACCATTGTCCTCAAGAGGTGTTTCATGGGCATGAGATCCAATATTAAGTCTGGAAAATATTTTGCAGAAGCCCATGCAGCAAAACAAAATCAGACAAGAAAATCCAGATGGCGCAAACAAGTAAGCAATCACTCCCTATCATCCCATGGTATTTTTTACCCCATTTTTTCTCACATGGTTTTTCCTCTCTGCCTACAGCTCTCAAATCAACAAACAGAGATCTTGGAATCACTTGGATTAACAGAAAATCATTCCAGTATATTTAGTGAAACACAATGTTGCTCTGACACTGAGGTCTCCAATGAAAAGGTCTTCCAGAAGGTCCAGTTCCAATGGCAATCTCAAGGTTTCTCTGCCCTTGGTCACCAAATAGATAAAACATTTGACAACATGAAAGCTGAGAGACTTGGTAGACGGTACAAACGTGGTCATTCAATGTGGATGATGAGGAAACCTTCCAACCTCCAAGAAAAACTCACAAAGGTGCCAACAAGACTCCCCAGCAACTGTTATCATCCTGATTTGATTTCTTCCCTTTCTCCAGAGGGCAAACAGCTTTTGGATATGCAGCCTCCAATTGACCTTGCCTTCATAATGTCTAAACTCATACCTTAAATTATTTGTAGATCTAAAGTCATGTTTCAATATTGATTCTTGTGATAATAGAATTTTCAACTCTCACTACTTTAATCCATAGACTCTTGCAAGGATATCCTACTTGAAATATTTTTTTCATCAGACATACCTGTGTTGTAAAATCACATAAATATCATTAAATCTTGAACATGTCCAAAGTGTTTTAATTATCTTCCCCTGCATCAAAATACACTCTACATTGTGCAATTATTAGCAACATAACTGTAACAATACCATTGACATAAAAGATCCTTCATGCAATGATTTGATGTGGTACATACCTTTGACATATAAAACTGCTTTTGGAAATCATGCACATGTATGTGTACACCACGGGGCCACTTTTGGCCGTTGAGGACTGCGGAGCCAACAACAAGGGTTGATTCAACAGCGGGCGCCTTGACCGCCTGACATTTTGACAACCGGGTTGGCTAATGGTCAACCAACCAACAAATGATGGTTGACAAACCCATGCGTCAATCCACCAGTTGCCTGATTGGTGACGGGTGGTCAGAGTTTTTGTAACGGCAATTTGACCCTGCGGTTGAATCACCAGTAGGGGCCGCTGTCAGTGAATCGCTGTTGGGGTCAAGGCAACATCACCTCACCCCCGCGGTTGATTCACCAGCTGGACGCACAGGGTGGATCCATGTGACGTCATGGTTTCTGACCCATGAAATCAGCTGTTTACCGGTTGACTATTGATTGGCTCAGACAATGATCATCATCATTGCTCTCACTCACTCCACCTCTCTTGATCCATCCCACCATGGTGGAATGCTACTACTACTTCCCTCTCTCTAGACCAACCAAGAACTGACCATCCTATCCCCTCCTTCCCTCCTCATCCATCCATCCATCCAACACCCCCCTCTCTCTCTCCTTTGAATCTCCCTCTCACAGGTACAAGTCTCTTCTTGGGTACCACTCAATCACTTGCCAACAATTGTGGTCCCCTTGGTCTCCTGATGGAATTCTTGGTCATGGGAACTGGTTGAGCAATTCATTCCCTACCTACTCACCCTCTCTTCTTCCCTTCTCTGATCCACTGACACCACTCAATCATCATTCAGATTACTACCACCAGTTGTTTGGAAGGTCATGGCCTCACTGGGTGAAATGAGTTGAGTACTTTTCCTCTGGCCCTCCCTCTCCCTTTGCTTGACTCCTCTGATCTCCTTCTCTCCTCTCTCTGCTACCCAGTCTCTCATTTGCCCATTGCAGGTGGTCATGTCACCCTCATCATCCATTGATAACACATGTCTGTTGTATCCCTGCCATCATCAACAAATCAATCAATTCACACCTTCAATCTCATGCCTTTTCACACCCATTGAAAGCTGTGAACAACCTTGATTTGATTCAACAAATTGATTGCAATCAACAATACTGGGGAGCTGGAGGGTATCAATATTAAACACCAATTGTTTTACAATCCCCATCCCATGAGAAAACTCAACAAAAGTTTTTTTTTTAATTTTTGTAAATTTCTTTCTATTTCATTGTTAAAATACAACTTTAAAATTCTCCCACAAAACAAAATCATGTAATAATATTTATGATAGATTAAAACATTAGAAATTAAAATAAAATAAATATAAATGATTTATTTGATCTGGCAACCCCCCTGTACCAACAATGGAAACCAAAAAAAAAAAGGTCAAATCATCTTCAAGAATGACAATTATTCAACCCACAAGGACCTTCTGAACCTTGAGTTGAATTGCTGTCAGATCAAACTTGACAGCAATTTGACAATGGCCAAACCACGCGGAGGCGGAATTGGTTTCAAGCCATTAGCAAGCCCTTGACCACGCTCAACGTTTTGGAACACTGACGTTATTTCAATGGGCGCACTCCCACTAAGGGAGTGCTGTCAAACCAGGGTTGGCCAAGATGGGGGCTCAACAGCAAGTTGGCCCCGTGGTGTATGTGTATGGTCTGTAAATCATGTTTGGGCGCTGAGCCAAGTTTTTCCAAAATTTGCTAAAGCCCACATGTCACTTAGCAAAGTCATCTTGGCACCTGGAAAAGCCTTCTTGGTGCCTTGCCAATGTCCACTTGGCGCCTGGCCAAATTGATCTGGTGCCTGGCCAAGTTTATCTTGGTGCAGATAAAAGCTGGTTGCATTGACCCACCAATCACATGATCATACTTGAAAAAAAAAGGCTTGAAGTTGGGGGGAGGGAGGCTGGTCAATTTTGGTACAACCAGCATTGATTGGCATCAAGGGGAGCTTGATTAGGTGCCAAGTTTTAATCCCTGCAAGCCCAACCTAATCAAGCTCCCTGGGTGCCAATCCAAGTCCCGCTAGGCACATGCCAAGTCAAACCTGGACAGGCGCCCAGATGCGCTTTACACACCATACGTGTATATGGCCATGGGAGAGGCCTAAAACAACATTTTTAATCAAAAATATAAAACTTTGGGTTGCAATATACACCCCCATTTGCAAATTGATGGTGTATAAAGCCCATCTGGGGGCCTGGAAAAGTTCCAGGTTTTGTTTGTAAAGTGTGTGTGGTGCCCAAAAAAGCTAGCTTGGCACCCAGCCAAGTGATCTTGGTGCCCTTTCAAGTGCCAGTTGGCCCATCCCCAAATTGGCCTGGTGCCTTGCCAAGTTGGTTTGGGTGTCAATCAAAGCTGGTTGCGCAACCAATTCTCAACTGTATTGTTTCTCTTTTTTTGACTCAAAAATTTATTTTTTTCCTTTTTACTTTAAATAGCTGTGAATAAATTAATAAAATGAATTCAAACAAGGTTGAAAAAAAAACTTACCTTGTTGAATATGCTTTGAAAAACAGTCCCATTACTTTTTTCTACCCACTGTACTTTTCCCCCACATCATCCAATTTGTCCCTCAAGCAGGAGAAGATAAAAAAACATGAGAAAAAAAACAATAAAATATAAATATATATATTTCAGACCACACCATACCAGGATGGGTTTCCCTGCAGATACCACTCATTTAATTTTTCCCCACATCATCAAATGAGTACCCCTTGCAGAAAAAGATAAAAAACCATGAGAAAAAATACAAATAAAATAAAAGTAAATAATCAAAAATAAATTTGAAATAAATATCCAAATTCTGTAATCCAATTCAACTTGTGAGCTCAATTCTCAAAGGCATAAATAATGCTTATATCTATTTGGTCATATTATGAACTAAAATGTGGTTACTGATCAATAGGGTGTTATTTAAAACTATGTTCCTGCAAGGGAATTTTTATCCCCCTGGTTCAACAGGCAGTAAAATGATTACTGCAACCTGGTGGTTGAAAAAGTGAATTCTTCACTCCAACAGTGTGTTGGGGTTGGTGGCTCACTCCTCAGTTCATTTTTCCAATCCAGAAATTACATAGTTATGTAATTGGAGGTAGCATTTCTGATGATTTGGAGGTTGAATGGGTTTTCCACTTGCCCCTGGAACTTGGTGGAGCAATGTGGGTTGAACTCCACTCATGGATTCTGTCCAGGACCAGAGGAGATTGAAGCTGTAGTAGGGTAAAGATATGTGGATGTAGAGTTGAGGGTGATGTGAAAACCTCTGCCAATGACAGAGGGGGGGAGGTGAGATCAACTGAAGGTACAACAGAGATACTTCTTGAGATATAGCTTGGATACAGGTGAGATACAACTTGCCACCTGCATACAGGTGGCGCCCTATTTTTTGTGGTGTTACCCTCCTATCCTTAGAACCAATACCCTTTGGCCCCTACAGCCCTCAGAAGGACTGAAGTGAAACCCAAAAGGATATAAATAGAGGATCCTTTTTGAGGTTATTGATAGCCCAGAACCAGTTATATATACATATTGACACTGTGCAAAAGTGATCAAATACTTATAAGAGATACGTAAGTGATTTATGGCTTTATTCTGATTAATATTATCCTTCCCAACCTTTTTTTAATAAATTTATGCTGCTGAAAGACCTCTAACAGCAGATACAGGTTTAAAAACATCAGTACACGTCTCTAACAGGTAACTTAAAGAACTAATACTATACCAGTAAGTTTATTATCATTTTTCTGTTGTGTAAGTTCTTCTACAAGGCTCTGCCACTCTACCATATATTATATATATATATATTATATTTGGGCAATAACTCCTTTAAAATATTATTAAAGGTTCCAGAGTAACCAGGTTTACGGATTACAAAGTGAGTTACCTGAAGGAGAGTTTTGAAAGATACCCAATATACACATGTGGCCTCTATTTTTATTTATTTATTAATTAATTTATGAATATTAACCATTAACAACCAAATCACCTCACCTTGCATTTGCTTTATCTATATATTTATGGATCATTGCTGAATCCTTTTCAATCATATATTTATTCTTTATTTTATCACCTCTGGTACCTAAAAGCTAGCAAGGAACTTGGAATCCAGGAGGCTGACAAAAACAGAATGATAATTGGTTGGAAGCAGGCTTCAGATGTTTCTTCTGCCTGTGCATTGTTTTTTTGCATGTTCCTGGCTTGAGTGGCCAGTCAGCTTAATAGTATTGACACCTGGACTGCATAAGGTAATGGCGGGTCAGAGTGTTGAGCATTTGGGGTTTAGACTAGACTGGAAGTTTGGATTTACCTGGTCTGGGTTATTTTCCAGTAATATTGGTTTGTCCCGGCTCTGTTGGGAGCCATGCAGATTGATGATGATGTAAAAGAATCTTGCAGGTAATCTTCACATTGCAGAGTCTTGAGGGAGGCTGGGAGTGAGTGAGATGTACTGGATTATGAAATTGGCTTGAATCTGAATCTTTTCATCTTTGTGATTCATCAGTCTCAGTCTCTTGGTTCAATGATAGCTTCCCATCTTCTTTTTCTTCTTCTCCTTCTGATGGAAGAGGATGAGATATCTAGATGGCAGTGGATGAGGATGAGGATGATGATGAGAACAATGATGATGGAGGGGTGTTTGGGTTTTTTGCATATTAATGGATGAAGATGCATAAATTACAGATTTGATGTTTGAAATCCACCATTTTTAAATAAAAAAGTTAGGTGGTACCTGTATTTCAGAGACCCTCCATTTTTAATTGTGGGTTTTCCCAAAGAAATGGTGGGTTTGCTAACTCTGATATGGCCTGATAATATGAATTGAAGTATTAAAACTCCAAGTATATTAGGGTGCATCAAAGTTGAGCAAACCAGCCATTTTCTAATGGCGGTTTTTAACCCAAATCCGCCATTAAGAATCAAAAAAACCAACTTAGTTCAGATCAGATGTGTCAAAGTTAACATGAAATAAGTGGTTTTTTTCAAGTAAGGTATATAAAGGTACCCACAGTATCAACCACACCCTGAAACACACCATCAATCCCTTGCTTCCCACTTCCATCCAGCTAAAAACTACTTGGAAATCTCATCATCCTCACTGCTAATCCCTGCTTCCCACTTCCATCCAACTCCAAACTCCTCAGAAATCTTATCATCCTAAATGCTCATCCTTGCTTTCCACTTGCATCCAACTCAAAAATACTGGGAAATCTCATCATGCTCATTGCTCATCCTTGCTTCACACTTCCATCCCACTCCAACCTACTTAGAAATCTCATCCTTGCTTCCCACTTCCAACCAACTCCAACCTCCTTGGACATCTCATCACCCTCACTACTCATCAAAATATCCTCTGAAACCCCACCCTATCAAAATGTCCCCTCAGCAATCCCAAAACAAATACCACCTACGCAAACAAAAATCACCAAGAAATTCAAAAACAAAAAAAATACTCCTCCCTCAGCTTCCAAATAATCTGGAAAAATCAATCAAGAAGAACACCTAATCCTGGTCAACTGACTCAAATTTGTGTAAAACTATGCTGCTTGTTTTGGGTCCAACAAAGAAAAAAGAGTTGTTCAACCCCCATCTTCAAAGGTAAATTGGTTATCTACTGATGGCCAATGATCTCAAGAACAAAACAAAAGGTAGGCTGGAATTTTCTTCAAAGCAAATGCGGGAGAAATTGAAGAACTACAGGGTCAAGTACACAAAAGACCACTCCATGTGCATCTAAAAGGGCTTTGACATAAATGATGCCAATAGAGCCAAGGGGATGAAATCTGTGCTCAAGAAATTGGATTCAATCTTCCCTTTCTACAACCACATGGATGAAATGTATGGTAAAAAAGCAAATATAACCCCTCTGGCTGAATTCAATACTAAAACAGCAGAGTAAAATGATATGGAGCCACTTATCAATGATACTCAGCCTAGTGAGCCTGATAACAAGGAAAAATACAATTTGCCACCATCAGAGCCAGCATCAGCCACCAAGAATTATGTTGCCAAAATTACAGCTCAATCAGCCCCAATCCAGTCCACAAGCATCTCAAACACTTTCCTGGATCCATCACTTCCTAGCTTGGATGAATTCAACAATACTACCAACTTGGGGGAACACTGTCCCATTTCAAAATCAAAACATACCCCACCTCCAGTAAGTATGGTTTTTATTTTCTTGAATAGTGAATTTTGACTGATTTCATATCAAAATCCTCATCCTTTTCTTGAAAATAACAGAAATCTTAAGCCAATGGGGCCTCCTACATCACCTTCCAATCTGAGTGAAGACAGTCAGCTTCCATCAAACTCAGCCAAGGGAAAGCACAAGGCCTCCAATTCAATGAAAATAAAACCAAAAATTCACAAAAGAGGATACACACTTCTAGCTTTGGAGGCTTTGAAGAAATCATTGAGAAGAAGGATTCAAGTAAGTAAAATAAATTGGATTGCTAAATCTTCCCAAATTGGAAGACAAATTGATTTATTGAATTTGAAAAACAGTGAAAAATCTTGTTCAAAGCAAGAAACTTGACTTTGAGAGGGAGAAGTGTGAGCATAATCTGGAAATTGAAGACAAAAAATGGAGATCAGAGCTTATAGCTCAGGAGAAACAAATAGAGGCAGAGGAAGAAGCCCAACAAAAGAATATCAATGCTGAAAGGAATATGAAAAAAGATCAGTTGGATTTTCAGAAAGAGGAAAAGGACAAAGATTCTGATCAATCAGATAAAAAGGACAGCTTTTCATTGGCATTTGCCTGTGTAAGTAGTGTTTGACCAATGACAGAGATTGAAAAGATTGCTCAGCTGTTTGGCTTGTAAATATGTTCAAAAATATTGCTATAAATTCACAAAAAAAATCCAAATTAAATTATTTACAAGCATTTATTATCTGTTCTTCATATGCACCAATTTTTGAGAATGTTGAAGTTCCATCAAGATATTTCTGGACTTCTAGTGCCATTTGATTTTTGGATATTTGACAGCAGAAGCCTATTTGTGTATAATTTTTGGATGGTGATAATCCTCCACAAGTTTTATGAGTAAAAGCCTTGTATTTTAAAACAGATAATGTAAACCCTTAAAATTTAGCAAAATCAAGATATACCTGATAATCCCTAAATGCAAACTTCCCTCCAATAATATCAAAATTATCATCAGCCAAAATATCAGTGTAACTTTCATCTGCTACACTCTTTGGATTGAAGATGGTGATCCATCCTACCAAAGTCCAGGAATTAAAATAAGAATCTTGATAGGTGAGGTTTTGAAAATAACATAGCGCAAAGGTTGAAAAGGCAGAAAAATCAGAACTCATGTATTCCTTATCATGCTTCATATGGTTCATGGAAGGAATTTTATTTATAATGATCTCCCTCTGAAACTTCTCAAAAATTTCTGGAGAGAATTCTCTGATTTTTTCAAAAGCCACTTTCCAGCCACAATGATTTCTCCTTTTTCTGCTTGAGGCTCAAATAAAATTCTTCTCATAGCCTTGTGGAGTTTTGTGACTGAAAAATATCACCCAAAAGCTTCTTTTTTGCTTGGTTTTCTCCATCCATCAGTCCACATCACTCCAGAAAATAGGGCCTTTTTTGTTTTCACAGGTTGGAGGTGTGTAGTGTGGTGGAGTAGATGGCAAGCAAACCTTTCCCATCTAAGTTTATCCTCAGAAGACATTTCAGAGAAAGGGAACAACTCATCAAGAAAGAAATCAGGTTTTTTGATTGGGTGAATGATGGCATGTCCCATGTTGACCTTGGTGTACAACTTCAGGGTGGATTCAGTGATGTGAATCTCCATTGGGTTTGGATCAACTTGCCTACTTGCTGTGATGAAGACAAATTTAATGCATTGGTTACTGCTTTGCCCCAGAACATTCAAATGCATTTTCCGCTTCATTTGCCTCTTTAAGCTATTTTTCTTGTTCTTACACCAATAGTAACTGATTTAAAAATGAGGCCCCCCAAAAAAAAATACATAAATAAGGCATAAATAAGGCATGGTGAAAATTCCAAGGATTGGACTGAATCACTCCCCCAATGGCCATGATCCTGATTTTATAATTAAGTCAACAGACACCATAGGGAAGATGAAGTAGGGGGTAAATTCAAGGATTTGACTGAATTACTACCCAAATGGCCATGATCCTGATTGTATAATAAGTTGTCAGAAATCATAGGGAAGATGAAGCAGGGTGGACATTCAAAGAAGAAATGGGGGTAATTTCACTCACCTTTTTTTGGTTCCAGGCTTCACCAAATTTCTAATAGGCCTTGGGGAGGATGGTGGTTGCAGGAGTGGTGAGGATTGTGGCAATGAGAGTGGTGAGGATGGTGGCTATGAGAGTGGTGAGGATGGTGCCATTCCTTTGGCCAAGGAAGAAGGGGGGGGGAGGTTCATTGGTCAGGCCTGGTTTTTTTCTTGGTTGGCCTTTGTTGGGTGTGCTTGGTTGAGGATGGGTGCAGGCCAGACTGCTTGGTCAAGGATAGGGGGGGGGGGGGGGTTGGTCAAGGGTGGGGCTGGGTTGCTCAGTCAAGGAGGGGGGGGGGGTCTTTCAGTTGGGCATGTCAATTGGTCAAGGATTGGGGGGGGGGGGGGGGGCAGTTGATTGGTCAAGGATGGGGGGGGCTGGTTGATTGGTCAAGGATGGGGGGGGGCTGGTCAATTGGTTGAGGTTGGGGGGGGGGCATTCAATTGTCCAACAATGGGGGGGGGGGGGGGGGCGGTTGATTGGTCAAGGATGGGAGGGGGGGGCTAGTTGATTGGTCAAGGATGGGGGAGGGGTTGCTTGGGCCTTGGCCATGGATGGAGGGGGGGGGCTTGGGGGGTCTGGAGGGCAAAGGAGGGAGGAGCCAAAGGGGGAAAAAGCAAGGGCAGTGGTTAGCACATGCGCAACAAGGGGGGGGGGGGGTGGATTGTGAGGGAGGGGGGAGGGCATACCTGGGTGGGGCAGAAACATAGGTGGGAGATGAAAGGGGGGGGTTAGCAAGGCAATAAAAAAGGGATTTGAGATAAAGAGACTGACCTGGAGATGGAGAAGGTGATGGTGGGTTGGTGGGTGTGGTGAGGTTGTTGTTGGAGGGGAGGAGGAGGACAAGGGTGAGTGGTTGAGTCCAATGAGTGGGATAGTAGGAGCAGGGTGAGTGGTTGAGTCCAATGACTGGGAGAGGAGGAGGAGGAGCATGGTGGTGGGGGTTAATGGGGTCAACTTGTGGGTTACTGAAAAGATCAATTCAGTCAGTGTGGGATGAAAAACAATTCTTTTGTGTTTGTCTCTTCACCAAGTTGGAAATCAGACCATCATGATTCAAAATGAGCAAGGGTGAGAGGTAGAATTTTCTCTCTCATGGCAAATAAGGATTGATGATATAAGACTGGAATGATTTGAGTAGGATCAGGCACATAATCTTCAAAGATTTTATCCCATTCATATTTGATTTTGGACAATATTTTATGGAGAATAACACAGAAGACAATCCAGTTGATGAGTAACTTCATGTCTTTGGTATTTTGGAGCTGGCTTTATAATTCTCTTAATCTGGCCCACCTTCCTTTCAGGACTCCCATGGCATGCTCAATCTGAACTTGTGATTGGGCAAGATGATATTTTAAATCAGTTTTGGCTTGATCATTGGACAAAACATTGTGGTATGCTGGAGCCACATATATACCACTGGCATAAGCAGAGTCAGCCAGAAGGAATTTGTATTCATCAAATTAGCTGTGAGGTTGCTGAGAAATCTGCATTTGGCTGAAGAAGTAAAAATAATGACAAGAAACTGGAAGGCCAGCATGGAGGGAAATGAAATTTTTGTTGTTGTTGCAAACAAGTTGAAAAGAAATGGATTATTTATATGAACAAAGGAAGCATTTTTTGCCAGTTTTGTTAAAACAAATTTTGCTATTATGAGATTGGATTGCCTTTTCTTCCAATCAAAGTAATGGTTTCCATCAAGCTTGGGTTTTTTACTCCAAGGGATGGTGGTTCCATCAACAAATCCAACAAAGCCTTGAAAAACTTCATTCCCCATGACCTGTGAGATCTCAATGTGCTCTTCTTTTGTTTGCCAGCATAGAAGTTAGTGAAAAATTCCTAGGAAAGAAGTGATAAAATGTTGGGTGTAAAAGTTGAATGTTCCATATCCAATAGAGAAATGATTTTCAAATAAATGAACAGCAGCACCATGACCATTGGATCAAAACCAACAAAGAACAACAGCAATTTGGATAGCAGGATTGCATTGGGGATTCCAAGATTCATTCTGGAAGACAGGATGGTTCTCAATCATCTCCAAAGTTTTCATGAATGATGCTAAAGAAGTTTGAAGGAGTTGATGGAAGCTTAAGTCATAGAGGAGATTTAGCTTCTTCTTTTTGTACATAGGATGGTGAAATTGATGTTTTTGGGGGATTAAGTAGTGGCATTCCAATAGAGAATTAAAGGATAACCAGTTGAATTCAAAATCAGAGTCAGAATTGGAGTCAAATAGTAATAAAATTCCATTCAGCTTGATTCCGTTTGCCACTGGCTTCCTGGAGGTCAGTTTTGAAATGCTGATAATTGAAGAGTTTGGAGAGGGGTGGTGTTTTTGATTTGAAGTGATGATAAGGTGTTTGTGATGCTGGTATAAGGTTTTGGTTTTGATATGAATGATGTGGAGTTTTGAATGGGTTTTTTGCATGTTGATGGATGGTGGATAGATGATGATGCATAAATGGTGGATTTTTTGTTTGAAATTTCCATTTTTAAATACACTAGTTAAGGGGTAAGTGTATTTCAGAAACCCACCATCAAAAATGGCAGATTTTGTGAAAAAAGGCGGGTTTTGCTAAAGTTGATAAACTTTGATAAATTTTATGATTGTAGAATTCCTGTCTGAAAAAAAAACTCAGACAGAAAAATTTAAAAAATAACAGGGAAATAATATCAGGGTTGACAGGCTTTTTTTGAATTAATAGACAAGACTTTTTTATTTAGGACATAAAGAGTAAAATATAAGACAAAATAATGAAAATAATGAAAATAATAGATAAAATAAAAATGATAGAAATAATAAAAATAATAAAAATAATAAAAGTAATAAAAAATAATGAAATATAATAAAATATAATAAAAGTAATAAAAGTAAGGAAAAAAAATAAAATCATAGGACAAAAACTCTGAACAACAGGATAAAATACACAAAAAACAGCATGGTATTCTTGAAACTGAAAGTGAGTTAAATTCCAGATATTCAAGCTCTAAAAAATGGCCTACCAAGAGGCTGAGTGAAATGATAAAATTTTCTGGATGGCTTTTGGGATATATACACCATGGAAAAAGGTGCAGAACATGTAGCCATTTTCTGCACATGGGCTCCTGCTGGAACCCTTGTCTGAAACCCATGGGACTGCAATCCTGCCTTCTTTCAAACAATCAAAAGATCTGTCATGCATGCAGATCATTTGGAAGATCAATTCAACTATTTGAACATGCCTTTTATGTAAAAAATTGGAGGCCATTGCTTCCAGCTCATCCAAAAAATTTCCTCAATCTTCTAACTGATAAAATTGATTGCAATTATTAAAGATCTCATTCCCTCAGGTTCAACTGAAGGGCCTACATAACATCAATTTTCCAGTTCAAGCCTCCAAATAACCCCAACCATTCCATCCTCTCCATCACACTCTTGATCCCCTGTATTGTATTTATTTGCCTTTATTTTTTTGATTTTTTTCCCCCCTAGATTAATTGAATCCTCATACATCCCTCAAGTGATATAGCTTCACTCAATCCCTATGCATGACTCTAAATCTTTCTCCATGTCCCCCAATTTTTACTCTGCTGTTGCTCTCTCAATGCCTTGATAGCATTCCTCGAATCCTGGCCTCATAGATAATCAAGCTCTTCACCCTCCTCAGCAGAAAAATTTCATCAATTTGTCCAATAAACCACCACAAAGTTAGCCTCTCAACCTAACCTTGGTTGATCAAAAATCTGCCAAAACAATTGGCAAGGTCAGTCCCAAGGTCAGTCTCAAGGTAATTCATTTCATTTTTTTTTGTTTGAATTCCTTATAAGAGATTTTCTCACGGTTTTGTTGGCTAATTTTAGTCAGAAGTTTCAAGGAGTATTGGTTTGTTAGCTTTTGATGAGTTTTGGATAAGGATATAAAACAGACCAATAGATATATTAGGATGTATCAGAGTTGGAAAAACCACCATTTTAATGGCAGGTTTCTGAAATAAACATACCCCCAAACTGTTATATTTCAAAATGGTGTGTTTCATGGAAATGGCCAATTTCAAACATCAAATCTTCCATCCAACATCCATTGCATGCAAAACACCCATCCAGACCTTAATCCCATATCCATTGCCTCACATACATCTCATCTCCATTGCTTCACATCTCCTTTGGTTTGAATACCCATTTCTTCACACAAATCCCATCATCATCTCATCTTACCATCTCATAAACCCTAATCTCACCATCTCTGTGCTTACCTTTGTTGACTTCTCCCACCTTCTGCTTGCTCCCTTGCTTCAATTTCCAATGGTCATTACATCCAATCAAAAGTGCAAGTTCAAGTTCCAACCGTTGATAAGCTCATCATCATCCAATCTCAATATTTTTTTCAGGCTCAACTTATCTCTTTGAAAGCCTTGGGAGCATGCTCTTTGGTTATGATGTAAGTCTACCATCATTTCTTGATCCACTAGATCCTTGGGTTTGACCACCTTCAAGATCATACTATCAAGCCTCTTGGAATAATTCTGATACTTGGCTTGGGTCCTCTCCTTCTACCCATTGATGGAAAGTTTTCATCTTGTTTAACTTGTTCATGGACCATTTTATCTCTCAATTCCCAGATTTAGAAAAGAATTGTCCCAACAGCGGATTGGCTAGCTTTTGGAAGGGGTTTCTTGAAAGTGGATTTCTATCTATCATCTGCTACCTATACTTGTCCTGAACAGTGATCTGTGTGTGATCAATTGATTCCTCAGACCACTATGATTGAGTTAGGGGCTGTAGCAGGCCTCTCACTTGCTGGATTCATAGCCAATCAACATTGCAAGAAGAGTGCTATTATAATGTTGAGTTTCAAATACATTCAATGACCAAACTATTCACTTTTTTTCAAAAAAAATCATTGGCCTGGAAAATGCTCAAATCCATTCAAATAAAATCATCATCTAGTGGAGAAATAATTTTGATTTTTGACTCTACCATCAAAACTTCTGCCATGAATCTGTTGATGCTTCTCTTGGGCCATTCTGTAGCTGAAATTGGGGTTGGGTTCCTGACTATGAAATTTCCTATGTAAGAAGTAGTATCCATTCAAAGCAATGGTTAGCTAACTTGTTGAACAAAAGAGCGTTTGAACTAGGTACATGTGAAAGATCAGTCAAAGAAATGTGAGCAGAACCACCTCTTGTTCCTCAAACCCTGAACCAGTGACCTCATCATCTTTTGTGACTCACAGATCAGAGTTGCTCTTCTGTGTTTGGAAGTGTTTAAAATTTTTCTTGGACTTGAAATTTCCATCTGGACCATGTAAGAATCTTTCCTCTGATTGCACTCTTGGTTCTGCAACCATTCAGTGTTTTTTTGGATAAAAGATTTAAAATTTTAATATCTGAAAAAACATGCAAAATTTTTCCAACTGGATTGGATTGATCAATCCTGAAAGATACAAAACTTGATTGATTGAAATAAAGTTTTTGTGGAGATTCCCCTTTGGAATCCAACTTTCAGTGACTTTTCAACCCACTGGATCTATTTTAGATCTGTTAGGATTAATTCAAAAATATTGGCACTTGGCAGCATACCTGCATTAATTATATTATTGGGCCTTAACCTACTAACACCCTCTCCCTCCTGGCTAGAAATCCACAAGAATAATCAAGAATTTCTCCAGGAACTCTCTGTGTTATGAAAAATACTGGCTGAAGATCAATCTGTCAAACAAGAATTGATTGAAATTCAATTCAAGGGGGGATTTAAAAATTCAATATGATCTTGTTTGCTTTGGAGAGCTACCAATGGATTTTGGTCCAAACTTACCATCAAGGTTTGCAAATGGCAAGACAGGTTCTCCAAAGGGATTGGAGATCATCAACCTTTTTTTTTTCAAAGTTTTTTGGTCATCCACCTTGAATATAAGATGAATGATGATTTTTTTTTTACCATTTTTTTGTTTGGGTTTGATTATAGGTTGTCTGTAAATAATTCTCACTATTTTTTTTATTATATGAAATGAAAATTGCTCTTTGACCCCGTGTTCCTTCTACACCCACTGTTTTTCTGGACTGCCAATTCTTCCCCCACAACCCTCAAAATTTGACACAATTGATTGAATCCCTTCTTGATCTTAATCCCAATCAAAATATGTTGATGGGAGGGAACAAGATGGGAGGATATGATTTGACAAAAATACAGAGAGGTGGCAAGAATAGGGCTTGTTGGCAAAAGAGGGATCAAAAGAGAGATTATGATATCTCTTTGGAAGTATCAGAAGATGGGATTGATGAAAAGTTGCATGGTCTGGACAAAAGGCTCTGTATCTCAACTCTACATCCAATTTTTGTTGATGAACCATACTCTCAGCTTCCTGCTTTTGACCATAAAAATTCAGTTTATGACCCCACCTTTGCTTTTCAAATTCAATTTTTTCTGATTCAATTTGTAATTTCACTGTTTTTTGGAGGGGAAGATCAATGATCTTGATTTCAAAAGCAAGGAGATTCCATCATTGCACTTAATTGAATCTTGCTTCTCCATGATTGCTTTAAAGCTTTAAAAATTGGAAGTGTTTCTCCTCTTTTGATGGCTATTGGGGTTGATTTTGATTGAATTGGAGGCTTTTTGATTTCCCTTTTCAGAGGAGATTTTTCTCTGAGAAAATCATCACTATTATTTGAAGGTGATGTGGGAGGCCCCATTGGCTTGAGTTTTTGACCATTCAGGAAAGAATTAGGCTGTTTTTTTACATTCTAAATCAGTCATTATTAACCAGAAAAGAAAAGAAATAGCTTCCTTACTTGAACAGATGTTGATTCTAATGGGAATACTGGAATACCTTGCTCCCCATTGGCCAACTTTTCCAGTTCTTCCACCCCAGGAAGGGAAAAATTGAAAGCATTAAGTGAGGAATCCAAGCAAGGGTTTGAAGGGTTGATCAATGCCAATGTGAACAGGATTGGAGCTGGTTTTGTTGGAATATCCTCATCAACATTGGATTGGGGCCACTCAAAGGCTTCATCAGGTTCATTTTTGCTTGGATGAGCATCTCCAGCCAAGTCCTCAGAATCAATGGAATTGGATTGTTGGGCATCAAAATCTGCTAAAGGGTAAATTTTAGCCTTCTTTTGAAATATTTCATCCATTTGAATATAAAAAGGACAAAGGGAATCCAACTTATCAAAAAACAAGTTGATTCTCTTAAATTTATCAGAGTTGGTGATACCAAAGCAAGTGGAGATTGACATTGAGTGGGCCTTCTTTTACTTGGCTCAATAGTTCTTGAATCACTCCCTAATCTGTTTGGATTAAAGATCCAGCCCGACTTTTTTTTTATTCTTTAGTTCATTGGCCATCAGGAGATAACCATTAACCTTAGATAACCATTAACCTTAGAGGGTGGAGGTCACCCAAATTGTATTTTATTTTCCAATCCAAAGCAAGCATCATAGCTGGAGTGAATTTTGAGCCAGTTTACCAGGATGATGTGATCAGCTCTCTTGAGTTGAATTGAGCATTTGGAAGCTGATGGATGAGGATTTTTTGTTGTAGACTTCCTGCAGGATATTTCCTTTGGTGCATTGGAATTTTGTGTGGAATGGTGGTGGGATTTCAGCTGAGGGGCCATTTTGAAAGAGTAAGAGGGATGAAGGAATAAATCAATGACAGCAATAAAGCAATGAGAGTTAGGAAGTGATGGGAGAAATAAGTGATGAGAGGGTTAAAGTGATGAGAGCGAGGAAGTGATAAGAGGGTTAAAGTGATGAGAGTGAGGAAGTGATGAGGGAAATAAAGTGATGATAGTGAATAATTTGTGAGAGCAATAAAGTGATGAGAGTGATGAATCAGATATTTCCAATGAGGTTGGAGGTAGAAGGAGGTGGGAAATCAGGGGTTTATGAACTGAAATAATACATGAACCAATGTGTGTTTGAGGTTGAAAAAACCTTTAAATACTTTATCCGAGAAAACACATTGATTTTCAGGTAACTCTGACACATCTGATGTGAAATAAGTGGTTTTTTATTTTATTTTTAATGGTGTGTTGAGAATTGGGGTATTTTGCTGAAACCCGCCATTAAAAAATGGTGGTTGCGCTAACCATTATATGCCCTATTGATTTCTGACCTATTAAAGTATGCTTGACTTTAACCAGTCCATGATGATATGATAAATTGATGGATCCACATCTTCATCCAAAGTTGAGTGAGTTCCCTTCTCAGTTCTGATGAAGGCCCTGTGTGGTGAAGCCTGAAAAAAAGCTTCCCACATCTTTCCAGTGTCTGACTGGATATGGTTATGAGGGAATTCATTTCCAATTCATGACTTAGCTTATCAATTGAGCTCCATAGTCATGAGATTTAAATAATTTTCAACATCTTTGGTTACCTCAATACTTATTTTTAATGAGAATTGAACATGTTTATTTTACCTTAAAATCCACATCAAGATCTGCTTATTCAGAGTGAAAACTTAAATGAAAATAAGTATTAAATCCATTGATAATTAGTGCTTGTATTGGGTAAGCAGTATGGATTTATAAAATGCATCTAATCATTGATTGGTAGGATTACATATTTATATGGGAAACAGAAGCCCTACAGATGACCCTTGGGATCATGATCAACCTCATTGCATTTCACAATCCACTCTTAGAAACTCTCTAGAATTGAATCAATCCCCATTAGGGTGTATCAGAGTTAGCAAACCCACCATTAGAAACCCGCCATTTTTTTTTGACCAAAACCACCATTTTTAATGGCAGGTTTCTGAAATACACATACCCCCTGACTGGTGTATTTCAAAATGGCAGGTTTCATGAAAATGGCGGATTTCAAAAATCAAACCCGCCATTAAAACCGCCATTTATGCATCATCATCCATCCACCATTCATCACATCTAAAACACCCATCCACATCAGCAAATCCATACCAATCCCATTTCCATTGCTCCAGGCACATCTCATCTCCATTGCTTCACAATTCCATCCCTTCACATCTCTATTGATTCACATCTACATTGCTTCACATCTCTATTGCTTCACATCTATACTTCTTCACATCTACATCTTCAAATAAACCCCATCATCATCTCATCAACCCACATCAAATCACCATCTTTCTCAACATGTCCAATCAAACTTCCCACAAGCAAGTTGAACATGCAAAAAAGCTGACTGAACTTTTGTTAGCATTGAAATCCAATTCAGACTCCAATTTGGAAAAAACTTGGTTGGCTTTGAAGGCTCTATTAAATAAGCAATACATGGTTCCAAGAAGACAAACTCTCCAAAACCCTATGTATGAAAGGCAAAAGCTTCATCTCCTCCCCCACTTAAGCTTCCAGCAACTTTTCCAAACTCTATTGCCTTCATTCATAAAAATTTTGGAGATGATTGAAGACCACCACATCTTCCAGAACAATTCTTGGAATCTTCAACCCAATCCATCTATCCAACTTTCTGTTTCTCTTTGTAGATTGCAGGGATCAAATGGAAACGGAGAAGCAATTCATCAATTAGAAAATAAATTCTCAGTTGGTTATGGAACCATTGACTCATACACCAAAAGAGTCATGATTTCTATCCTATCTTTCAGTCGCTCAGTCCTTTCTTTTTGTTTTGGTTGTTCAACCAAGAATCCTAGGCTGACTCACTCCGTTTTTTTTTTTTTTTTTTTTTTTTCTTAGACAAAACTGACCCAACACCTCACCCCACCACACCACCCACCTCACCCCACCAAACCACCCGTCCACTCTCCTCCTCACCCACCACCTTTGGCACCCCTGGTAATCTCTCTTCATCCTCCTCCTCATCCTCCCCATCATCAGAAGCTAACCAATTTTTCCATCCCCCTCCAGGCACCTTCAGGTCCTCAGGTAAGCTCCCCCCCTCCTCCTCATCCTCCTCTTCCCTCCATCCTAGCTGACTTCTCCCTCTTGCTTGCTCCTTCACCACCCCCCTCCTTGCTTGCTTACCGGGCCCACCACCAGTCCCCACCACCTTGCTTGCTGGGCCCACCACCGCCCCCCACGTTGCTTGCCGGGCCCACCACTGCCCCCCCCTCCTTGCTCACCGGCCCCACCACCCCCACCTCCTTGCTCACCCACCGGCCCCCCCTCTCAATTGCCATGGCCTGCCCCCCTCCCCCTTGCGTTGGCCCTGCCCCCCCCATTGATCCCCGCC
This sequence comes from Puccinia polysora, assembly GCA_025617555.3. NCBI lineage: Eukaryota > Fungi > Basidiomycota > Pucciniomycetes > Pucciniales > Pucciniaceae > Puccinia > Puccinia polysora. The sequence continues at coordinate 38,391,044 of CM062628.1, forward strand.
CCCCAATGCCTGCCTGCCTGGCTGACCAACCTCCCCCCCCCCTCCCTGGTTCCCAGGCCCTGCCTACCTGTCCCCAGGCCCAACCCAACCCAAACCCAATCCAAAGGCCTGGAAAAATTTCCTCACACCCCGGTAAGTTTTTTTTTCTTGTTTTTTGGGTGCTGATGTGATGTTTTTTTTTTGGTAGTTTTTTTTTTTTTTTTTTTTTTTTGGTGATCACGTTTCTGGTGAACTTGGGATCAAGTTCAGCTTTGGTTTCATTTTTTTGATCCAAGCTTGTTTCACCAATGATTTCCATTTGAATGACTGTTTTTTTTGGTTTTTTTTTCAATCCCTCAACTGCTATTGGTGAATGTCCAATTCTTCTCCCACCCCCCTCAAAATGTTACACAAACAATCAAATCCCATATTGTTCCTCACCCCAATCTAAGTATAGGATTTGGAGGGAACAGGATGGAAGGAGATGGCTTGAAAAACACACAGAGAGGTGGGAAGAGTAGGGCTGCTTGCCAAAGGAGGCTTCAATCCCCCTCAAAATTTTTCACAAACAATCAACTCCCGTCTTGTTCCTCACCCCAATCTAAGTATAGGATTGGGAGGGAACAAGATGGCAGGAGATGGCCTGAAAAACACACAGAGAGGTGGGAAGAGTAGGGCTTCCTGCTGAAAGAGGATCTCTGAGTATTCCTTTTTACTTGCAGTTCCAACCAGGAAATCAAATGGACAACTTATTGAAAACACAGATTAATATCAAGTATCTGATGGCCAATTTGTATTTCCTGACCTGGGCTTTGGAATTGACTTCAAGCAAAAAGTTGTGGTCAAAATGGTTTGGGCAGCCAATAAGTACAAGAACTTTACTTTTCCTGCTGTGGAGACTGCCACTCATACAAGAATGGCAATGTCAATGCAAATCAACAAAACAACTAGAAACACTTGCAGGGACTTTGGGAGTGGGAAAATATACTCCAGGAAAAAAAATATAAATGAAAAGAAAGAATATTTTTTTATTGGTGGGGTTAAAAATAGTCTTAAGCATTGTTGTAATCTTTTTTTTCTTTAACTTTTTCATCAAAGCAAATATATTTACAAGCCCAGAATTTGAGTAAAATCTTGCTTCTCAATGATCTCCTCAAAGCCCAAAAAATTTCAAGTGTTTCTCCTCTTTTGAATGCTATTGGGGTTGATTTTGATGGAATTGGAGGCCTTTTGCTTTCCCTTTGCAGAGTAAGTTTGTGTGGGAAAATAATTTCTCTCATTTGAAGGCAATGTTGGAGGCCCCATTTGCTTGAGTATTTGGCCATTCAGGAATGGATGAGCCTGTTTCTTTCAAATCCAAACCAGTCAGGATTAACTGGAAAGAAGAGAAAAGAACTTGGTTCCTTACTTGAGCAGATGGTGATGGCAATGGTGATACGGGAATGACATCCTCCTCATTGACCAAGTTCTCCAGTTCTTCCACCCCAGGAAGAGAGCAATCCAAAGAAGGAGGGGAGGGGTCCAAGGTTGGGTTTGACTCCTCAATCAACGCGGAAGTAGATGTGATTGGAGCTGATTGGGTTTCAATATCCTCCTTGGCATTGGATGGGAGCCACTCATAGGTTTCTTTGGGATTACCATTGCTAGGATGAGCATCCCCAGCCAAGTCCTCAGCGTCAACTGAATTGGATTGTTGGGGATCAAAAGCAGCTAGGGGGGTGATGTTGGCCTTCTTTCCAAATATTTCATCAATTTTAATATAAAAAGGACAAATGAAGTCCAAATTATCAACCACTGAGTTGATTCCCTTGGCTTTGTCAGAGTTTGTGATACCAAAGCCAGTGGAGATTGACATGGAGTGGGCCTTTTTGTACTTGGCTTGATAATTCTTGAATTGCTCCCTCATCTGTTTGGATGACAGATCCAGCCTACCTTTTGTTTTATTCTTGAGTTCATTGGCCATCAGGAGATAACCATTGACCTTAGAGGATGGAGGTTGGCCAATGCGTGTTTCATTGTTGGATCCAAAGCAAGCATTTTAGTTGGACAGAATTTTGAGCCAGTTTACCAGGATGATGTGATCAGCTCTCTTCAGCTGAATTAAGACTTTGGAAGCTGATGGGCAAGGATTGTTGGATGTTTAGTTCTTGGGGGATGTTTGCTTTGGTCCATTGGATTGTTTAGTGGACTTGCGGGGGAGGATTGCTGAGGGGTCATTTAAAAATAGTAGGAGGGATGAAGGGATGAAGGGATATGAGAGTGGTTAAGTGGTGAGAGTGATGATGTGATAAGAGGATGAGAGTGATGAAGCAAAGAGAATAGGAAGAGATGAGAGTGATGAAGTGACAAGAGGGATAAAGCAATGAGAGTTAGGATGTGATGAAAGCAATAAAGTGATGAGGATAGTGATCCAATGAGAGTTAGCTGGATTTGATGAAAGCAATAAACGGATGAGAGAAATGAAGTGATAATGATAGTAATTGAATGGGAGTTAGCTGGATGTGATGAAAGAAATAAATGGATGAGAGTGATGAACTGATCAGGATAGTGATCCAATGAGAGTTAGCTGGATGTGATGAAAGCAATAAAGTGATGAGGATAGTGATGAAGAGATTAAGAGCAATGAATCAATTTTTTTTACAATGAGGTCAGAGTTAGAAGGAGGTGGGAAGATAGGGGTGGATGACTTGGTTAGGTGGTGGAAGCCTTTAAATACTTTATTTGAAAAAACCCATGTATTTCCAAGTAACTCTGACACTTCTGATGTGAAATAAGTAGGTTTTTTGATTTTTAATGGTGGGTTTGAAATGGCAGATTTGGTTTGAAACCTGCCATTAAAAAATGGTGGGTTTGCTTAACTCTGATACGCCCTATTATGTCACATTTTACTTGCAAAATATTTAAATAAATACAAAAAAATAATCATTCTCAATGAGATGAGACATGATGGCTGAAAAGAACACTGTTGGATGATCAAAATTTGAGATTCATTATCAGATAATTAGTAAGTAAGCCAGTCTCAGTCAGTCAAGAAGTAAGCCAACAGGCAGATCAATGGCCCCTTGATCATCAGGGGACAACTCCCAGGGCAGGGGTCATGAAACCTCCCCCCTAAGGGGAGGGGCCATCCAAGGAAAACTTGTAGATTTGAAGCAAGTAATCATTCTAGTATGATGAATTGCACACAAAAAATTTGAAAGTTTCAAATTAAAAAAAAAAACTCAAACTAAAGAATTAAAACTGGCATTGGAGCTCATGCAGAAATAAATCAAAGGGGAATCATAATTTCTGAAAATTTGCCCTTGAACCTCAACATCACATCACTTTTTCATTTTTACAACATCTACACATACAAAATCTTGTGGAGAAGCACTATCACATATAGGAACTGAGTGTGTATAGTTTTATAACTGTTGTAAAATAATCCAAACAAACAATTATTTCAAAAATTCAGTCCATGCAAGCAAAATGATACTGTTAGAAAGTGAGTCAAAAAATGTTTTGAGGGGTTCCAACATTTTTCTAGCAGTATTGAAATGGAGTTCCACAAGATCTCCACTCACTAAAAATGTATCCATGTTCCCCAAATATTCTGATGGTGAGATGAATGGTTTAAAAGACATAGAATTTATTTTTTGGGAGAAAAGGTTAATTCTTGGTAGCATCCCCCACCCACTCTATAGGCTGGGGTCATATGGTTAGCAAAAGTAGATTTTAAATCCTTATTTTAGAAATGAAAATTGGTTGTATGATAAAAAATGGAGTCAAAATAGGTAGCAGATGTTTTGTTTTTGAAGGCTGAAAAATTTATTTTTATTATTTTGAGATTTTGAGATTTTTTCCAGATTTTTTAGAGCATCAAGGTGATAGTCATAGGAAAGGGACTCACATTTCTTGGTGGCTCTGGGGTACCAGTTGACCTGTGAAAAAACCTAGCAGCTTGAAAATTACCCAAATCTTTAGAAAAGAATTTTTTGAAGATTGAAAGGGTAATTATAGTTTCAACCTGATTTTTTTTTTTTTTTTTGGAATTGAAGCAAATTGAATCAATTGAAATTTATCCATGTCTCCCACCTCTTGAATTCTGGCTGATGATTACCCTCAAGTCATTCTTTCTTGTATTATTTTATTTTTTTCCTGGAGGTAAAAAATATTTTTTATTAGATTTTGGAAAATTTTATTATTCCAGGATTAATGGCTGGCTGGAAGTTTGTAATATTTTTCATTCCTTCACCTTTCAAGTACAAGGACTTGGAGATGGCAGACAATATTGCCAAGCCATTTGGGGATCATCCAGCTGGTGTTGATTGAGAATGTTTTAATTCTGATTTCTTTACCCTGGAAATCTAGTCCATCTAGCCAAATTTTAATCCATTCTCAGAAATGATAAAATACAAGGTTCATTCCCACCTCTAATAAAAAAACCATAATTCCTCTCAATTTCTGGAAATTAAAATATTTTTTTAGATTTGGTTTGAACCTGAGATTTCTGAGTTGTATGATTGCATATTTTGTGATTTATGACTTCTTGGGATTCTGTATCTTGTTGCAGGAAGGATTGAGAATGCTAGCTATCTGGGGGCAAACCACACAAGTTTGATGCTATCAAGGGATGAAGAACCAAATAAATGTATGAACTGCTACTTTTGAATGACAAAATCCACACAATAGGAGAAAATAAAAAAATTTGTGGGACTGTTTGTCAAAGCAACCACACCCAGTTACTTCAAAAAATGTAGATGAAGCACAGGGTGTCTCAATATTGCTGTTGACCAACCCATCTTTAGGCTCCCAGTCCAGTTGACCAATCAACACATTTCCACAAGCTCAGTTTATTAATTTTGATGTCTGACTTCTCAACCAATTCAAAAAACAAACATGGTAAGTGATTTTTTCAGGATCTTATTCTTCATATTTGATTCTTATTAATGTTTTTTTTTTTTGATATTTAGTCTTCTTCAGGAAATTGGTTGTTTCAGAAGATCAAGATGGTCCAACCATTGGAAGAGGGTACAATTGCAATGGTGGGATTCAATTTTAGAACAATGTGAACCACCTCCACCCCAATCCAACCTCAAACCAATATAACCTCAAGCATCTCAAGGCACCTCAAAGTGGAAGAAGAGAAGAGATATTCAACAACATGAACATCAGATAAATTCAAATCTTGAATGAAAATTTTTGATTGGTTTCCATGAATTCCAACTTACCTCTCTCATCATTATCATCACCATGTTACCAAGGCACTGTAAAATCAACATCAATCAAAATTGGTTATAATTGTTTTTAGAAACTCTAAATATTAATTTTTCTTTCATTAGAATGATTCCTTTTGATCCTCTCCAACACCCCTATAAAGATGAAAAATATTGATGGTACAGAATTTTTCATTTTTTTTCCCCTCCACCAGGTTTTTTGAGTGTTTTGTGCTTTTAATTTTTTTTTAAAAAATTATAATTTGATATTTCTCAAAATTTAAATTGTTGTATTATTAAATTCATGATGTTAAAATATCTAGTCCCATTAATAATGTAAATAAATGCCTTTTTTTAACCATAGATTTAGCTTGAAACATATCCCTGAAAATAAATTTACTGCTTTAGGTCAATCAGTCCCATTATTTCTATCTACCCACTGTACAGTCTTTCTTTTCACATTCATGGCCTACAAGCCTCTGCCAATTTTCCCATTTGGACCAAGGCTGTTTGTTTTGCTGTGACTGGCATTGATACTCAGCCCAACAGGATATCCGCGGCAATGGGCCAAGGATGGACTTGCAGTTCACCCAGGTGACCATTGGGATTACTTGGGTCTGGAATCACTTTTCTGGGCAATGCACCCCCAGGGGGACTACCCGTTGGTGGGGTTGAAGCATTTCCGGACCAATGGACAACTACAATCTGCATTTTTTATAGTGGATTTTGCATTGTGCACGGGCCACTTTGCATATTCAAAGAGCCTTATGGTAGTTAAAAGATGATTGCAGGATCTCACGCCAATCCCCTAGTTTGTTGCAAGCTCAGGTATGGCCAGAGTGAAAGGGAAAAGGAGGAAAATAAGAGGGGAGGAAAGAGAGGGGAGGAAAGTGAAATACAAATGAGGCAGCAGTAAGACAAAGGGATTGGGCTATGTCTGGCTGTTTCTGGAAAAGGGGTTCTCTCCTTAGGTTGAGGTGTTAAGAGGCTAGGGAATTTTCTTTGGGGGGACCCGTGGGTATTTTGGGTGTTGGGCTGGGTAGGAGAAATTTGAATTGGTTTTTTGGCAATATAAAATCTTCAAGAGCAGGCCAAGCTTTGATGTTCTTTAGTGTCAAGCAGAGATTGTTAGTGTTGAAGCTTGTTTGCAATCTCTTCAGTTGTTTTTTTCATGTCACAACAAAATGTTTTGTATGCCAGGAAGAAGTTTAGAAAATGTGTTACTGTCTCCTTCACATAACTGCACTTAGGGCATGATGGGTCAAGGACTTTCCTAATTCTGAATAATTACCCATTTAAGCTGCAACTGCCAGATGCAAGTTGGTTTATGAAAGCTGAAGCTTGTATATTCAATTTTGCAATTTGTCTTGCCAAGTTCTTGTCTGTGATAACCTGACCAGTTATTATATTCCTTCTGACCTTTTTCAAGTTGCTGTAGAGAGGGGTTGGTGGCTCATCTCCATCTGTCACCGCCTTGTTCACTTTTGCATCAGCTTCCTTGTTGCCCAAAATTCCCTCTTGACCTGGGCACCATAAAAAAAATAGATTTAGGTTTGGGTTAGTTGATAGGGCTGTTTTCCGCAGTTCATCCAGAAGATACTGGTTGGGTTTTTCTGTCAGGGGGTACATTTTCCTCTGTAAGACTCCTTTGTTGTCAGTAAAGATAGAGAAGCAATCTTAATTTTCTTGGTTGAGTGTGTTTATCAGTTTGAGTGTGGCTATTAATCCCAGCGTCTTGCATTCATGGTTTGAGTGGATCACTTCTGTACCTGTGCAAAACAAGATTTGTTTTTCAGAATTCAACATTATGGCCGCAGCTCCACCCCCTTTCTTGTTATCATATGATCCGTATGTAAATATAAGAGCATCCTTCTCCATTGCATGACTGATTAGGGCTCAAGTTGCCAGGATTTCCTCTTGCTTTGGTAAGTGTAGGTTCTGGTACTTGATGTTTCCCAGTAGTGGGAAAACCTTGGAGTTTAATTGTGTGGTGATTTTCTAAACTTTTTGGCTTAGGAAATTGGTCAGCATGTCTCTACAAATATTGGAATTGATTACCAATGTGTCCTTTCCCCCCTGCTTTGTCAGCCTGCTTATTAGTTTTTCTCTGATGCTTAAAGGAAAATTAGTTTGTGTCAGTTTTCTGGTGTAGAAGAGGAATACGGTCTTCTTTAATTCTTCAGCTATTGGCCTGTGGATGGTGTTTTGTTCAATCCACATGGAGCTTGTGTTTTTTAAAATACCTCTGGTCCAGAAAGCGCAAAATCTGTCCAGTTTGAGGGAAATGACTATTATTTGGGGAAGTTTCTTCTTCCTGGACCATATGTGGGCTGCGTAGGTTATTCTGGGTAAGAGAACAGATTGTATAATCCTTGCACGGCTGTTCTCTGGGAGTACCCTTCTTGAGTTTCCAAGACAGGCAAAGTGGCGTAGAATGGACATTTCCTAGGTGAGGAAATTTCCTAGGTGTTGGTCATATGTCATCTGTTGGTCCAAGGTTACTCCCAACCATACTGCCAATTGGGAGTGTTCTACTGGGGTATTTCAAAAATTGAAAGTGCAAGTGGGGCTTGGAGGATTTTTGGAATTAGAAAAAATGATTAGCTGTGATTTTTTCTTTTCAAAAATGGCAGCATGCCGGGCGGACAAGTCAATTGATTTCTTAGCTAGGAGGGCCATGGTTTCCAAGTACTCTTGAAGGCTGTCCCTGGACGTAAGGTGTACAACATTGTCAACTTAGCCAATCAAGGTGGATTTGTTAGGAGGAGAGTTGGACAACCGGAGAAGCTCCAAGTTTTATATAATGTATAGGATGACTGAGAGTGGTGGTCCTTGTGGCAAACCTGATGGCAGTTTCTCTGGGGGTGAGATATAGTCATCCAGACAAAGCATTGTGCATCTGTCTTTTAAGAAGTAATGTATAATAATCCACAGGTATCCTGGGCATCCCTTAGTGACCAAGATATGTATCAGTCTGTCTTGGTGTACAGTTGGATATGATGACTGCACATCTAAGAAGAGAGCAACCACAACTTTCTTCTCTACCCAACGGTCCCTGGTCCAGGTATCAAAGTACCAGAGGGCATCCTTTGTGCCTACTCCTTTCCTTCCTCTGTAATGTCAGACAGGCAGGCAATCAGAAGCCATGGCCCATTCTGCCGTTTTTTTTGCTAATATGAACTCCAGGTTCTTCCCTAGAGTGTTGAGGAGCGCAATTGGGCAATAAGCACCTGGGGTGGTGTAGCTTGGTTTATTTTTTTTATGTATAATAGCTGTGGTTGCAATTTTCCTGCATTGGGCATGTTTACCCTGGCTAAGAATTTTGTTGAATAGCTGGGTTATGTGAGGGCTGGCCATGGGACAGGCTAGCTTCAATATTTCATTCCTAATCTGGACAGGGCCCAGGGCCTTGCCTACTGCTAATCTGTTGATTGCCCTGGTCACCTTGTTCTCAGTGACCTCATCAAAAATTTCTGGTTGGCATTCATCACCCAATTTTACGTCTGACAAGTCAATCTGGTTTCTGATGAGCAACATGCCTTTAAAGAGCATTTGTGACTGTTTGGCTTTTCCTAAGGCAAAAGATCTGTCAGACTGCCTTAGTGGTAGCACCTGACCAGTGTGGTGGTCTTTTATAGACGCATGTTGGAATTGGCTGCGGCTGCGCACTCAGAAATGGGTGCAGCTTTGCTGCAGCAAGCCAGGCTGCGGGCTCAGCATCTGGAGACGCCGGATGGATTGGATTTGATTGGACGGATTGCGTGAATATATCTTGGATTTCTGGAAAGGTGCATCAGGCAGATGTGGACATGCGCGGTGGGCTCTGAGTTGGGCGCAGCGCAAGGGCCGTGTCATGAGAAGGAAAAACTGGGTGGACGTAATGGCAGGCGGGCAATACAGATTGATATGGGGTATGGGATGGGAAGGATAGGGTTGGGGCTAGGGTTCTGTGCTTAGGGGTTGTATTTCATTATTTTTGCTTGTTTCTGGTTGTACTTAGGTTAGGTTTGAGGGGGGGCGGTTACTTAAAATGCAACCTCAATCCGGATGGAGGAGGGAGCATCAGGACATCAAATCACATTGGATCACAGGGGATCATCATAGGTTTTGGAAGGATCTTTTACTCTCATTTCTCTATCTCTCAGTCAAAGGGTGAAAAGTTGCACTCAGGGTTTACAGATGCAAGGGATCAATAACTTTGGAACTTGGGAACCCTTAGAGGATAATTAATCTTCTGAATTCCACATCTGGGGGTCTGGCCGGTAAGTAATCTTTTGTTCCTTGTCTCTTGAAACTAACAAGTGCAATGTCCCAGTACCACCCATTGACTGTTGCGGGGTCATCTATTATTAACCTCACTCCTCTTCCTCCTCCTCCTCCTCCAGCTTCTTGGAAGAAACCCTCATCAGAGGCAGGATACGGTGTCCCTTGTTCCAAAAATGGTGCCAATCACAAGCCTGTTTGCATCAGGCCGCGGGACTATCCTCATATCCGGCTCAACACTGAGGATGTTGAGCAATTCCTCATGCAATACAAAGGAATTGCTGACGCAGAAGGTGTGACGGCTTTGGATAAGGCTTTTCTCTTCATCCTCTTCATCACAGAAAAAGAGCAGCTTTGGGATGTGGAGGAGATGGAAGGGTATGAGGAACTTGATTGGCCAAAACTGAAGGCGGAAATCTTGGCGCATTGGGGAAGGCGCAAAACTTGGTTTTGGGAGAGCAACTTTGAGCAAGCCGCCGCAGAAGCAAGCGCAAATGGCAGAGTCCGGACGCAGGCCCAATTGGGGGGTTATGTAGCAATGTTCAATTGGATCTATTGTTACCTGGCAAAGAACAAGGTGACATTGGGGAAGATGGGCGCAATGAAGAGGCCGTTTTTGGGAGGACTCAGTCCCCAACTTGGCAGGTGGGTGCAGAGGCACTTGCACAACAACAACTTGGTAAAGAGGTCATTGGATGGGAGTATTGCGCTTCTTCTGGACATCCTGGTCATTTTCTGGGCGGTGGCAAGAAAGTTGGACTTGGAGGAACTGATGGAGGACACCGCAAGGTTGTTCACAATGGGGTCAAAGAAGTCCGCTTCCCACACTCCTGCAGAACCAATGCAAGCTCCAGTTGTGGGCCCCTTGAAAATGGAACGTGCCCTGGAAACATCACTGACAACGGGCCCAGAGGTTAGCAAGATGATTGAATTGATGAAGGATTTACGGATCTTCCTGAGTCAAATGTTGTCAGGGCCGTGCAATCCGCCTCCTCACATTGGGGGACCGCTTCCGCCATTGAATCCGCCTGCATTGCAGTTATGCAATTACTGCGGGGACAAGGGAAATTAGTGGTCGGGGTGTAATAACATGACAAAGGACCTCAAGGCAGGATTGGTTTGACCGGTGGGAATGGGATTCATTTTCCCAACAGGCAAGCGGATCTCTGCCAAACCTGGGAATCCAACTGTCATGGAGCAAGTGCGCGCACAATGAAAGGAACCGGTGGTAATTTCTTGAGCTTCCCTGGGGATTTTCACTGGTCCTGGGGTATGGAAACCACTGCGCGTGGAAGAAGAAGTGAGGGTATTAGCAAGGGAGGAGTTGGCAGCAGTGGAAAGGATGGATGTGGATGCCAAGGAACGGGTACCGCCGGCAGCTCCTAAGACAATTGGGAGCGTCTGGAAACGGATGGACGGATGGTGAATCCGGCGGGGAAGAAGAAGGCGGTGGAAATTGAGCGCAGGGTGATGGGGAATGAAACAACTATTCCCCTGATCTTGAAGGAGTTAGTGGCGGTGTTGCTGGTGGTAGTAGATGAGATGGTTCAGGAGCTGAAGGATTGCGGACACAATAGGATCCCTCCAATGGTGCAGCAGGTGAACTTGGCTTGGGATGACGTGGAGCGCGACCTAGCAGGGATGAAATTGGTTTCAACTCCACTGGCTTACGTTCCAATGAAGATTTCTGGAAGGAAGGTGTGGGCCCTGGTGGATAGCGGTTCTATGGTGAATCTCCTTCCGTCTAGATTGGTTGATGAAATGGGATTGGTTTGGTGGAAATGCGCAATGGGGCTTTGCCTCCTTAACAGCGGGGCGTGTTGCTTGGATGGGGTTGTGGAGGAGGAAGGGGTTGAGGTGACAAGGGTCTGTAAAACACTTTCTTTTCTATTGGTTGATTGCAGGGAGGCTATTTTAGGACAGCCATTCATGTTTGGGTTCCAAGCGCAAATGACCTTTGATCTGGGGACAGGGATGGAGGCATTGACGGTGGAAGATTTGTTGGGTGGGCGATTCAAAACCACAATCTGCAATCAGGGGTTGGGGAAGTGGACGCGGGATTTGGCAAGAGAGGAGGAGGACCCCTGTGCAGAGTTGGTTTGCAAGGGTGGGCCAGAGGTGGATTTTGACTAGTTGGCCAAGGTTACCTCACGGGGCAGGCTCCAGTTTTGTGCGGGTGGTTGACTAGCAAGGAGCAGGTGGGAAGTAGGGAAGAAGCGTGGGACACGCAGTTACTGGAAGACTTACGGCTGGTTTGGATAGCAAGGGGGATGAAAATGTGGATCCTTCTTCCGAGGAAGAGTCTGCGGAGTAAACAACTGCAGACCTCTGGGGACAGCAGACAAGTTGGGGAGGGGCACGTAGGGTCTTCAGACAAGAATTCTGCAACAAATCTGTTATAGACATCCTGTTCCACATAGAACCCCAAAATCCCAGCTGTCTGTGTCCGTTTTGCATAGTAAGTTTCACATTTGGATGGATTGGAAGGAGGAGATAAGTTGGTTCATTCCATTTGTCTTTGATGTTTGCCAAAAGATTGTGAAGGATTACACAAGTTATAATCCAGTTGATGAGGAACTTCATATCTTTGGGGTTTTGAAGCTGGTTTTGCATTTCCCTTAATCTGGCCCATCTTCCTTTCAGGACTCCTATGGCATGCTCAATCCAAACCCGTGATTCGGCAAGATGATAGTTGAAATCAGTTTTTCCTTGATTGTTTGATCAAACATTCCGGTATGCTGGAACCACATATTTCCCACTAGCATAAGATGAATTGGCCAGAAGTTATTGATTGTGGTCAAATTAGTTCTCTGGTTTTTGGGCAATTGGCATCCAATTGAACACGTATGAATCATGAAAAGAACCTGGAAGGCCAGCATGGAGGGATATGAACTTCTTTGTCCAGCAGAGTAAACAACTGCAGACCGCTGGGGAAAGCAGCCAAGTTGGGGGGGACAAAGGATGAATAGGGGATATGATTGGATTTGGTGAGGGGGTGTTCTAGCTGGTTCACAGCCAGGATAAATAGACACACCAGAATGTTCATTTTCTTGCTTTATTCTCTCTGTATTGGCTTTTGGGATTATTGCTGGCTAGGGATGGTTTCTTTTAGGTACGGGAAAAACGCAAAGCTGGGTCCGCCAACGCAAGGACAAGCCCTGCATTCCGGAAGCAAAAGCACAAAAAATCTCCAATGGATGATTCAGGGAACTAGGAAAGCACATGGTGTGGAACAGATGTGGGTCAAAGAGCAAGGCGCGGGCTTGGCAATGGGTTGTTGCTTAGAAAAAAAATCTTTTTAAGTTTTCTTTGGTTATCTTATAGATTGAAGGTGTGGATGTGTGGGGCAGATACTTTTTCTCTTTCTCTCTCTCAAGGATGTGCGCGTGTGGCTGGTTTTCTTTGTACTCTCTCTGTTCTGTAGATGGGTACAGGGAACTTTGTGGCAGTTTGTCTGGGGTGTTCCAGGTACCTTTAGCGGATACTCTCAGTGGGGCAGATGTTCTCACTCTCAGTGGTGCGGATGTTCTCACTCTCAGTGGCGCGGATGTTCTCACTCTCAGTGGCCCGGATGTTCTCACTCTCAGTGGCCCGGATTCTTTTCACTCTTGTGGGTTGCTCTCAAAGTGCGGATCTTGCACGCGGCTGTTATTTCTCTCAAGGTTCTCACAAGGCCCAAAGGCTACTCAGGATGGCGCCAAAAAAGTCCTTATCTTTGGAAATAGGTGCGGGGATGAAAACACAATGGAAGAAAGGAAGAAAAGGGGGGCAATACGCCTACATAGGCCAAGTACTCATCACTTCCTCCGAGTCTGCGCAAGCCACCGCGGCTAGGTATTGTAAGGCCGCCAAAACCTTGCATTGCGCATTGGCAGTGTGCTTGTAGGGGACCGCTAGAAAAAACCAAAGTAGTTTGTCCGCATTGTTCACCATTGCATCAAACCTTGCCAAGGGAAGTGCTGGAATGAGGGGAATCTCAAGGATCTTGGGAGTGGCGGCCGGAGGGGTTGCAGCGGTCGCGGGTTCCGGTGACAACTTGATCACCACGGGAGATGGCGCGCGCGGGCTCCAGTGATGACCTGGGAACCAGCAATGGGGATGGCGGTGGAGGAGCTGGTCTTGGAGGAGTGGGGGGATGTGGTGGCGGCGGAGGAGGAACAGGTCTTGGTGGTGGTGGGGGAGGCATGGCCAGACGGTTGGGGATTCTTGGGTCCATCGCTGGTACGTTCATTTGTAACCAGGCAGCCCACTCATGGGCAGCATTCCAAAAGGCCGCAAAGTCTGGAAAGTCCTGGTGCCTTGGAGGTCCAGCCCGGCGGAACGGTGAAACCAAGTTGTGAATCTTGCGCAATGGAGGATTTTGGGCAGCGTGTTGCGGAAGGTTGCAAGGTGAGCCAGGCGGGGTCCACTCATTTGTCAAAACCTCCTTGTCACTCAAGAACATGAAGGAGTCGCGCCGGGTCCTCTTGCACGGGCAACCTTGAGGGCAGCCGCAAGGCATGCCCTCCAATAGGGAGCAGCAATGGTGTCCGGCTTGGCACGGAACACAGGCACGCAAGCCCAGAAGGAAACGGCAAGCAAGGCCATTCCGTCTGCAATACGTGCAGGACATGTCTAACAAAGAGGGGCAGATGGGGTGTTTTCGTTTCTTTGGTGTGATGAAACTGTGCAAAGGGGAGGTGGAAAACTATGGTATAGTTGGGGGTAGGTGAGATAGTGATGGATCTCTGGGGACAGAACTCAAGTTGGGGGGGATGTGGTGGTCTTTTACAGACGCAAGTTGGAATTGGCTGCGCGCTGCGTGCTCAGGAGGGTGCGGCTTTGCCGCAGCAAGCCATGCTGTGGGCTCAGCAGCAGTCAAAGCGGGCTCAGCATCTGTAGATGCGGGATGGATCGGATCAGATTGGATGGATTGCGTGCAGATTGCGTGGATATATCTTGGATGTCTGGAAAGGTGCATTGGGTGGATGCGGACATGGGCGGGGGGCTCTGAGTTGGGTGCGGTGCAAGGGCCGCGTCATGAGAAGGACAAACCAGGTGGATTTAATGGCAGGAAGGCAATATAGATGGATATGGGGTATGGGATGGGAAGGATAGGGTTGGGGCTAGGGTTCTGTGTTTAGGGGTTGTATTTCATTATTCTTGCTTGTTTCTGGCTGTACTTAGGTTAGGGTTGAGGGGGGGTGGTTACTTAAACAGCACCCTCAACCTGGATGGAGGAGGGAGCATCAGGACATTGAATCACATTGGATCACAGGCAATCATCATAGTTTTTGGAAGGATCTTTTACTCTCATTTCTCTATCTCTCAGTCAAAGGGTGAACAGTTGCACTCAGGGTTTACAGATGCAAAGCATCAATAAATTTGCAACTTGGGAACCGTTAGAGGAGAATTCCTCTTCTGAATGCCACACCAGACAATGTTGGACGTGTGAATTCCAATGCTCTGAAGACAGAGTTGTTATTGGCCATCTCAAGATATTTCCTCCAGTGGGTTTGTTTTGCTTCCCGCACTACCATCCGGAAGTAATCATTCCATTCCCTATAACACAGGCACACTTTCTTCCAAATTTTTTAATAACATCCATTTCCGGGCCCAGTTACTTGTTTTCAGAATGGGGTTAAGCTTCAGAGGGTCCCACCACAAATTTGACCTTGATGTGTTCTCTTTGACCATTTGCCCAAGACTGAGTTGGATGTTTTGTAACGCCATAGAGAGGCTTGCAGCCTCATCCTCCAAGTCCTGGGCTAGGTGGTTGTATTTCAGGTTAGTCTTGAACAAATTGCACATGGTACCTGTGTCAAGTTGCTTCCAAATTGGTCTTGCCCATCTTTGTGGTGGGGAAAAATTGGCCAAGAAGATGTTCCCCTTTAGGGCTTGCTGGTCTGACCCAAAGTTTTCCTCCAAGACCTGGATGTCTGATACAAGACTTGTGGCCTTATGATTTGTCCATATTAGGTCAATTGTGGCTCCCTTGCCTTTGGTTGTGTAGAAGGTTGAAATGTGTCACGGGGAAGATAAACAAAATCCAAGCCTTCCACATGGGGAATTCAGGTTGCCTGATTCCCTGTGGGTTGAGTTGTATCCAAGTGGGTTCCACATTTTGTGGTGAAGGTTTGAGTGCATGAATATGCTTGTTGGGCTCTGCCTGTCCAGTGACGCCGGTAACCATCTCTCCAGGTCCTTGAGACTGGCATTGGTCCCTGGCTGATTATACACATTTATTAACGTGAAGCTTTTTCTGTCAGCTCCCTGGATGGTTAGCACAATCAGGTGTTTGGAGCCCCTTGGGAGGTGTAGGATAGCTTTGGATGGGACAGAATTGTGGAAATATAAACAGCATTTGTGTCTGTCCCTCCAGTTGGTGGGAATGTGGTCAAAGCTGGTTATCATATGCTAGTTAGGATGAGTCAGGGGGAGAAGAGTATACGGGTTGACCCATGGTTCCTGTAATATGAGGATAGATTCATCAAGAGGATGGTGAAGGAGTTTCAGCGTGATAGCTTTGGAGACATGGCAGTTTTGTTGTAAAAAGGAAAAGTTTCTTAGGTAATGGCCATCCTCCCCTGTGTGGTACAAGTGATTATTTCTAGGTTCTATCCTATTGCAAGTATGTTGAGAAGAGACCAGTACATCAGACATTTTGTTAGTGATGGGTCTTTTAACATGTTAAGGGTTTCAAGTGTGAAGCCTTAGCCTTTAGCCATTTTTGCTTGTAGGGGAATAAGACACTAAATACTGAGTGGTGTGAGTCTTCAATGCCCTTTACTTTTTTCCATATTCCTTCTTTACATTTTACACAATCCATGATTTTGCTGTTGTTGTCCGGGAAAGTCTGGAATTCTCTAGTCATGTGTTCCCCATCACACCTACCACATCTAGCCTTCTCACAACACCATTTTCCAAAGTGGCCCATCTTGAGGCACTTATAGCACTGCGCTGGGTATGGTTTGAAAGCTGTGACTTGGTGATAGTTGTATTCCAGAAAGATGCCTGTGTAAGTAACTTGGTCAGCTAACTACTTACTAGCAAACAATAAGAAAATTGAGCCTGCTTGTTTAGCATTGTTCATGTTATTGGATAGCCAGTGTATCCGGATCAGTTCTTCTTTTTTGAATCCGTTAGCCATCACCAGGTTTGTCTTACTGTAATCAGATGTTGGATTGAAGTCTTTAGGCACACCATGGGCAAGGACCAACCAGGAACTTGGTGTTGCTTCTAGGTCTGGGTGTACTTCTTTTGACCACAAGTGCTTGTGGTCCATTAGCCACCTTTGGTGGATTTTTTTTTGTGTAGAAAACAACGTCCGCCAAGTTCATAACGTCGGCTCCAGTAACTGTTACTACTTCATCTTGGACTTGTGCATTTATTTTTGACAAGGCCTCATTGGCCTGTTGGACAAACAGGGCTTTGGGAATCTTGTCAATTTGATTATTCAGTGGGTTGGAGTGGATTACTGCTCTTCCTGGGCGGAACAGTCTCATTCCATTCTTTGTTGGCGGTAATTTTGTGGGTTTGCGGGCGTTGATTGGTGCGTTTGATTTTGTTCTTTCTGCATACGTTGGTTTGTTTGTTCCTCCGGCTGGCATTGCGTGACTAATTGGTATTGGGTTTGTGTTCTGCATATGTATCAAGTTGTTGATTTTGTTTACCATTACCTCCATCTGTTTTGCCATAGCTTGAGTTTGGTTGTTGCGTTTTTTGTTGGCCTCTGCGCGGCTCTGCTCTGAACGTATTAGGACCTGGATCATTTCTACTGTCAGCTGGTTAATGATTAGTTTGCCATTGGCTGTGAAGTTTCCTTTATCAGCAATTAAACGCGTAAACAGTGTGGCCAGGCCACTTGGTTGACCATTGTTTGGGGAAGTCAAAGTGCCGTCCAAACCGGACATTGATTTGTTGTTTGATATTCCCTCCATTTGAGGAGGGTCAGGGGGCGTAGGAAGGCCATGGCCTAGGGGAGAGGGGGAGTAAGAGGATCAGTTTCCTGTTATTTTAGACAAAAAAAGAGTTATAATTTTGGATCAGGGGTTTTGGGGGATAGAAAGTGAGGTTGTGGTGCAGAAGCAGATCCTCCCATTTTTCATTTTTTTTTCCCTCCACCAGGTTTTTTGAGTGTTTTGTGCTTTTAAGATTTTTTTTTAAAAATTATAATTTAATATTTCCCAAAATTTAAATTGTTTTATTATTAAATTCCAGATGTTAAAATATCTAATCCCATTAATAAATGTAAATACATACCTTTTTTGAACCATAGATTTAGCTTGAAACATATCCCTGAAAATAAACTAACTGCTTTAGGTCAATCAGTCCCATTATTTCTATCTACCCACTGTACAGTCTTTCTTTTAACATTCATGGCCTACAAGCCTCTGCCAATTTGCCCATTTGAACCGAGGCTGTTTGTTTTGCTGTGACTGGCATTCTTACTCAGCCCGCCAGGATATCCGCGGCGATGGGCCAAGGGTGGACTTTCAGCTCACCCAGGTGGCCATTGGGCTGACTTGGGTCCGGCATCACTTTTCCGGGCGATGCACCCCCGGGGGACTACCCGTCGGCGGGGTTGAAGCAGTTCCGGACCGATGGACGACTATAATCTGGCTCCATCAACTTGACACCGTGCCATCGGTTCTCAATGTCCTACCTTATCACGTTGGAAGAATTACAAGAAGCTATCGATAGATCAACAACTTCCAGTCCACCCTTGTCCCAGGCGATCGACCAATTCGAGACATTTTCCGGGGTTTGTTGTAATTTTGACTTCTTCTGCGTCCTCTATTCTATCCAGTGCTGATCTGCTGTTGTGTAATGTACTGACTTTCGTTGCAGGCCTTTCAAGCCTTACAAAGATTCCTTCAACCCAAATGGCCAGTACCAGAAAACTACCTTGCATGTCAAACTCCATCCGAGCAGTCTGTGCAAGGGCTAGCCCGCGAAATCAACTCCAACGGTTTGGATGAGCTCTTTAGTTGGTTCCTAGGCAGGTTTCGTCTTCATGTTTTCGTTGACTTAGTAGATCTGGTTGTAATGTTAATTTAAATCTACCCAATCATCACTTATTTTACTAATCCAACCAAGGTCAAATCATTATTTCCTTCCGAAACGTTGAGAGGGAGACGAAGGAATTCATGGCTCGAAATAAGGTCATTCGATTTTCTGCCTTCATCTTAAGAAGTTTTCAGCACTCAAATAAACTCTAAGCATTCGCGTTGAAACTCCAGGACTCACCCGATCATGAGGTTGTTTTCCGGCTCGTGGCCAGGTGGCATGTCATTTTTCTGACGTGGTACGATCCCGTGCGCGTACTTTTCTCAGAGTTTGGTTTTTTCCCCCTTCTCTCTTTCTCTTCTTGTGGGCGGCGGGAGGGGGGAAGTGAACATCTTTTCGTATTGCTTCATTATTGACGCGTAAAATTTTACCGTTCTATTCACAGAGATACTTTGATTTACAGTCTCTACTCGCAACATTTTTATTCTTGTTTCCTAACTTGCATACCGGACTCCTTCCCTTTGGGGCTCAAGACCCTCTTTAAACTCGATCTCACAACGTCGTCTTTGCTCTTTCAACCTTCATCCTCGTCCCCATCTTTAACCTTCATCAAGCAGCTAGCCGCATTAGGCTTACTCAAACGCTTCCAGCCTGTCCTGTTTTCTGTTGGGTATGATGCCATTGATGAACGGATAGAAACAGTCTGTGAAGGTGAATGGGCTCAATCATCCGGTGCTTCTTTAGAAGGAATACTCCAGTGGTTTCGTCAAGAGATCGGTCCTTGGCTATTGAAAGTTTTGCAAGCTGGTGAAGATCGGCCAGGTTCGCGATGTGAGCCGAACTATCAGAGTCGTGGAGTTGAAATTATGCGTAGAGCTATGTCAAGATTTGAATATCACATTTACGAAAGCTTGTCGGAGTTGAGGTAGGCGGCATTTTTCAATTATTCATGCCCTCATCAAAAGTCACACTAACCAGTTGCTGTCCTTCCACGATACCCACAGAATTAATGAGTTGTTTGACATCGTCGTTGATTTCCCCGAAACCATGCCAGTTTTGCAGGACCTGAGAGTTAGTTAACCTAAAGTGACGCTCATAAGTACACCTTTCGCGCCCTACCTTTCTGGCGAGCAATGCGCTAACTTAATACATGTTCTCTTTGATGCTGCTTTGGAGTTTGGTTTAGGCGTGTATGATAAAAACTGATCAGCGATCGTATCTTGTTCAGAAGTTACGTGCAGCCAATGCTCGACGGCTGTTGCATCCGGGCGCCGACACGCAAGATATAATTACTCAGTACATTTCACTTATCAAATCCCTGCGTGTACTGGACCCTCCAGGAGTGTTATTAAGTTACGTGGCTCAGCCGATTCGGGTGTACTTGAGGTAAGTTTACTTTTCATTCCGGAGACAGACGAGCGCCGCATCGGAGGATGATCTCACACGCTTGCTATAATGTGTTTTAGGAACCGTGAAGACACCATCCGCTGTATAGTGACTTCGTTAGTCGAACCTGGACATTCACTGGGAGATGAATTAGACCAAATTCCGGATAGTGATCAAGTCAGCCAAGGATTAAGTCTAGGGCAACCAATTCAAGAAGAAAACGACTACCAGGCTGCTGATTGGACACCTGACCCAGTTGATGCCCCGATGGGTTACAAAGACATGCTCAAAGACGATATTGTTGAAAGTCTTGTGAGTATTTACGAAAATCGGGATGGATTTGTCAAGGAGCTGCAAAACCTTTTAGCTAGTCGACTTTTGGCTGTCAAAGGTTTCGACGTGACCCAAGAAGTGCGCAAATCTGATTTTTTTTTTCATTTACCTATGAGTGACCTTCTGCCATTTCTCTATCTCAAAGCTCACTCGAATCGAAATCTTGAAAGCAAAATTCGGAGAGGCCAACCTCCAACCTTGCGACATCATGTTGAAGGATCTTTCTGATTCCAAAAGAGTTGATACGGCTGTGCATGAACTCATTCCACAGGTAAAATCACGTTTCTGCATGTTTGTTTTAGTTTTCATCGCTGATAGACCGATTGCTTGATTGCTCTTTTTTCGGCTTCATTATTGAATTGGATCCAATTGAAGGCCCCCATTCATCCAGTTATCATTTCCCATTTATTTTGGCCAAGCCTAGCATCTTCTACATTTCGCTTCTCTCCTCAGCTAATGGAGTTAAGTCTCAAACCCTTTCCAAGTTTATCATCGACCCTTTTTTCTGATTAGTGCGTCTTCTTCACTTTGTCTTGCATTCAGGTTGCTCAAGACGTTTGAGCAAACCTACACTACTCAAAAAGTGGACCGACGCCTCCGATGGTTGCCTCATTTGGGAAGCGTTGAGATTGACGTGGAACTCGAAGACAGAACTCTCAGTTTGGAGG
The DNA here is from genome assembly GCA_025617555.3 of Puccinia polysora. Lineage (NCBI taxonomy): Eukaryota > Fungi > Basidiomycota > Pucciniomycetes > Pucciniales > Pucciniaceae > Puccinia > Puccinia polysora. Next base: position 38,411,856 of record CM062628.1, read on the forward strand.
TCACAACCCTCCAGGCTTCAGTGATTGAACTTTTTGGGATATCTGGTAAGAAATGAGCCGTCATTGATTCATCAAAGGTTTAAAACGGGTAATATTGCTTAAACAAGACTGATTGATTGATTTTAAAAATGGTACATCAATAGACATGTGGACAACCACCCAACTAAAAAACAGATTGAGAATTACGGATCTCACGTCACTCAGAAATTCATTGTACTTTTGGTCAAACCATGAGGTCTTAAAAGAAGTTGAGTCAGGCGTATGGAAACTCTTCGAAACTTGCATGGCGTACAAAACTTGTTCTGTGGGGACCGTGAGACACGGTAGGCTTTCTCTCTTATATCAATTTCTAGTAGAAGACATCTAACTGTGTCCTTCTACCGGACGCTTCGCTTTTTTCAGTGATTGAGGATGCCTCAGCTTATTCTGACAGTCAACAGGCAAAAATGGAAAAGGTGGGTGTTGTTCATCACCCTATCCTACTTAAAATGTTCTGTTTGATTATGTATGATCTGAATTAATGTCCAACAACGTTGGTTTGTAGATGAAAGCATTGAATACCTTTATCATTGGAATGGTATTTATTTTCTTCCTCCTCCAGCTTAATATTTCTTTTGTCACTCTACTCAATGTTCTCATCGGCAGCAACAACAAGGAAGCTGATTATCGCATTGACCCCCCCTCTTTTTTTTATCGCGTTGGCTTTTGGCCGTATCTGTCGGAACGCCTTGGGTCCGTTCTTCATCAAAAAATAGTTGGCCAATTTGGGTGCTCTTTCATCGGACAGAATCTTCACAATGATGAACAGTGTAATGGTTGCTTTTAAAGGGACCACGACCAGAGAAGAACTTCTAAAATTGCTGCAAACGATGGAAAGAGAAGGCTCAATAATCCTGATCGATAACCAATGGAAACTTTTAAAGCGATGAATGGACAGCTCTATTTCTTGAGTTCATTTGCAGAAGTTACCTGCCAGTTTTCAGTTTACTTTGAGACCATGTTTGCACTTTTCATCTTACTGTGAGAGTAAAATCCATCATATTATAGTTTTCTATTTGCACCATGACCACATGCCTTGCCCAGTACATGATTTATTAATGTTTCAGCAATTTAACAAACTCAAATTAACAAAACTTTACACAGCTATTCTGTCTGTAGGATAATTATTATTTAATTAGTTTCATGCACTGATGTGACTAGGAATGAGGTCTTACTTGCAATAGGGTGCACAGAATTGAAATTTTCAAAATGTTGAATGGCTGATTTAAGGCTTATCCATTTTGTTTTTTCAAGTTTATTTTTTCAGTTAAGAAAATTGGTTCATCATTTATTATGATAAAAAAATATTTTTTGGAAAAATTTGTATTTTTCCTGGAATATGCAATTCAAATCTTGCAAAATTCTAACAATGATGCACCCCAATCAGTGATACTATTGATAAAATAGGCTTTGATCATACTTTTAGCATCCAAAAATCTTTTGAATCAGTTACTTTTACAGTTCAAAATAGGGGATCACCTTTAAATAATCTTTTATAGCTTGAGGAAAATTACATTGAACCCTATGTAGATCTGTCAGCAAAAATACATAACTGACTGGAATCAAGTTCTATTATGAAGAAATTTTGGTAGACTTGAAAATGTTTGAAAACATACAAACAAAAAATGGCCTCAACTAATGTTTACAGGCCTTGGGGGGCCCAACAGGTCCTCAAAAGGTGTGTTCTCCAACCCAAGGCACTCCTGCAAACCTTCAAAAGGTGTTACAAACCTTCAAAGGGTGTTACAAACCTCAATTGTCTGAACTGTTGCCTTTTTTTTGAATTGGAACAACATTTTGAGGTTGGCACATCTTCCTGGGGTTGGAAAACATGCCAGAAGGCATGGATTTAGTCAAAAAATTTCTATATTCACACCTTTCTCTGAAAGAGGTGTGATTTTAGAAAAAAACAATGCTAAAATCACAACCTTTTCAAAAAAGGTGGCCACTTGATGAATTTAGCCTGGGCCTTAGGTTGGAGCAAAAAGTCATGAAGCTATATTGCATTGTTTGGGTATACTATTTGAAATACCAGCTACACAGGTTCACATGAAGCCTGAGATTGTTGAGCTCTGAGAGATTATTGAGCAGGATTTTGGGTGGGCTTCATGTGTGTGTCAAGCATGTCAAATTGGAAAAGGGCCAAAGGGCCTCCATACCACATTTTTCTGTCCAAATACAAAAAATCTCAACAATTTTTTATGAATGAACCATTCTCATCACAAACAATTACCAAGACAAAGATTTCATCCATGAATAATCATAATAAATTCAATGGTTATCACCATTGTTTCAAGAGAAGTTTGTTTTTAAACAAGGAAATATCAATAAATATTGACTGAAATCATTTCTATCCTTCAATCAATCCAGTTTGTGTTTCATATATTAATCATTCTTCCTCTGAAAAAACTCTCAAATATTTCAGAATTTTGAACTTACTCCTGACAAATTGTTCTCAAATTACCAAAATAACAATACAATTCAAGTGCTAATATATCCGCAAAAACTATTTCATCAAGGTTTGGAAATAGTCCATATCCCTTTTCTGATATTTACCATTCCAAAAACCCCCACCATGTCATGAAAACCAATCTCAAGAACCTGCACCATATTTACAAGAGCCTCAGAGGTATTATCAAGCCCTTCATCCATATTCATTTGATTAAGTAACAAATGATTCAGATATAAATTGTGCAAATCCTTGATTTCCAGATCTATCTGAAATTTCCTGCAGGTAATTCAGGTATGTATTTTGATGTTTATCCTCTTACAAAAAATTATGCTTTGCATAAATTATCTGATAATTATTTTTGGATATGAGAAATTTTAATGCCTCAAAATGTTGCAAGGAGATAATTGAATGATATTTAAAAACCATTAACTATCTTTCTATTCATTCATGAATTATTAATATTATAAAAATGAAATTCAAATGATCAATAATCTCAGAGAAATTCCTTCCAAAGATTTCTTGGGAATAAGACCCTGCTTCTTATAGAATGAAGATGAGTGCCACAAGTATAATAAGCAGGATTAAGTTTGAGGAAAACCAAATATGATCTCAATTAATTAAATATAATTTGATTCTTATTACCACTTTCTGGAATTAAAACCAAATTCATTGAAGCATAATAGTTATTCTATAAGAATCTTAAATTTGAAAAAAAGAAAAAAATTCTGATTGTAAGTGCACTCCTTTTGCCTCTTGTGATTAAAGTTGTGGAGAAAATTGATTGAGGACCTCAAGAGTTTTTGATTTTTTGTTCAAGCTCTATAGGGCCAAAATCCCAAATGAAATGCAGTGTGAATGTTCTAGACCATAACCATGAGCTGCAATTGGAAGCTATCAGAGAATGAAATAATCATGGAATTTCTTCTGAACTAAAAAAACAATTTAGGTATATGATATCACCATGGTTATCTAAATGAAACATTCTCATATGTATTAATAATCAAGGATTGGAAAATCAAACAAGAATGAAGGGAATTTAATGGAAAAAATAAGACAAAGAAAGTTAATTTTTAGAAGAGCATCAATTCAATAGTTTTAAAATATGACTAGGAAATCCCTGAATGGTGAGATGAATTCAACCATAATTTGAGAGAATAGATACTTGGAAGCTCTTATTTGTTCTTATCCTTCATGCATGTCTTTGGCTAAAACATCCGTAAATGTATACCTATTTCACATTAAACATTGAATGCTAAATCTTTGCCCCTTAAATTTTCATCCATTGAATAAAATCAATAGGGCATACTAAATTTAACCAAACCCGCCATTTTTAATGGTGGGTTTCAACCCAAATCGGCCATTTCAAACCCGCCATTAAAAATCAAAAAACACAATTATTTCACATCAGATGTGTCAAAGTTAACATGAAATAAGTGGGTTTTTTCAAATAAATTATTTAAAGGCTTCTGCCAAATGTCCATGTCATCCACCCCTGGCTTCCCACCTCCCTCTACCTCCAACCTCATTGCAAATTTTTTTACCTCCAGCCTCATCATCAAAAGATTCACCACTCTAATCATCACTCTCATCAATTTACCACCCTCATCAATTGATCACTCACCACTTTATTGCTCTCATTGCTTCATTGCTTCATTGCTCTCATTGCTTCATCTCTCTCATTGCTTCATTGCTCTCATCAATCTACCTCCAACAAGAACTTGTACCTCCAACCTCATCCAAAGAATCCAATCATTGTTTTATTGCTCTTGTCACTTTATTGCTCTCATAAATTCATATCTCTCATCACTTTATCTTGGTTGTCACTTTATCCCTCTCATCAACTTATTGCCCTTACTATTTCCAAATGTCCCCTCAGCAAACCTCCCCCGCAAGTCCACACAAAAGTCCAACACACCAAAGCAAACATTTCTAAGGAACTCCACAACAAACAATCCTCCCCCATCAGCTTCCAAGGGCTCAAGTCAGCTTAAGAGAGCTGATCACATCATCCTGATCAACTGGCTCAAAATTCACTCCAACTATGATGCCTGCTTTGGATCAGACCATGAAACATGTGTTGGCCAACCTCCATCCTCTAAGGTCAATGGTTATCTCTTGATGGCCAATGAACTCAAGAACAAAACAAAAGGTAAGCTGAATTATTAAGCCAAGTAAAAAAAGGCCCAATCCATGTCAATCCCCATTGGCTTTGGTATCACCAACTCTGACAAAACCAAGGGAATCAACTTGGTGGTTGATACGTTGGACTCCATTTGTCCTTTTTATATTCAAATGGATTAAATCTTTGGAAAGAAGCCCAAAATCAACCCTTTAGCCGCTTTTGATACCCAACAATCCAATTCATTCAACGCTGAGGACTTGGCTGGGGATGCTCAGCCTAGCAATGGCGATCCTGAAGAAACCTCTGGCTTGGATTGGCCCCCATCCAATGCTGAGGAGGATATTAAAATGCCATCAGCTCCAATCATGTCTAATTCCGTGTTGATTGATGTGTCAAAACATACCTTGGACCCCTCCCCTCCTTCTTTGGATTTCTCTCTTCCTGGGTTAGCAGATCTCATCAACCTTGCTGATGCGGAAAAAGATACTACTCAGTCTCCATTACCCTCAACATTGGTTCAAGTAAGGAACCAAGCTCTTTTCTCTTCTGTCTGGTTAATCCTGACTGATTTAGATTGTAAAAAAACAGGCTCATAAATTCCTGAATGGCCAAAAACTCAAGCCAATGGGGCCTCCCACATTGCCTTCCAACACTAGTGACAACTTTCAGACTCAAACCTCCTCTGCCAAGGGTAAGCAAAAGGCCTCCAATTCCATCAATATCAGCCCCAAAAGTAATCAAAAGAGGAGAAACACTTCTGGTTTTTCAGGCTTTGAAGAAATCATGGAGAAGCAAGATTCATGTAGGTCCATTGGTTGAATATCCTTGCTTTCAAAATCATGCTCATTGCTTTCCCCTGTAAAAAAAAAGTCAAATCACAAATTGAATCTGAAAAAATTGAGTTTGAAAAGCAAAAGTGGGATCTTAAACTGGCCATGGATGTTCAAAAGCAGAAAGCCAAGAGTTTGGCTCATCAACAAAAATGGGATGCTGAGTGGAAGTTGAAACAGGCTGAGCTAGAATTTCAAAAAGAGGAAAAGGAGAAGGATCAACAGCATGCACAACTGGAAAAGGAGAGGGAAAAACTTGCAACCAAAAAAAAGGATAAGGTATCATTAGCCTTGGCTTGCATTGGTAGCAGTAGAACAGTAGATTAAATACAGAAGATAACTTGAATGCTGTGGTTGTAAATATATTTGCATGGACCAAAGAAAAACAAAAAGAATATTTTTGATTAAAACGTTTGAGAGTATTCTTAACCCCACAAACATTATCCAAGGCAAAAATTCAATGATTGCCACCAGAGCTTGGTGATCAGATTGATTGAGGACAATTGCTTTTCCACTGTGGAAGAAATGGAGCTGTTTGATTGTTTGTTTTGCTTGCTCAAACTCTTCCTGGTTGGTTTTTTGACTATTATTTTTCTTTTTGGCAACAATTGAAGGGTACAGATCCAAAGGAAGAGGTTTGCAACCAGACCAGACCACCTTTTCATTAATACCTTCCTCAGAAACCTCCAAAGATATTTCAGAATATCTCATTTAAATCCTCTTTTGGTGATGGGCCCTATTCTTCCCACCTTTCATTATGTTGGTCAATCCATCTCCTTCCATCTTGATCCATCCCATCCATATACTCTGATTGGGGTGAGGAAAAAGATGGAATTCAATTGTTTGTGCAACATTTTGAGTCAGCTGGGAGAAGAATTGGAAATTCACCAATAGCAGTTGAGGGATTGAAAAAAAAAAAAAAAAACAGTCAGTCAAATGGACATCATCAGTGAAACAAGATTGGATCAAAAAAATGAAATCAAACATGGACTTGATCCCAAGTTCACCAGAAGTGTGATCACCAAAAAAAAAAAAAACATCACATCAGCACCCCCCCCCCCAAAAAAAAAAAACTTACCAGGGTGTGAGGGAATTGGGCCACACCTTTGGATTGGGTGGGGGCCAGGCCTGGGGCCAGGTTGGCAGTGCCAGGGAACCAGGTAAGGGGGGGGGGGTTTGGTCAGCTGCAGGCATTGGTTGGCGGCTGAGCAAGCAAGGGGGGGGGGCGGCATTGGTTGGCCAAGCAAGCAAGGTGGGGGGGGCTGGAAATGGTCGGCCAAGCAAGCGAGGTGGGGGGGGGCCGGCAATGGTCAGCCAAGCAAGCAAGGTGGGGGGGGGTGGGTTTTGGTTGGCCAAGCAAGCAAGGTGGGGGGGGGCCGTTGGTTGGCCAAGAAAGCAAGGTGGGAAGGGTGCCGGCAGGGTCAGCCAAGCAAGCAAAGGAGGGGGGGGTGGGGCCGGCAAGCCGAGTGAGATGGGAGGGAGACCAAGGGAGGGGGGAGAGGGGGGGTGTTGGCGAGTGAGTGAGAAAGAGTGAGAGGGAGTGAAAAGGGGAATGAGGAGGAGGGAGGGGGGAGCTTACCTGGGGAATCAACCAAGGGGGTGGGGGGGCCTGAAGGGGGATGGAGGTGGATGAATCAAAGGATGAGAATTGGATGATGGGGAGGATGAGGATGAGGAGGGGGAAGCTTACCAGGGGGGCCAACCAAATGAGGATGGGAGGTGGTGGGTGAGGTGGAGGTGATGGGTGAGGAGGAGGTGGTTAGTGAGGAGGAGGAAGGAGTGGACTAACCAGTGGTTTGGTGGGGTGAGGTGGGTGGTTTGACCAGTGGTTTGGTGGGGTGAGGTGAGTGGTTTGGTGGGGTGAGGTGGGTGGTTTGGTGGGGTGAGGTGGGGAGTTTGGAATTTTTGAGTCTTTTTTGGCTAAGTCCACCCCACCAAATGAGAAAAAAAAACGGAGTCAGCCTAGGAATCTTGGGTGAACAACCAAAACCAAAAAAATTTGGTGAAGGTATTTTTTACCTAACTTGAAATCAAACATTAATCATAAAAGCTAGCAAGGGTGAGAGGAATAATCCGTTCTCTCATAGAAGAAGATGAGGGACAAGACATAACAGGGATGACTTGAGGTGGATCAGGAATATCATCTTCAAATATTTTGTCCCATTCATCATTGATGTTGGCCAAAAGGTTGTGAAGGGTCACACAAGTGATAATCCAGTTGATGAGGAACTTCATGTCTTTGGGGTTTTGAAGCTGGTTTTGCATTTAGTTTAATCTGGCCCATCTTCCTTTCAGGACTCCTATGGCATGCTCAATCCAGACTTGTGATTGGGCAAGATGATAGTTGAATTTGGTTTTTCCTTGATTGGACAAAACATTGCTGTATTCTGGAACCACATATTTCCAACTAGTATAAGCTGAATTTGCCAGAAGGTATTGATTGTGGTCAAAGTAGCTCTCTGGTTGTTGGGAAATCTGCATCCAATTGAACACGTATGAATCATGACAAGAACCTGGAAGGCCAGCATGGAGGGATATGAAATTCTTATTGTTATCACAAACAAGTTGTAGGGCCACAGAGTATCTAAAAAAAAAAGATGAAACATATTTAGTCAGTGGGGTGATCAAAGGTGTTATCAAAGTCATTGGAAAAGAAATGAATCAGTTGTGATTTTTTGAAATCAAAATAGTGGTTGCCATCTATCTTGGGTTTTTGACTCAAGGGGATGGTGGTTCTATCAACAAACCCAATGCAACCAGGAAAGCCTTTGGTCTCCATTACTTGAGATATCTCCTTGTGTTATTCTTTTGTTGGCCAAGAAAGGACTGAGCAACAGAAAGATAGGATAGCAATCATGACTCTTTTGGTGTATAAGTCATGGCTTCCATAACTGACTGAGAATAGATTTTCCAATTGATGAATTGCTGCTCCATTTCCATTTGATCCCAATCTAAAAAGAGCAACAGTGAGTTGGATGGCTGGATTGGGTTGAGGATTCCAAGAATTGTTCTGGAAGATGTGGTGGTCTTCAATCATCTCCAAAATTTTCATGAATGAAGGCAAAAAGGTTTGGAATAGTTGCTGGAAGCTTAAGTTGGGGATGAGATGAAGCTTTTGCCTTTCATACATAGGGTTGTGGAGGGTGTGTATTCTTGGAACCATGTATTGATTTTCCAACAGAAAATTAAAAGATAACCAAGTTGATTCCAAATCTGAGTCTGAATCAGAGTCTGAATGGGAGTCAAACAGTAGCAAAAGTTCAGTCAGCTTTTTTGCATTTTCAACTTTCTGGCAGGAAGTCTGATTGGACATGTTGAGAAAGATAGTGATGTGATGTGGGGTGATGAGATGATGATGAGATTTGTGTGAAGATGGAGATGTGAAAATTGATAGAGATGTGAGGCAATGAAGATGAGATGTGTGTGATGCAATGGAGATGGATGTGATGTGGGGTGATGAGATGATGATGGGATTTGTGTGAAGATGGAGATGTGAAGCAATGGAGATGAGATGTGTGTGATGCAATGGAGATGCAACCGGTATGGATTTGGTGATGTGGATGGTTGTTTTAGATGTGATGGATGGTGAATGGATGATGATGGGTAAATGGGGGGTTTAATGGCAGGTTTGATGTTTGAAATCCGCCATTTTCATGAAACCCGCCATTTTGAAATACACCAGTTAGGGGGTATTTGTATTTCAGAAACCCGCCATTAAAAACAGTGGGTTTGGTCAAAAAAAAATGGCGGGTTTGCTAACTTTGATACGCCCTAATAGTCTGAAATTCTATAATTTTTTAAAAGAATAATAATCATTGAATTCATGGTTTTCCTTTTCCAAAGCTGAAGATAGTTTTAACTAAAAACTATATTCAAAATAATATTGACATAAATTTTTTTGGCCCTCAAAAATTATATTGAAGAGGAATTTGGTGGAAAACCAAAGTGAATAACATCCACAGATTAAGAGTTTTTTGATTAGTAAAATAATGAACATTAAAGAAATGAATGATGAATATATCCACCCGCTATGAACTCGTAATTTTGAAAATTATCAGGGCATATCAGAGATAGCAAACCTGCCATTATAAAACCACCATTAATTTTGAACAAACCTATCATTTTAATGGTGGTTTCTAAAATGAAATTACCCCCCAACTGGTTTATTTAAACATGTCATTTTTCAAAATTCAAATGTGCCATTTATGCATTTCCATCCTTCCATCATCCTTTGCAGAAAAAAACATCCAAACCCCCACATTGTCAAATCCACACACATACCCTCCCTCAATATTGCTTTGCACATAAAATCACCAAATCAAATATTATCTTCATCACATCATCACATCATCACTCCATCCCACCAGATTGTCATAACCACAAATTGAATCTCTATACTCAGTCTCTGCAGCCATTCTCAACCTCAGTAAATTCAGCCTCTACCCCTGGATCTACCAGCTGCACCACCTGAAGTACCTCCCTGTACTCCCTGCAGGCCCTAGGAAATCTTCAAGTCTCTTTCTCCCTCTCTTTGGCTTTTTGCATCCTCCATTTCTCCTTCAAACTAATTTGTATGAGAAGTAAATACAGATCCCATACTGTAAATCCATAGTACATAATCCTGTCTGGAAAACCCATACGTCCGGTTCAGTATATGCCAAAACTTCCTGGACAGGCCCATTACCCAATATTTAAAGCTACTGCCTCCACTTAAATTCGTCAACATGTAATACCTTTGGGAATCCCAGTACAACACCAGTAATCCCTCCTCAAGTCCTCTTCCCAGCTCTCACATACACTGGCCTATCCTTCCTTCCTGGAATGATTCGCCAATAAATTAGTATACTACTTCTTGTTGGTTAATTTCTTCCAATAGGTGTCATCTCAGCACAAGAGATTCATACAGACTACCTTACTCATATTACCTTCCCCTTTGGTGTTACTCTTATAGGATTCAGTTAAACAGTTCTACTTCAAAAGCCTTACTCCCGGATTCCTCTCATCTTCTATTCCAACCATCCTTTTCATTAATTCATCTCTCATAGCTTGAAATACAATCATCTCCATAATGAGCTCTGTGAGAATTAGTTCCTGTTTCCTCAGCCCCTTTCATTCCAGGGAAAGTTTTGACATTTTACTAATTCCTTTGCCTTAATTACTAACCCTCTATATGTCTTCTTAGTCCCATGAAATCCATCCCATCCCATATTAAGGATATCACTGCCCAAACATTGTTGTGGACCAGTGTGTGATATAGAGCTAACCATTTTGTGGCCTTTCACATCTCCAAAGAATATTCCTGTGTAAACTATCCATCCCTATCAATTTCCTTACCTGGCCTTTTGATGCAACTTTGACTGCTTTGATGGGACATTGAAGGCTTTGACAGAAATTCAATGGCACTTCAACCACTTTGACAACGGAAATTTGAGGGAAATTTGATGGCTTCAACAGGAATTAAACAGCTTTGGAAGAAATTTGATGGCTTTGATGCTTCAAAGGCGCTTTGACACGCTTTGACTTCTTTAACTGCTTTGGCCACTTCAACTGCTTCAACCCACTTCAAACACTTTGAATTACTTTGATGTGCTTTGGAAAACATTGTGGACCCTTCAAAAATGCTTTACAGCCAAATATTAATTTTCAACTCTTCTCCTCTGGGTAATTCTTTTGGTTCACTTCCCTATTGCATAAGTCAAAACCATGCCTCCTTGATGTGCATGTCATTTCATCATCACCAGTCCACCTTTACCCAGGACAGTCAGAGGATGTGAATCTAATCTAGACATTCAGGATCATAATAAATCTACTCCTCAATCTTGCTGATGTGGGAGGACCTTTTAAAACCTCCCAGAACCAGCTTCCAACCCCATGGATACTGTTATTCTTCCTCCAGCTCCTCCAAGAGCTTCCTTAATTCCTGCTCTTCCTTTAATTGGTCAATATCCTCAAGCAGGCTATGGATTAAATTCCCCATCTTGACATCCCAGCATGATCCCTCTCCCTGAGTATGTGGAAGAGGAAGATAGCAAAGAATCAGGTTTCAAATCAAGGATCCTCCGCAACCTGAATTAACCAACTGCTGGACCTCAGGAAAAAGAATCTCAACCATCCTCTTCTACTGAAATCCCTGGACCCCAAAGTCAAAAGCCTGATCAACCTCCTGTCATGTATCTTTCCCTCCTAGCCTTACTTCAAAATATGACTTCAGCAGTAGCCAAACTATCTAAACCTCCAAAATCCGGTACTTTCCACTCTGGAAACTTTAAAGCTCCATCAATGAACACACCTGAAAAATTGAAGGCAGTAACCCAACCAAGCCAGAACCTTTTTACAAGCTTGTGAACTCATCTTTAAAAAAAAAGGGAAAATTTTTTGTGGACTAAAGGAAAGTTCTATTTGCAGTATCCAACTTATCTGTGAATGCAAACCGTTGGATTCAAACCTATCTGGCCCACCTCTTAAACCATGAGCCCTCCTTTTTACTAAACTCCTTGGAAAACTTCACAGAAAAACTTCAGACTCTCTTTGGAAATTGTATTGAAGTGGCAAAAGCTGAGAAGGAACTTGTGAATCTGCAAATGAAGGAATATAGATATGCTTCAACCCATATAACATAATTAAGATACCTTATGAAAAAAGGCTCTGGATGGGGTGATAGAGCCTTCACCATGAAAAAAATGATCACCTGATTACAAGTGATCATTTTTTTTTATGGTGCTTCTACTTCCATTTTTGCCAAATTCTCCCCTCTCAAATTCTGGATCAAATTTCCAGCCATGATGGTTCTGTGGAAAAAACCCAAGATTTTATGGATGTAGTTTTGGATTACAAAACTTTGTACCAAAAAAAATTTAACAAGAATTCTTCCCATCCAAGCCACTCTAAACAGAAAAACTCCTCTTGATCCCAAGAAAATTCCTCTCAGTCTCACAAGGGCAAAGGTAAGGCCATGAAGCAAGAAAAATCTTCAAATAAGGAAGCTTCCTCAACAAAGCCTACCTTGGACTTAGTTCCTGATGGCAAGCTGAAGGATGAAAAAAGGAAGGGAGTACGTAAATATTGTGGTGTAATGCACAAAAGGTACAACTGTAGAAAGAAGCCTGTCACCAAAACTTCTTCCAACTCCAACTCCTCCTATACCCCCAATCCAAAAAGCAATTAGGTGTTTTTCCTTTTGTGATCCAGGATTATAACCCTATTGATGTTAAGGTAAAAAAGATTCAAAAATATTACTCTGACAAAAAATGTAAGGCTTATGTTTCATTCTTTTTCATCAGGACTTCATTTGTAGTTTTTTGATTGATTCAGGTGCTAATCAATCTGTAATGGCTAATACTATGGTTCTGAAGTTTTAATTGCAGCCCATTTCTTTGTGAAAAACTATTCCTCTCTTCAATTTCAGTCCAAATGAGTCACCCTCTGAAATAATCACCCAAAAGAAATCCTGGGTGGTCTCACTTAATTATTTTCCTAGATTTGAATGGAAATTCCTTCTAGTCAATGCACCCTTCTCAGAAGACATCATTCTGGCAATTGACTTTATTAACCACTGGAATCCTGAAGTAAACTGGAAGATGGGGCTGATCACCCCAAGATGCCAGCCAACTGACAAGATTTCCTTCAACTCTGTTGAACTCAACATGGCCAACCTACCTTCAACTGCTTTTTCTTCTACTCTACCTCTTGCACTGCAGCCCAATGCATTCCCCCTCACTTCAGAACTTTTGCATCCTCAAAACAGCATTCAATTTCCCTCAAGTTCAACAATAGCCCATGTTGCTTGTATATTCAATGATACCTTGAATATTTCTCTGTAGGAAGAATCTAGGGATTCATCCTTGCCTATTATGCAATTGGTTACCTCTTCTAAAATTTCTGTTACTCCCCACAAAGGTATTTCAGCTGCCTGGGAAGAGTTTGATATTGATGAAGACCCCAAATAATTAGAAACTGTGTTGGAAAAAGTTCCTTCTGATTGAAATTCTTTCCTAGATGTTTTCTCCAAGTTTAAAGCAGATAAGTTTTGTCCTCACCATGCTTAAAATCACCATGTAAAATCAGAAGGTCCACTGCCTCCAGTTGGGACAGTCTATTTCATATCTCAAAGGGAAAAGTCAAACCTACAAGCCTACATAGCAGAGAATGTAGAGAAAGTCTTCATCTGTTCCAGAACCTGTTAAATTATTCAAAAGGAAGAATTGGATTTTAAAATTATGTGTTGATTATTGCAGGCTTAACACTTTTACCAGGAAGAAGCATTATCCACCACCTCCAATTACTTTTTTACTAAATGTCTTTTCAGGTTCTTCTATTTTATCTAAAATTGACCTCAGAGCTGCTTACAATATTTTATGTATCAAGGAAGGAGATAAACACTTAGCAGCATTCAAACCTCAGTTTGGAATTTATGAATCCTTGGTCATCCCTTTTGGCCTGAATAATGCCCCAGCTTCTTTTCAAAACCTTATCAATGGTATCCTTGCTGGTCTCCTCACAATCTATTTGGTTTTTTAACTCAATGATATCCTCATTTTCTATAAGAACTTAAAGGAACACATTTATCATGTGTGTGAAGTACTGACCAGACTCAGAAAGTACAATATCTATCCAAAGGTCTCCAAATTCAACTTCCATGCGCCTCCTTTACACTACCTTGGCTATTTGATCTCAGAGGATGGAATCTTTATGGACAACAACAAATCCAAGACCATCCTTTCCTGGCCAACTATCAAAACAGAAGAGCCTTGCAGTCTTTTCTTGGATTTTCTAAATTCTATTGCAGGTTTATCAAGAACCTCTCCAAAGATGTCTCCAATCTAAATTCCATTTCTGGAAACAGCTATGCTTTCTTCCTCACTCCTGAAGACTTGAAAAAATTTTAAAGCATCAAGAAATCCTTCACCCAAGTTCCTTTTCTTTGCCATTTTGAATAACTTCTGAGAAAATATTTTGAAAATGATCCCAGTGACTATTCCCTGGGTGCTTTACTGCACCAGTTGACTACTGATAACACTAAAAGCCCTATTTCCTTTGACAGCTGAAACTTTTCCAGTTCTGAAATCAACTATGAAATCCACAATAAAGAAATCCTTGAAATTGTCTTTGCTTCTCAGAAATGGCATACTTATCTCTTAAGCGTTACTGAACACTTTGAAGTTCTAATTGATCATTATTATTTGAAATACTTCATTTCTTCCAAGGTTCTCACAAGTAGACAAGCTTTTTGGGAAGAATCACTCTCTGAATTTAATTTTTTAATAACTTAGAGGCCTGTAAAATTTTCAAAAATCCCAGATATTCTGTAACTTTGGTAAAATGTGTATCCAGTGGGGGGAACAAAATATCCTGAAAAGAATCCTGGAAATTGTTAAAAGCTTCTGGAACAAAATGAAGTTGAAGATTCTAAACTATTTTTTCTTTCTGCTACCATAATTGATGGTCAAATGAGTGAATTGAATTCTGGTAAAAAAGCTGGAAATTTAATTGAAGGAATCATCAAAAGATTGAATAGGAATGAGGAAGTAGCTGATTTTTACTTAGACCCCTTTAGTGGCTTGCTCCTGTTTCAGGTTAAAGTGAGCAAACCTGACCAAGCTAAACATCTCAAATGGAAGATAATTAATCAATTCCATGACTCCTCTCTTGAAGTTCATCCTGTTAAAAAAAAGACTACCCATCTTATCAAAAGAGCATTTTTCTGTAATGGAATGTCAACAGATGTCAAGAAATATTTTTCAGCCTGCTACCTTTGCAAAAGGAATAAGAAAAGGCATGAAAATTAACTAGTTCTACTAAAGCCTCTTCTGATCCCTGATTTTCCCTTGAATTCTATCTCTATGGAATTCATTTCTCAACTACCTCTCTCTGATGTATTTGATTCTATCCTTGTTTTTGTGGAAAATTTCTCTAAGATGGCCATCTTCATTGAAAAAACCAGTACAATGACAGCAGTATGATTGGCTAACCTTTTCATCAGCCATGTTCTCTCCAAGCATGGGCTGCCTGAAGAAACCATAATTGACCGAGGCTCCTTGTTCATTTTTTCTTTCCAGAAAACACTTTGTGAAAAAGTATGGGAATAAATGAATTCCTCCAAAGCTTACCCCCCTGAAACAGATGGTAAAACTGAATGTCAAAACTGCCCCTGGGATGCAAGGGTCTGATGGCATGGGCACTAATGCTCACAGAACGCAGGATAGAGAGATTGGATTGATTGCAATGAAGATAGGTAGGGTAATGAAAAGTATGGAGGAAGTAAAGGATGAGAGGAATCCAGGAGTAAGGCTCTTGAGGAAGGATGATTACTGAATCCTATAAGAGTAAAAACAAAGGGGTAGGTGAGATAAGTAAGTTCGGCTGGCTGGCTTTATTGTGCTGAGATGAAACCTATTGGAAGGGGCTAACCAATAAGAAGTAGTATACTAATGTTTTGAGGGGAATGAGTCCAGGAAAGAAGGAGAGGCCAATATATTTGAGAGCTGGAGAGAGGCCTTGAGGAGGGATGACTGGTTTTGGGATGGGATTCCCATGGCAGTACATACTGACTAATTGAACTTGAGGCAGTGGCTTGTAAGATTGGGGAATGGGCCTGTCCAGAAAGGTTTGGAATTTAATGAACTGGAAGGGTGATTTGTCCAGCCAGGAGTATGTACTATGGATTTAAAGTATGGGACCTGTATGAACTTCTCATACCAATTAGGTTGGAGGAGAGATGGAGGATGCACCAAGCCATTTAGAGAGAGAGAGGGAGCCTGGGAAATTTGCCTAGGACCTTCAGGGTATGCAGGGAGATACTTCAGGAGGTGCAGCTGGTAGATCCAGGGGTAGAAATTTGATTGTACTGAGGATTGCAGATTGCTGAGGGTTGAGAATGGCTGAGGAGACTGATTCAAGTTGTGTTTATGACACTGAAAGAGTAAATAAAGCACTAGAATAATAACTTTGAATGTAAATAAGCTATCAAGAGGAAAACTGGTATACTTGGCCCCCCTTGGCAGAGCTCTCCTAAAACAGAATTTTTCACTCTTCTACTCATCAATCACCCTTCTTAAAAATTTATGGAAAGCATCCTATTGTTGATTTCCTGCATGTTTTTGAAAACCAGCCTGCCAGTAACTACTTGGATCAGATTCAGAAGAACTAGATTCCACTAAAGAAAGAATTTCAAGATTCTATGGCTAATTATAAGAACTTTGCTGACCTTAAAAGAAAAGACATTCAAAAGTTATTGCTCCTGGGAATAAATTTGGTAATATGAAAAGAATATCAATACTAACAGACCTTCCAAGAAGCTCTCTGAGTGTTAGTTGGGTCCTTTTATCATTACTTAAAAAATATGATCTCATGCTTTTAAAATCCAACTCCCTGATCAATTTTCTTTGATGTTTCACTTCTCAAAACCTACTCCACTGATCCAAATTCTCCTAGCCACCAACCACCTACAGAAACAGTGGAAATTTCTGGCCAGGCATAATAAGAAGTATCTCAGATCCTGGAATCCAAGATTAGGCGTGGAAAAATACTCTAGTTAGTCAAATGGAAATTGTTTTTAGAAGACTCTGAAAGAAACTTGGAAAAAAGTCTACAATATCATCAACTGTTCAGCCCCTCTCCATGACTTCCACTCCATCTATCCTTCCAAACCCAAACCTTCATAACACTTCCAAAAACTTAATTAAAGCTACCTTCCTCACTCCCAGCCTCATTCCATTTAATTCATAAAATCAATAAAAATTTATCTCATTTCTAGTCAATTTCTCTCCTATATCTACTTCCAAGCAAAATAGAAATACTAAAATAAAAAAAAATATATATCTACAAATCCTTCTCAATCTTAGTCACCAGTTTAGAAATTTTAGTAACACATAAACTAGCTAGCTTTATTTTCCTACTTTCACATTCCTCCTTATTCTTAGCAGGAGCTTCCATTTAATAAGTCACATCAGACAAAGAAAGAAAATCTCCAAGCTCTGTTACCACTTCCTTCTTCATCTCTTCTTTTCTTCCTTTCCTTTCCATCTATTCAGTATTATCCAGAGCCCATCCAAACAGAATACCAATCCTACTAGAATCTTTAGAAAATTTTCCAAGATTCTCTTGAATTTTCTTCAATTATCCAACTGGATCATCTTCAATAGCATCCACTAGCCCATCCATCCTTCCTTTTTAGAAAGAATAAAACCCAAAATTATTTGTGTCCCTTCTCATCCTCCTATATTCACCTCCTATCCCATATTTTGCCTTTTGTATTTATTCAATGTGTTTCATTTCTATTTATGCTACACAACTTTCACACATATGTCATAAGATCTGTAGTTCTTCTGGGGAAGTAGATCACTTATGGAAGGCTCCTTATTCCTCATCCAGCCATCTCACTCTACTGCTGTCCCAGATATTTTCTTTTGGTATTTCATGATTCTCCCTTTCTTTTCTCTCTTGCCTTCTTGCCACTGAAGCAATGGAATTATCCTTCCATCTCACTTGACTGCTGTCCCAAAACTTTCAAGCCCAACAGTCTATGAGCCCGGAGGTCCAAATAATCCTTTCTGTCTCAAACAATCTCAAAAATAAGGATATGTATGCTTATTTTTCAAGTTGTCTCTACATGTTAATCTAATCTTGTAAAAATGGCCAATGAATCCTCTTCCGCAAATTCCTCACTCCAAAACACCACATTTTTGGTTAGATCTGACCTGCTGTCATCTAACACCCAAAAACTGTCTAGTTCAAAGCTTTCAGTCCTGAAGATTCCAGGTCCTAAATCCAACTATCTCAACTGGGAAATTTTTTTCACCTCATAATTTGAAGCAGAATGCTTGGAATAATTTAAATAAAAGCCAAAAGCAGTCAATCCATTGTAAAACTGGACTTTGGACAACAAGTTTGTTTGTGCAATCCTTGGCCAAGCAATTTAATCCCCAAATTTTTGATAAATCCAGTAATTTTTCCACAATGCTCATGGGATGTGGAATGCCCTTTTCAGGGCACATCAAGATCATGAAAGCAGAGGTTGTGTCTACTGGCTTTGAAAACTAATTATCACTAAAATGGAGGGTGACAATATCCTTGACCACATTGAAACCATGGCAAAATATCATGAACACTTAAATTTTCTCATCTCTTAAGAAAAAACCCTCACAGCCAACAATGTTTAATCAGCAGATCTACTCAGTTACATTCCCCATTACTGGTTACACTGTTTCTCAGCCCTGATGAAACAAGATGGGGTGAAAAGAGAGAAAATTGTCACTTCTATTAGGAAGAAATACACTTTTTGCAATCCCAAACTAAAGTAATTGTGTCAGCTGCATCAGCCAACTCTAACCAAAAAAACAAATTGGAAATATGGTGCCCCAGTTAAGAAGACTCCACATGGTTTCTTCTGCAAAACCAATGGCCAAACCCTCATAAATTGTAACAAAACTTGGTGCATTATATCTGAGGTGAAAGCAAAACAAAAAGGCCATTCAGCCTGATAGGAACATTCAAATTCTGCCAATAACTCAATCAAACCATCTGCAAGAGCTTTTGAAACCTCTTCTGGGACACTGGGTGACATTGATGAGCATGCAGACTGCTCTGGTTCCAAAATTGAGCTCACAGCTGGTCAGGCAGTGGTCCATCTCTCATCTTTTCTTTCCTTTTCCCCTTCAGGAGATGCAAAATTGGATTCTGGCTGCTCAATATTGATGGACCCACACCACTCAAATGTAAAATGCACTAAACCAAATAACAGACCAGTTTGTTTGGTCAATCATTCTCTGGTTGAAGCCACTTACAAAGGGATTTCCCAGGTCCCTGACTTGGGCGGGAAGTTTTTCAAGAGGCTGATGGTGCCCTGTCTTCATGAGCCACTTTTTTCAATAGCAGGACTGTGCAACATTGTTAAAATACGTATGCACTTACGCGTGTGCTACGTATGAGTGTAATCCAAATGGGATGCACATATGGGCCTCTGCCGCCCATTGGACACACACACGGACCATACGGGCCCATGTGGATGTCACAGATTTGGGGAAACTGGCCTCAAAACGCGTTAAATAGGCCCATTGGTACACGGGCCCTAACGGGCCCGGTGGGGTATATGGGCAAATACAGCCAGATGGGCTTTTATGGGAATAATTGGGCACAAGGTTTATTTTGGACATACTTGGCCAGACAGGCTGGCCCGCCAAAGTAGTCAATTCTCACATTTTGGGCTTGGGGCAGCCCATTGGGGCCGCCGCCTGTGTCGCAGCCCACTCAGGGCTGCTGCCCATGTTGCGGCCCGCTCGGGGCCGCTTGTGTTCCTTGGTACGGCCCACACAGGCCCCAATGGCCCCCGCGGGGCTGTTGCGTGGTGTGACGCCGCGCGGGCCTGGCGACCAGCACCGCAGGAGCAGGAGCCTGCGGCCCAGGCTCCCTCCCCTCCCCTTGCTCAACGTTGCAAGGGGGATGGGGGCGGGCTAGCTGGGTTGAACCAGCCAGCAACCAGCTGCAATGACGCAGTTGGTCAGGGCAGGGGGGACTTGATCAGCCTCCTGACCAGGGAGACAATGGATCCGGCCGCAAGGAAAGCAACTGGATGGGGGGGGGGTTTACCACCCTCCCACCAGCAAAGAGTGTTGCAAGGGAGCAAAAACCAAAGGGGCTCTCTCCCCCCCCCTTTACCAAGGGGGAGGAGCAACGGGCTGAGGGGACCTGACCACCCCCCAGCCCAATGACTTCTTTGACAACAACTCCCTGGGGGTATTGACCCGCAGGGCCCCTGGTGAGGGGATTTGACCGCTTCCACCAGGGATTTGAGAGAAAGAGGGGGGGGGGGGGGCAGCATGTACGCTGGTTACACCCCCCTCTAGTGAGGTTGAAACTGGACCCAGGTGAGTCCTGGGTCCCACCTGGCCCATTTGAGGGGCCAGGGGCTGGCTGCATGAGGCAACCAGCCCGTAAGTATGGTAATGAGGTCATCAGGGCTGGTTTTAACAGACAAACAGCCAGGGGATTGAACAGAAAAGGGGCTGGTTCAGCCCCGTAACGGTGGAAACACATGGATGGACTGGAATAGGCTGGTTGTAAGGGTTCAGGGACTGACGCCATGCGGGCTGATGTAGTCCAAACCAAGTAACAAGGTCTGTAGACCCTGTAGAGCTCTTTTGGGGCGGAAAATTTGCATTTTGGCTTGTTGTATCATGGGCTCACAAGAGGCCAATCTTTTTTACTTAAGGAGCTATTCTCCCTGGTTTTTTCCATCATTCATTCATCATCCAATTGAATTCATCCAACGTATTGCCCCATTGTGAGAGCCCCATTAGCAACTATTGACACCCAGTTTCCAGAATTTCTTTTGCTTTAAATACTGCTCATTTGCCTAAGCTAATTGCTGGCCATAATTATAACAAACATAAAACTCACAGCTGTCTTCTCAAAATCAAGCTGTGATCTCTAAAAATCCTCCAATTTAAAGATCTCTGCCAAGCCCATTGGTTGTGGGTACAGATGCAGTAAACTTTATTAACTTCCTTTGGAGTTTGTGAGCTCCCAGTCTGCCTCTTATTTTATTCCTTCCCCTGTTTAAAATTCCTTACTGGGACACCAAAGTTTCCCGTGTCACATGGGTCCCAAGAGACTGAAGAAACTACTCAAAACAAATGTTGTAACACCTGTAGTAATGAATTAAATAAATGTACAGAAAATGAAATGCTCAACAATTCTCCATTACATGAGAACCTCAATGCAATGATCTGGGGCATCCTGAACAAGATTATTGGGGGATGTTGAAGTACTTGATTCAGAAAACCACAAAATATAAATCAAAGCCAAGACTTGAACCTACAGTCTTGCCATCAAGCAGAGGCCAACCAAAATTGACAGATACCCAACAATATCATTCTCAATTTGAACATTTTGAAAAGGAACTGAAGCGGGAAAAGAGAATTAGAAGGGAACCAAATAAGAAAAGATAAAAGATTGTAAGTCTTTTCTTTTGTGAAATGTTCATTTTTTGGGTTTAATGAACTGATGGGAAAATGATTTCTGTAGTCCAAGCATGGCTCTTCATCTGAATTTCATAGTTCAGTGGAAGAGACTGAAAGTTCATTAGGGTCCCTTCTGATGGAATCTGATTCCTTTTCAAAGGAGGAAGAAGAAGAAATTGAGGAGCCAAACAGAAGATCATCTTTTGTGAGTTTTGTTTCCTCTAATGAGATTAGAATTTTGGTTAACTAATATTTTATTGTAGGAAGTAAATTATCTCAATCAAATACCTGAGAACTTACATATGTTCCTGGGGGAGGTTTTGGATCCAGTTGGTGATGGAAATTGTGGATTTAGAGTCATTTGTAAATCACTTGGGTATGATGAGCATGGATGTTTTCAATTAAAAACAGAAATGCTGGAAAAATTGAGGAAAAATGAGACAAGATATTCTAAGATCCTTGGTGGCAGTAAAGATGTTGAAAAGATAGAAAAAAGACTTGATTTTAATGACATCAATGAAAAGATTCCCTCTTCATAATGGCTTTCAAAGTTGCATATGGTTCAAATAATTGCAGATACTTATGGAAGACCAATATTTTTCATTTCATTGGATTCATTTTGTACTTGAATCCCATGAAAATGGGTGTAAAAGAAGCATCAGACCCAATATTAATTTCATTTGTTAATAATAACAATTAGTTCCAGCTTTTAATTAAGGGAGATGTGATTCCAATCCCACCCATAGTTTCCAAACCATGTTCCATGATTTCTAAAAAAGCCCCTTGTTGGGTTGATCACATTCAAGATCAACTTGAGTTGTATTCTAATTTATAGAAATAATTTTAATTTAATCATTTGGGTTTGGTCTAACATGCTGATCTTGTAATTCTATTAATATAAAGGGTTACCACATTTTGAACATCTTTATTTTGAGTGTTCTGAGTTAACATCATTATGATTAGTGTTTTAAATGAGACTTTATTTTTAAGTCAGTTCAACTTGTGTTGGACTGATCCCATCATAAGGAGTAATTTTAATTCTTGTGATGGGATCAGCTTAACACAAGTTGAACTTTTTTTTTGGTTTTTTTACTTGAGGGCTTGTCAAGGTGAACTTGTATTTTTTTTGCACTTTTACTTTAGGGCTAGTCAAGTTGAACTTGTATTTTTTGGCACTTATACTTTAGGCCTTCTCCCTAGACTCTTTCATTAATTATTTAATCTTTGGTGTTTTGGTTGCCTTCAGTTTTTTTTTCTATTTATTTCTATTTATTTTTACTTATTTTTATCTTATTTCTTATTTATTTGTTTTTTTAACCAAAAAATCAACATTTTTTTATTTTTTGGTTGATTTCTGGTTTTTTTCTTATTTATATTTAGTTTAGTTTAGTTTAGTTTAGTTCATTTTAGTTTAGTTTATTTATTTTTTTGGCCCACAACACTTGTAGTTGCATTTCAAAGAACACAACTAAATTTGAGTTGTGTAAATTCCCACAGAACTCAAATGTAGTCAGGTGTGGTGCCACACAACACCAAACCATTTTGTGGGGGCTGCACAACTACAGTCAAGTTTTGCGGAGGCTACACAGCTCAATATTAGTTGTTAAGAATGCAAAAAAATAAAAAAAATTCTGCTCTTACTTTCCACATGAAAAACCTTGCAATCGTTGGCAAACCTTCCTGTTTAAACAAACTCATCTCACCTCTTTGGCAAAAATTTAAAATTGGAGCAGATGAAGAAATTCACAATTTTTTTTGCTAAAAATTAATCAAAACCCCTCAAATTGTTTCCTCTATCTGAATCAATCTTGCTAAATTGATGAGCTGTGTTACTAATTTATCTTCAGGTGCAACACCAGCATGTCTACTGCAGCCAACCCAAACTTTAAAAATATTTCTTGTTTTACTCCACAAGATCCGCCATCCAGTGGCCCGTACAACCAAATCATTGGTTCCCTCCTCTGGGTGTCTCAATGAACCCAACCTCAAATTTATTTTGTTTTCAAACAACTGTCTCAACAACTCTGTGGTCCCTCTGAAGCACACTTGAAGGAAGCTCTTTGCATTCTCAATTATTTCATTTTGAAAAAGGACCTACACCTATGTCTTGGTGGTAAGTTGGGGTGTCTGGGTACTCTGACTCCAAACAGGCAGAAGATTGGGATGACCAATGGTCAAAATCTGCATACAATTTTTGTCTGCATGAATTCATCATCTCCTGGAAATCCCCAAAACAAGCCACCATCTTGCTCTCAAGAACCAAGACCAATTACAAGGCTCTATCAGATTCCTGTAAAGAGGGCCTCTGGCTGAAACATATACTCACTGAATTGCGCCTCCACCCCAAATCAGCAATTACAATCCATTTCAAAAACCAAGGTGCTGAGGAACTGGAAAAAAACCCTGAGAACCATGCCCAGAAAAAGAACATCCACATGTGGTATCATTTCATCCATGAATGCATCAAAGAAGGTAAAATCCACTTGCTACATGTTTGAACAAAAGAAATTAAAGCAATAATTCTCACCATGATCCTCAGCAATTTTCTCCTGGAGCCAAATTGTCAATTATTTGGAATTATTCCCTAATTTCTTGTTTCTAAATGTCTTTTCATCTTCTTTCTGTTTTCCAGGTTTGCAGCAAGGGGGGGGGGGTGCTGGACTTATTCAATGCGTGTCATTTCTATTTATGCTACACACCTGTCACACATATTTCATCTGCTCTTTAGTTTTTCTGGGGAAGCAGATCGTTTGTGGAAGGCTTCTTTTCCTCATCCTTCCATCTCACTATGTTTCTATCCCAGGTATTTTATTTCTCTCTTTCATGCTTTTTCCGTTATTTTCTCTCTTGTGTTCTTGTCACTGAAGAAATGTAATGATCCTTCAATCTCAATCTAAAACTTTCCCAGAACTTTTGAGATCAACATGGCCAACATCTTACCAATCAATTCTACAATGGACCTTGGCCTAACAGATTCTACTTCCACCTACTCCACAACTCTTTCCTTTCCTTTTAGTTTATCTATCACTTCTTCTTTCTCAGCTTCCTCATCTTCATCTGGCTCACAAGGAGAATCTAAATCCTTGCCTTTGACTTTGAATTCATCTTTAAATTTGAATTTGATGGGAATGGAGGTTGCTTTGAAGGTCTCTTGTGCTTTTATTTCTGGCCTTTTGATGATTCAAACCCCTTTTATAATTTTAACTTTGATGTCTCTTTGACCTTTTGACAATTATTTGGCCCCTTTTCTGCTACTTTGAACATGATTTTATCAAACTAAAACTTCTTTGAACATCCTTTGACAAGGTTTGGCCATTTTGAATTTCCTATGTAAAACTTTGATTGGTTAAACCTGTGTTCTTCAAACTTTGATGCTTTCAAAATTTAACCAGTTCAACTGTGATTTGAAGTAATTCAACTGTTTTGGTGGTGGTTTGATCTTTTCTGGCAGGTTTGATGGTGCTTTGATTTTTGTTTGATTGAAATCCCACATGTTGCAAGTCTTTGATTGAAATTATAGAGGAAGAATAGGCCATTCCCCAGGATATTTCCAACTCATTCAATTTCAATGGCTTCTTCTGGATTTTCCCATTCAATGCAAAATGGCCCTTCCTTCTCAATTCCAACCTCTTTTCTATCAAAGCCTCCACTAGGAAAAGGATCAACATCATCTCATTTAGAATGGCCCTTCAGCAATCAGAAGACAAGAGAAACAATTCACCATCTGAAAGACCTACCCTTCTGGAAACTCCTTGTTAAAATACGTACGCACTTACGCGGGTGCTACGTATAAGTGTAATCCAAATGGGATGCACAAATGGGCCTCTGAGGCCCATTGGACACACACACGGACCATACGGGCCCATGTGGATGTTACAGAGTTGGGGAAACTGGCCTCAAAACGCGTTAAATAGACCCATTGGTACACGGGCCCTAACGGGCCCGATGGGGTATATGGGCAAATACGGCCAGATGGGCTTGTATGGGCATAATTGGGCCCAAGGTTTATTTTGGACATACTTGGCCAGACGGGCTGGCCCGCAAAAGTAGTCTTTTCTCACAATTCGGGCTTGGGGCGGCCCATTAGGGTTGCCGCCCGTGTCGCGGCCCGCTCGGGGCCGCTGCTCGCGTCGCGGCCCGTTCGGGGCCGCCTGTGTTCCTCGGCACGGCCCACGCGGGGCCCGACGGCCCGCGCGGGGCTGTTGCGCGGCCGAGGGATCCCGCGCGGTGCGATGCCGCGCGGGCCCGGCTGGTCGCGACCGGCAACCAGCGCCGCGGAGCCGGGGCTTGCGGCCCCGGCTTGCTCCCCCTCCCCTCGCTCGCCGTCGCGAGGGGGAGGGGGCAGGCTGGCTGGGTTGAACCAGCCAGCAACCGGCCGCAACAAGGCGGTCGGTCAGGGCAGGGGGGACCTGACCACCCCCTTGCCCCAGGAGGTGGCGGCGCCGGCCGCATGGTATGCGACCGGCAGGTGGGGGGGATTTCATCACCCCCCCGCCATCGTAGCGAACTAAGCACAAAGGGGCGCTCTCCCCCCCCCTTTACCGAGGGGGAGGAGCGATGGGCCTGGGGGGACCTGACCACCTCCCAGGCCAACTTTCTGTGACGACGCCCTGGGGGGTATCGACCCCCAGGGCCCCTGGTGAGGGGATTTGACCGCCCCCACCAGGGATTTGTAAGAGATAGAGGGGGGGACAGCATGTCCGCTGGTCACACCCCCCCATGTGAGGTTGAAACCGGACCCAGGTGAGCCCTGGGTCCCACCTGGCCCATTTCAGGGGCCAGGGGCTGGATGCATGAGGCAACCAGCCTGTAACAGGGGTAATGATGCCATCAGGGCCGGTTGTAATAGACAACCAACTAAGGGACAGAACAGCAATGGGCTGGTTCAGCCCCGTAACGGTGGAAACACAAGAATGGACTGGAATAGTCTGGTTGTAAGGGTTCAGGGACTAATGCCATGTGGGCTGATGCAGTCCAAACCAAGTAACAAGGCCTGTAGAGCCTGTAGAGCTCTTTTGGGGCGGAAAATTTGCCCTTTGGCTTGTTGTATCATGGGCTCACAAGAGGCCAATCTTTTGTACTTAAGGAGCTCTTCTCCCTGCTGTTTTCCATCATTCATTCATCATCCAATCGAATTCATCCAACATATTGCCCCATTGTGAGAGCCCCATTAGCCATTATTGACACACAGTGTCCAGCATTTCTTTTGCTTTAAATACTGCTCTTTTGCCTAAGCTAATTGCTGGCCATAATTATAACACATTATCAGTACCAACATCATCATTACTTCCAAGCCATCTAGACCTTTGTACCTTACTTTGGAGAACCTCAAAGACCTCAAGTTTTCCAAGAAGATGTCCTATATCCCTGATGTTAGCTCTACCAAAATAGTTCTGAATAGTCAGAACTATAATGCTTGGGCTCTCCTTATGGATAGTGAGCTGGATAACATCTGCTGTGGGGAAATTATGGATGCAGATGACACTCTGATCAGTTCAGAAGTGGAGAAGAAGTCTTACCATCTGATCCTTAGGCATCTTGATGAGAATCATGTGACATGGGTTGCTGATACTCTTAGGGAAGATGAGAGGAGGAGGGGCAGCATCCTTTGGAAGCTGCTTAAGTCCAAGTATGCTGGTGATTCTGTTCACCAGAAGGGTATAGCCTTTAATAAACTGTTCAAGTTACAATATTCAAATTGTAAACAGTTTGTGGCAGAGGCTAGGTCTAGTATAGCCAAGTTCAAGTCATCTGGACTTAACATGGATCCAGAGTGTTTGTCACTCTTAATCCTTCAAAAGCTGCCAAAAGAGTTTGATTCCTTAGTCAGAATCATTTCTCAATTGGATCCTCTTCCTGGGGAGGAGGATGTGCTTAAAAGGATTGAAAAGGATGACCTTCAATTCAAGATGAAGGGGGGTTCTGGAACAGCCCTAGTTGGAAAGACTGGAAAATCTCGCAAGAAGGCGAAAAAGGATTTGTCCAAGGTCTTATGTTACAATTGTCAGAATAAGGGTCACTATGCTAAGGACTGCAAGGAGGCCAAGAAAAGGAAGAAGTCCGAAGGGAATGACAAGGAGGTCAATCTCACAACTGAAAACGTTGCAATGGTGGCGTTGGATGCTCCAATTGAAGAGGCTGTTGTGGAAGAAGGTCCCAACAAGAAGGCCAAAATCAATGAGGATCAAGAAATGGACTTGATTGATTATGAAGTGAGTAATCTTAACCTCAAAGATAAGAACTTATCAGTGACTGATAAAGCTTCTTTCCTACTAGGAGGATTGAAGGAGGATGTTCTTGTTTTGATTGATTCTGGTTGTACAGATCACATGTTTTTTGAACCAAATTTATTTTCAAATCTTAGTGATTATGATGGGGTTGTAAATATTGGTCAGAAAGGCAGAACAATTCAGATTAAAGGAATTGGAAAAGTTATTCTTGCAAATCAACTGGGTTTCCAAATTACTTTTGATAAAGTGTTCTATGTACCAGAGGTGCCTTACAACCTTGTGTCTCTTGGGGTTTTATGGAAAAAAGGTTTCCAAATTCGTTATCTTAAAGGAGATAGGTTTGTTATTGATATGAATGGGAGAACTGTTCTTAGTGGACAAGTTCGGAATAAGCTTCTGTGTGCAAGCTTGTTCAAATTCTCAGCTCTGAGCACTGTTTCTCACAATAGAAGTGGCCATAAGGTAAAGGACAGCAACTGTGAGAGTTGTACCTTGGGGGCTAAGACTAGAAATGTGTTCTCTAAGAGTAGAGATCACACAGATGTTCCTAGAGAGGAATTTTCCATTGATTTGGCAGGGCCATTCACTTCAGAGTCCCTTGGTGGGGCAAGATACTTCATCAATTTAGTTGATACTGCAACTAATTATGTTTGGGTTAAACCAATTCAATCTAAGGATCAGACCACAGAGGAGGTTTCTGTAATCTTCAAAGTCTGAAAACAGAATGGTCTGATGAAGGAGATCAAGAGGGTTATTACCGATGGAGGGGGTGAATTTGTGAGTAAAGATTTTGGGAGGCTGTTGAAAGATTATGGTATCATTCATATAGTCACTACTGCAAGTACTCCACAAAATAATGGAATAGTTGAGAGAATGAATAGGACTTTACTGGACAAAGTCAGAACTATTATGTCTCAATCTGGTCTGCCAAAGTTCTTATGGGCTGAGTTGATGTGCACGGTGTGTCTGTTGCACAACATTGTAAGTGTTAATGGGAAGTGCCCCCATTATCAGTTTTGGAAGTTGTACCCCAAAACATCACACCTAAGAACAATTGGTTGCTTGGTGTATTATAGTGTCCACCATAATGAAATGGTCGGAAAATTAGACCCTAGAGCCAGAACAGGGGCACTTGTAGGCTATGATTTAATAAGTAAATCTTATAGGATCTATTGTCCAGGGACAAGAAAGGTTATCCGTAGCAGGGATGTAAAATTCGACGAAAGTACCTTTCCACTCAAAAGGAGTGAAGATGTCGTTGTGATTAAGCCACAACAAGAAATAGAATTAGCACCTATTTCACCAGCAAAAGCTGTGGAACATGTGGTTCCAGAAGATGAAGAGGTGGCAGACGTGCCACAAGAGGGTTCAGTACCCACTCCAGGTGATTCTGTGGAATCAGAACCTGATGAGCCTCCACCTCCAGTTAGAAGGAGTGGTAGGGTTAGAGTACCGGTTGACAGGTACGGGGAGTGGAGATCCCATTATGCTGCCGCAGGATATGAGGAAGATACATTTCAGGAACAGTGTATGCTCAATGAAGTCCTGGAGTTGAGTTCAGAAATGGGTAACAGGGTTAACCCAAATAGCTTTGGCCAAGCTATGAATTCTGATGAGAGAGCCAACTGGAAGAGTGCTATTTTTGAGGAATTTGATTCTCTAGAGAATAATAGTGTCTTTGAAGTGGTTAAGCGGGATTCTGTTCCAAAAGGAAAGACCATTGTGGGGTCTCAATTGGTGTTAAACAAGAAGTTTGACACAAATGGAGTTTTGAAAAGGTTCAAGGCTAGATGTGTTGCACAGGGCTTCAAGCAGAGAGAGGGTATTGATTACCAAGAAACTTTCTCACCAACTGGAAGGCTGTCCACCTTCAGGTACATCATTGCTCTGGCAGTGGAGTTGGGTGAAGAAATCAGACAAGCTGATTTTGTAACAGCATACTTGAATGCAAAACTTGGAGAGGAGGAGACTGTTTATATGTCGATTCCTGATGGTTTTCGTGAATGGTTAGTAGAGACTAAACCAGAAACCATGAAGAAAATCTGTGTTAGAACTTTTCTTTCGGCAGATAAAGGGGAATATGTCCTCAAGCTGTGTAGATCCCCGTATGGATTGAAGCAAGCAGCTAGGTCATGGTATAACACCATGAGTGAGAAACTGATAGAGATTGGTTTTAAGACGTCTGAGGCCAATCCTTGCCTTTTTGTGAGAAAGGATGCAATTTTGTTTGTATGGGTTGATGACATTATCATTATTGGTGATGGTAAAGAGAGAGTCATGGAGACACTCAAAAAGGAGTTCAAGATAAAAGATCTTGGTCTGGCACAACAGGTGCTAGGAATGAAAGTTAGTAAGGGCAAGAATGGTATTAAGTTAGACCAAAGCCATTACGTTGAAGCTCTTCTTAAGCAGTATGGCTTAGAGGATGCAAAGGAGTTTGGTACTCCCATGCAGTCAAACATTCGTTTAGAGAAGTCTACAGATGAGGAGTATCTGGAGTTTGTTCAATCAGGGAATGACTACAGGTCAGCTGTCGGATCGCTTAATTATTTGGGGCAGTGTACAAGGCCCAATATTGCATTTGCAATTGGGGTCTTGTCGCAAAACTTAGAGAAGCCAAGCATGAGGCATTGGTCAGCGTTTAAGAGAGTTATGAGGTATCTTAAAGGAACACACAGTCTGGGACTGTTGTTTACAAAGTCAGCAAACTTTGATTTGGTTGGTTATTCCGATGCAAGTTGGGCAGATGGTAACACTAGGGAATCAACAAGTGGTTTTGTATTCTTTTTAGGTAAGAATCTGGTGTCATGGATGTCCAAGAAGGTGTCGGCAATAAGTCTTTCATCAACAGAGGCTGAGTATAGAGCTTACTTAGCAGCTTCACAGGAAGCAAAATGGTTGAGAAAAGTCTTAGAAGATACACATAAACCACAAGGGTTTGCGTTGTTGTATTCCAATAACCAGAGTGCCATTGCATTGGCACAAAACCAAGTGTTCCATTCAAGAACAAAACATATTGATGTTCACTATAACTATATTTGCGACGCAGTTAACTGCAATGAGATTGTGTTGAGGTACATGCCCACTGGAGCAATGATTGCAGATATCTTGACTAAGGCATTAGACAGAAACAAGCATCAAGGCTTTGTGACTAATATGTGGATGTCACCCCTTTTGGATTAAGGGGGTGTGTTAAAATACGTACGCACTTACGCGGGTGCTACGTATAAGTGTAATCCAAATGGGATGCACAAATGGGCCTCTGAGGCCCATTGGACACACACACGGACCATACGGGCCCATGTGGATGTTACAGAGTTGGGGAAACTGGCCTCAAAACGCGTTAAATAGACCCATTGGTACACGGGCCCTAACGGGCCCGATGGGGTATATGGGCAAATACGGCCAGATGGGCTTGTATGGGCATAATTGGGCCCAAGGTTTATTTTGGACATACTTGGCCAGACGGGCTGGCCCGCAAAAGTAGTCTTTTCTCACAATTCGGGCTTGGGGCGGCCCATTAGGGTTGCCGCCCGTGTTGCGGCCCGCTCGGGGCCGCTGCTCGCGTCGCGGCCTGTTTGGGGCCGCCTGTGTTCCTCGGCACGGCCCACGCGGGGCCCGACGGCCCGCGCGGGGCTGTTGCGCGGCTGAGGGATCCCGCGCGGTGCGATGCCGCGCGGGCCCGGCTGGTCGCGACCGGCGACCAGCGCCGCGGAGCCGGGGCTTGCGGCCCCGGCTTGCTCCCCCTCCCCTCGCTCGCCGTCGCGAGGGGGAGGGGGCAGGCTGGCTGGGTTGAACCAGCCAGCGACCGGCCGCAACGAGGCGGTCGGTCAGGGCAGGGGGGACCTGACCACCCCCTTGCCCCAGGAGGTGGTGGCGCCGGCCGCATGGTATGCAACCGGCAGGTGGGGGGGATTTCATCACCCCCCCGCCATCGTAGCGAACTAAGCACAAAGGGGCCCTCTCCCCCCCCCTTTACCAAGGGGGAGGAGCGATGGGCCTGGGGGGACCTGACCACCTCCCAGGCCAACTTTCTGTGACGACGCCTTGGGGGGTATCGACCCCCAGGGCCCCTGGTGAGGGGATTTGACCGCCCCCACCAGGGATTTGTAAGAGATAGAGGGGGGGACAGCATGTCCGCTGGTCACACCCCCCCATGTGAGGTTGAAACCGGACCCAGGTGAGCCCTGGGTCCCACCTGGCCCATTTCAGGGGCCAGGGGCTGGATGCATGAGGCAACCAGCCCGTAACAGGGGTAATGATGCCATCAGGGCCGGTTGTAATAGACAACCAACTAAGGGACAGAACAGCAATGGGCTGGTTCAGCCCCGTAACGGTGGAAACACAAGAATGGACCGGAATAGTCTGGTTGTAAGGGTTCAGGGACTAATGCCATGTGGGCTGATGCAGTCCAAACCAAGTAACAAGGCCTGTAGAGCCTGTAGAGCTCTTTTGGGGCGGAAAATTTGCCCTTTGGCTTGTTGTATCGTGGGCTCACAAGAGGCCAATCTTTTGTACTTAAGGAGCTCTTCTCCCTGCTGTTTTCCATCATTCATTCATCATCCAATCGAATTCATCCAACATATTGCCCCATTGTGAGAGCCCCATTAGCCATTATTGACACACAGTGTCCAGCATTTCTTTTGCTTTAAATACTGCTCATTTGCCTAAGCTAATTGCTGGCCATAATTATAACACTCCTAAGGATACAATTGAGTACTGAGGTGCTTCCTTCACTGCAAAGGTCCCTCCAACATCATCCTTTAACCATAAAAATGGTCCAAGAAACTTTCTTCCTACTTTGGTGGCCCTAGAACAGGGTCTCTTGTACCTTCTACAGTTTTCACACTTTCCAGACTTGGGGGTGATGCTGGTGGTCCAAATATTCTCAGTTTAAAGGCATCTGGATCAAGCAGTGAAGTATTGATTGAAAGTATAGTAACCATTGGTCTTCTCCATGGTGAAGGATAGGGTGGGTGATCTTTTGTAGGATGATAAGGATGGAAAGCTTTCAGGCGGGGATGGTGATGGATATGGTGGAGGGAAAGTCAAATCAGACATGGTGATGAACTCAACTTAATTCTAACCTCTGCTTTTGGGTATCAGGAGCTCCCCCTTCTTCTTCTGGGGGGGTACTGTGATAACAACAACTTGAATCTCTATACTCATTCTCCTCAGCAGTTCTCAACCTCAGTACAGGAAGCCTATACCCTGGATATAGCAGCTGAATCTCCTGAATTATCTCCCTGTAGTCCTGGCAGGCCCTAGGAAATCTCCCAGGCTCTTCCTCCCTCTCTATGTCTTGGTTCATCCTCCATCTCTCCTTCAACCTAATTGGTATGAGAAGTACATACAGATCCAATACTGTAAATCCATAGTATATACTCCTGTATGGAAAAAACACACTTCCAGTTCAGTCCATGCAAAAAATTTCTGGACATTCCCATTACCCAATATGTCAAGCCACTGCCTCCAGTTCAATTGGTCAACATGTAATGCCATAGGGCATCCCAGCCCAACACCATTGATACCTCCTCAAATCCTCTTCCAAGCTCTCACATATACTGGCTTCTCCTTAATTCCTGTACTAATTCCCCCAAGGAATCAGTATACTACTTCTTATTGGTTAGTCCCTTCCAATAGGTGTCATCTTGGCACAAGAAAGTGAAATTTTAACGGACTTAAAAGGAAAGTTTGATTTCAGCAATGAGTGATCAAAGAGAAGAAACAGAGTTGAAGAAACACCTTAAAAGGACCAGATAGTAATTTGACTAGACAATGGCAGTACTGAAGAGAGATGGAAAGTAGCAATTGGGAAAATTGATCCGGTGTGATATTTTTGGTAAGGGTGGTGGGGTGAGCTTGAGTTGTAGCGGTAGCTGGTGGGGTGAGCTTGAGTTGTAGCGGTAGCTGATGTTTGTAGCTTGTGGTTGATGTTGATGATAGCTGGTTGTTGGTGAGTTGCTCCGCTGGATCTGTTTGTGGCCTTCCAGGATCTTGGCAAGATGGCAGGGGAGCGGACGCGCGGGAATTCAGGATTGGAGCATTGGCAGCGGTTTATTTTGAAGGACAAGCAGGAAAGTGAATGAGGTGACAGAGGGTTCACAGAAGTAGTGACAGCAATTTGAGAGGCATGGAAAAGGACTGACGGAGACACATAGAAAGAAATAAAATATAAAAATAAAGAAAATAAAAGGAGAGACAGAAGAATGAAGAAAATGGTATGAGGAAATAATTTGAGCATGTCTTTGAATACCAACAGCCTCCCTTGCTCAAATTATTCTGATATGTTGAGAGCATCCAAGGCGCGGCAAAGAGCTATTTGGGTTACCGGTTTGGTGAGAAAGTCTGCCAGATTCTTTTTGGAGGGTACTTTTTGAAGCTTGATAGCATTCTTGACAATTTTGCTGCGTACATAGTGGAATCGCAATTCCATGTGTTTTGTGTGGAACGTAGCGTGGTTAGCTTGGTTAAGAGCCAGTTTAATACAACCTTTGTTGTCCTTGTGAATGATGGCTGGTTTGGCCGCTTCTCCCGGCAAAAACTCACTCATAAGAGACTTCACCCAGCTCAGCTCCTTGATGGCGTGGCCCAGCGCCTTGTATTCAGCTTCAGTAGTGGATAGGGACAGGGTTGGTTGCTTTTTGCACTTCCAAGTGATGAAACTCCCAAGCCATCAAGCGACCAACCCAGAGACTGATCTTCTAGTGGTGGGACAGGTTTCCCAGTCAGCATTGACATATTCTTCAAGGCAATGGGCAGAAGAGGAGGAGACAAAGATTATTCCATGGTTTGGACTGTGCTGGAGATATTCAAGGATGTAAAGAGCTGCTTGAAAGTGGTGTATATTTGGCTTGACAAGGAATTGGGTGAGATAGTTGACAGCAAAAGTTATGTTGGGTCTTGTGCATATGCTGATGTGATTTAGCTCCCCAACAATTTTCCTGTAGTTAGCTCCTGATTGGAGAAACTTCTCATGGTCTTCCTTGCTCAGGGCGTACATCTTGCTGTGAGGTTTGAAGGGAGTTGAGAAAGATTTGTGAGGCGGAAGCAAGTATTGCACACACACTTGGTTGATTTACAAGCCGTGAGAGAGCTTGAAACCGTTTGGAAGGTGGCTGATGTTCATTCCGAGTAGCAGGGAGGCCGTTCCAAGGTCCTTTATTTTGAATTTGGAGCTGAGCTGACTAACAAAGGCCTACGGTTGGTTGCTGAATATTGCAATATCCTCAACATGGATGTAAAGGTAGGTGGTGTCCTTCCAGAACACACATTGATCAGCCTTGCTCTTGTGGAAACCGCAGTCAGTCAACCAGTTGCTGAGCGTTTCATACCAGGCCACTGGTGCTTGCTTGAGACCGTATAGGGCCTTCTTTAGCTTGAGGTGCTTGCCACTAGTCACGGTGATGTAGGGAGGGGGAGTGAGGTAGACTTCCTTGCGCAGCGGGGTGTTCAGAAAAGCGGCTTTTACGTTGACTTGGTGGAACTTTAGTTTTAAATGGGCAGCAAGAGCGATTAGCATTTGCAGGGAGATCTTGTCTCCAGTGGATGAGAAATTAGAGGTGAAGTCAATTCCGTACTGCTGGCTGAAGCCTTGAACACAGAGTTGGGCTTTGAACTTGACAATCCAATTCTGATCATCTTGTTTTGTCCAAAAGACCCAAACACACTTGAGTCCTAGCTTGTCATCAGGAAGGGTGGCCTCTTCCCAGACTTGGTAGTTGAGCAGGTTGAGCTCCTCGTGCTTCATTGCTTCAAGCCATTCCTCTCGGTATTTGGATTTGAGGGCCTCCTGGACTGATGTGGGGTCGGAATAGCTATGGTCAATGATAAGATAGACGGTGGGAAGACCTATTTTTGAGTTGTGACATCAAGGATAGGGAATGATATTGTTGTGAGTTAGCCTGTCATGGGACAGTTGATGATTGGGGATAGAAGTATTGACAACAGATTAGGTGATGGAATGAGAAGAAGTATGAGAGAATTCAGGAACAAAAGGAGAGATGGCAGGAAGAACAGCGGAAGAGTCTGGGGAAGAAGGGAAAGGAACAGAAGGGGGCTCAAAGAGTTGTTGGTGGGAGTAGGAGATGGGGTTAGCATGAGGTTGGAGCTGGTAGAGCAGGGAGATGAATTGGACCTGGATGGAGAGGGAAAGGAGAGCTTGTCAAAGGATGCATTTGCGGAGATGAAGATTTTGGAGGAGTCCAGATCAAGCAGTCTGAATGACAAAAAGTCATTGATGTACCCAACCAGAATAGCTCTTTTTCTGGTGTGAAGAAGTTTTAAGGTTTGATTGGCTTTGGGAATGACAGCGTAAGAGACACATCCAAAAGGCCGTAAGCAGTTGAGATTGAACGGTTGTTGGTGCCAAACCTTGTAAGGAACAATGTTGCCGCGGGACCTTGAAGGGAGAGCATTGAGAATGTGGGTAGAGGTGTTAACAGCCTCATACCAGAATTTAAGCGGTAAGTTGCTTTGGTTTAGCAGGCATCATGCCTTCTCTAGGATAAGGCAATTCAATCTCTTGGCTAGACTGTTTTGCTGAGGAGTGTGAGGGGGAGAAAAATTCTGACTGATTACTTTTTTGAGGCAGAAGGAGTGGAGGTTGGAGGAGATGAACTTTCCACTGTTGTTGGAGATCAGAATCTTCATGTTGTGCCCAGTTTGACGCTCGGCCTGTGACACAAAATTCTTAATTGCGGAAACAGCCTTGCTTTTCTGTTTGAGGAGAGCTACGGAGCGGAATCCAGAGAACTGATCCATTAGGGAGAGAAATTATGAGAATCCCAAATTTGATGTGATGGAGAAGGGTACAAAAACGTCCTGATGGACTGCTTCAAGAAGGTCAGTAACCCTTTTGAATTTGTGGTTGAAAGGAGTTGAGACTTTCTTGCAAGTTTTGCAGATTTGACAGATGGTGGATTGGGTATCAGAGTTGTAGGAGCACAGGTTGAGAGTCTTGAGGGATTGAGTACTAGCATGACCAAGGCCTAGATGCCAGAGATTGTCCGGAGCCTTGAGAAGCATCATGGACTGGCTCCATTGCAGGAATTTGGTTCCGCAGAGTTCAGTTAGCTTGTTGTACGTGGTGCCTACAAAACTGATCTTATCCAGCTTCACCTCAAACCCTGAGTATCCAACTTTGGAGAAGGTTGCCTTAGAGGAGTTTAGTTGAGTGAGAGAAATAAGACACCGATTAATGGAAGGGATTAGCAGAAAATTTCACAGGATGATAGCTGAGCCAAGGTGATTGATGAGCTTAGATGATCCAGAATGTGTAGCAATAAGAGAGTTGTTTGGGGAGCCTGTTCCTACTTCAAGATGGATGGGCGTTCAATTGAACAGAAAATGGGGGTCATTAACTATGTGATGGCTTGCGCCAGAATCTAGAATGGGAATTTTAGAATCTTTTCCATTGGATGACAGGTGTATCTGAGGGTTGAAGTGAAGCCTGGCCCCTTTGGAGTTTCTTTCATCTTTGGCGTTTGGACTTTCATTGATGGAGTGGAGATTGTTTGAGGGAGTTTTATTCCATTCAGGTCTGAGATGAGGATGAACAAACCAACATTTGCTTTCTGGGTGCTTGGCGAGAGGATTATGGTGTCTTTTTTAACATGGGTGCTTGGGTTTGGGCCTTTTCTTCACTGTGGACTTGTGTAGTGAGACTGATGGGGAAGTGTCCAAGGTTGGGTTGGTGTCAGGCAAAAAAGAGGATTCAAGATGAAGTACCTTGCAAAGATTTTTCAGGATCCCAGTTGGGTTCTGAAGAAGGGCATCATTGAGGATCAGGGAGTTGATGATGTGATAGAATGAGCTGGGAAGTTTGGCAAGAATGGTGTAGCTGAGAATATCAGGGGGAACTTTGAGTCTCACAACTGTGAGTTCATTCATGAGTTTTCTACAGTCCTTGATGTAGGTTTTCAGATCACCTTTGAAGAGATAGTGGATGAAGTTGAGCCAGATGCGGCCACAATTGTTTGAAGATTGCAAGGCATATTGTTTGAGAATTGCCTGCCAGATGGCATAGGGATCTCCATTGTTGTTGTTGTTGACAATGGATTCAAAGGCAGATTCACCAAGATGTTGGATGATTATGTCTGCGGCTTCATATATCTTCTTCTTTTGAGGCCCAGTCAAAGGTGATGGTGGGGGTTCAACGGTGAGTTCAAGAAGTCCTTTCCTG
Source organism: Puccinia polysora (assembly GCA_025617555.3). Classification (NCBI taxonomy): domain Eukaryota; kingdom Fungi; phylum Basidiomycota; class Pucciniomycetes; order Pucciniales; family Pucciniaceae; genus Puccinia; species Puccinia polysora. Next base: position 38,449,668 of record CM062628.1, read on the forward strand.
CAAAGATAGATCTTGATCCTGAGACTCCAAGATGGGAAATTTGATTCATTTAGAAGGGGAATGTTAAGCTTGGATGAGTTAGGTTATTCTTCTGAGTCGGACATAGAGCCTATCTGGTCCAGTGAGTGAGTCTGGGACTGTAAATCTGAAATTTTAACAAACTTAAAAGGAAAGTTTTATTTTAGCAAGAAGTGATCAAAGAGAAGAAACAGAGTTGAAGAAACACCTTAAAAGGACCAGATAGTAAGTTGACTAGACAATGGCAGTACTGAAGAGAGATGGAAAGTAGCAATCAGGAAAATTGATCCGGTGTGATATTCTTGGTAAGGGTGGTGGGGTGAGCTTGAGTTGTAGCGGTAGCTGGTGGGGTGAGCTTGAGTTGTAGCGGTAGCTGGTGGGGTGAGCTTGAGTTGTAGCGGTAGCTGATGGTTGGAGCTGGTGGTTGATGTTGATGATAGCTGGTTGTTGGTGAGTTGCTCCGCTGGATCTGATTGTGGCCTTCCAGGATCTTGGCAAGATGGCAGGGGAGAGGACGCCCGCGACTTCAGGATTGGAGCATTGGCAGCGGTTTATTTTGAAGGAAGAGCGGGCAAGTGAATGAGGTGACAGAGGGTTTACAGACGTAGTGACAGCAATTTGGGAGGCAGGGAAAAGGACTGATGAGGCACATAGAAAGAAATAAAATAGAAAAATAAAGAAAATAAAAGGAGAGACAGAAGAATGAAGAAAATTGTATGAGGAAATAATTTGAGCATGTCTTTGAATACCAACAGAAAGCCATCCAGCCCACCTTACTCATATAACCTACCCCTTTTGTGTTACTCTTATAGGATTCAGTCAACCATTTCTCCTTCAAGATCCTTACTTCTGGATTCCTCTCATCTTCTATTCCAATCATCCACGTAATTAATTCATCCCTCATACCTTGCAATAAAATCATCTCTATCCTGAGTTCTGTGAGAAGTAGTGCCTGTGCCCTCAGCCCTTGCATGCCAGGGGAAGTTGTGACACAGATCCGAAAATAATAATCCCATTTACTCATTAAATCATTGATCCACATCACATTTATGCCACTCTTAACATTTAAAAACAAACTTTCCAATATCCATGTTCAATATGGAATAAAGCTTGCTGAAACTTTGTTACTATTTGACTGATTAATGCTCAGAATTAATTGGAATCTAATTTTTTTTGCTTGAATTCTCTATTTTAAAATTTGTAAATATTTCCTAGAAGACAGATAATCCATAATGAAATTTATGAAAGGTTAAATTTCCATATTCTGCCTCACTTGATCTTCTGCCAAATTTTCCAAACCTGTTTTTTTCATTCATTGAATTTTTGGAAATGATTGAAGTCACCACATCTTTCAGAGTAAACCTTGGAATCCTCAACATGATCCATATATTAAACTGGAACTTTCTCTCTGTAGATTGGGGTAAAATTCAAATGCACCAGATATTAATTGATTATAAAATGTCCTCTTGTTTTTATATAGAACCATTGATTAATTCAACAAAAGGGTTATGACTGTTATCCCACAATTCCATTTCTAATTCATTTTATTTAAAATAAAGGAAGAGTGGAAGTCAATATCTCAGGTTGGGAAGACCAAATTTTTTCCTGGTTTTATTGGCTTTGTTTACGGCATCACCATCCCCTTGCTTAAAGAATCCAAGATTGATGGAAACCACTATTTTGATTGGAAGAATAGAAAATTGATTCTTTCATTCTGAAATGTATTTTATCAGAAAATGAAAAACCATTCTTCCTCCTTTAAATTAGATACTCTGTTGCTGTTAAAATATTTTTTAATAAAAAAAAAGAATTTTATTTTTACCCATGCTGGCCTTCCAGGCTAATGTCATGATTCATATGCTTTCAATTGATTGTGTATTTCAAAAGAACCAGCAGAATAATTTTATGAAGATCAAGAACTTCTGAAAAATTCACCTCATTCTAGTGTAAAATCAATGATTCTATAATAATGAAATTCTTGTTCCAAAAAATCAAGGCAAAAACTATTTTCACTATCATCCTACTCAATCAAAACTTTGGATTGAGTATGCCATAGGAGTTCTGAAGGGAAGATGGGAAAGCTTAATAGAAATTCAGAAACAGAACCAAACTTCAAAAGAAATGAAGATACTCACCAAATGAATTTTATTCTGTGTTATCCTCCATAAAATATTTGCAAAAATCAAAGATGAATTGGCTGAAATATTTTAAAAAGCCATCCCTGATACTTTTCAAGCCATACCAGCATCATCTTATGATTCATTTTTTTCAATGAGAGAGAATATTCTACCTCTCAATCTTTCTCAGTTGGAATTTTCATTATTTGTCTACAATTTGAAACCTCACCCCACAAGTTTTTTTTTTTTAAACCCAGTTTTGGACATATGTTTACCCAAAAATCCTACACTATTTTTTTTTTGTTGAATTTGAATTGTTAATTCAAACACCTTCACTTTCTCACCAGTTTCACCCCACGTACCTCCTTCCCTTTCTGAAAATTTTTCCCCCACCTAACTCCTTCCTCCCACTTATCAGAATCAAGCTCCTTTCACATCATAAAAAACCACCTCCACCTCCTCCTAATCACCAACTGTTCCCTCAACCTCACTTCCATCCACCTAATGAGGTTTCCACCCTCCACCACCCATCTCCTCCTGACCAATCTCACCCCTTACCCATCTCCAGGAAAATTTACCCCTTCATTCCCTCCTTTATGAACTTTCTTATCCACCTCCCTGTCAGCTTCAGCACAGGGCCACTCCTTGAGGTCACTCACCCCTCCTTGGACCTCCTGCCTTCATTTAAGCCCCCCCTCTCCTCTCCCCTCTACTTATCAATTGCTAATTTATTAGTGTGGTGGAAGGCCCCTGGGCCACATTTGGCTTCTTCCAGCTCAAATTCATGGCCCTTCCCTAAAATATAAGAGTCTTGATTGTTATTAGTTTCTCAAGAGGTTTTATTTTTTATCTTCATTGATTTATAACATGGTTATCATAACATGACTGACCATATTTTTTTCCTTTTTCTGTTCTGATAGCCCTCCTTTTTTGTCAATGCTTGTTTGAATTTTTGGAATTAATAAACATATTTTTGTCATTCTGTTGTTCATTCAGCCACTTGAAGTACTTGGGAGGGGGGGAATTCTTTAACAATGAATTTCAATCAGGTGAAAATTAACAAGAAAAATCAAAAGAATGCCAAAAAGAGGAGGAAAAGGAAAGAAAATAGGGTATCTGAATTTATGCTTGAAATTGATGGTGTTGATTTCAAACCTGTCAATAAAATCACCTGTTACACTCAATCTCTAACACTAGTTCATCTGCACCCTGCAATCCACCTAAAAAATAATAGAATTTTATCCATAATCCAACCAAGAAGGATCTGCAGAAATCTCAATCTGTGGTCAATAATCTTCACCTCTTCTGCCATGGAAATGTGGTTTCTATGGATAAGTCAAAAAATTGATCAATTATGGCCACAATTTAATTCATTCCTGTGGATCAAATTATAGAGGGGGAGAAGACAGAAATAAACCTTTTAAATACCAGCCTCCACCAATGCAAAGATTTTCTCAACCCTGTTGGACATTCAATGACATGAGGTGGACAGATGTGGTAAACAGGATGGTGAAAATAAATTCACTGTTACAACTTGTTTTTTTTTTATATTTTTCAAAAGCTGCAGTCAAATCTTCTTTTGGAGATTTTGAGTATCTAAATCTCAAATAAGACCAGGTGGCACAGATATTGGGGGGAACTTTGAAAATTGGAAAGGATAAAATTTAAATAAAAGCAACAAAAATGAAAGAAAAGAAAATTTCCTCCTTCTGCTCCCTGGAATTTGGCACCAAAATGACTCCTTTCAATTTTTCAACTAACATTAATTTTAACCCAGGTGGCTTCCAAAGCACTCCCAATTATAAACATGGTTATATTTCTTCACACTCATTCCTCCTGGTGGTTAAAAAAATGCAATCGGACAAATTATTAAAAAAATTGGAAAAATCCATGGTCTCTGAAGGTCAATTTTTTGTTTTACTGAATTGCTTTTTGGCATTGATTTCAAGAAAAAGGGTATTTTAAAAATGCTTTGGGGTTCTAAAAATTAAAATAATTTTATACTTACTTCTATTGAGTCTTTCACTCATACCAGAATGGCTATTTTTATTCAAATAAATCAAAGGAAAAGTGAAACCATAAGGTCCCTAGCTAGTGGGAAGGTTCAATCTAGGAAAAGATATTTTGATCAAGATAAAAAATATCTGTTTATTTGAAGTTTTAAAACTAATAAAAAAATTTTTTAAAAAGAAATTATATTTCTCTAAATTTTTTCAATTTTACTAAGCATTAGAAATTCTGTCCATTTCCTCCACAGGCCTACTGCTCCCCAAGAATTCAACAGCTAAGGAAACTTTTTCAATTTTTTCAGCTGCCAATTGATCCTTCTCCTTCTGCTCTTTTTAAAAATACAGCTAATTCTTTCTCAAAATCAACTGAGGATTTAGTTTTTTTCTTCAGACATTTGCCCATATGTTTACTGTTATTTTTACATTTCCAGTTGGAGCACCAATTTTTCCTTTTCAAACTGAAAATTTCCATTTTCCACTTCAAGCCTATAAATTTTGATCTTGAAGTCAAATTGTTTGACAGGCATGCCAGTGAATTATTATGTATAAATTTTTTTATAGTGGCATAATTCTCTCACCAAAATATTTTTTCTAAATGATCTCTTCCAAAACTCCAAAGCTGGAATTTTCCTCTTCCTTCAATTGTTTTTTTGGTTGATTTTACCTGATTTTTATGCCTCTTTCTTTTCATTTACTGAGGATTAATGCGGCTGAGAATAATTAATTTCATTGGATGGTGAAGTTGGAGGCCCCATTGGCTTAAGCTTTTTGGTTGACTAGAAAAGTGTGTGGCCCTTTAGAGGAAATTAAAAATTATTCAACAGAATTTTTAATACAACACATACTTGCTGTTGAAAGAAAAAGAGTTTTGGCTGCTCAGGGAGGAGGCTACAAGTCAAATTCATCTCCCTCAAGGTTGATGGGACTGAAAATTACTTGGTACAAGGTTGGAAGTGACCAATCCAAATAGGAAAGTGTTGGATAAAAGTATGAATTAGAATGGATCACTGATATGGATTTCAATCCTATTAGACTTGTTCTTAGTGGAATATATTCCTTGGTTACAGATTCTTGGAAATACAAAGGTTCCTCAACAAAGTTTTGTTTTTCAAAAAAGTTTTTATCATTATTCCTGTCACTTGGCTGAGGATTAGGTACCATCTCCTGCGCACAAATTGAGTCAGAGCTTTGGGTTTCAAAATCAGCTATAGGGGTGATTTTGGCTTTCTTTCCAAATACTTGATCCATTTTAACATAAAAAGGAAAGATTGAGTCCATTTTATGAATGATAAAGTTTATCCATTTGGCTTTATCAGCACCAGTGAGACAAAATTCGGTTGATATTGACATTGAGTGGACTTTTTGATACTTAAGCCAACACTTCTTGAGCCACTCTATAATTTTTTTCAATTATGGATCAAGCCTACCTTTTTTTTATTCTTCAGCTCATTGGGTATGAGTAGATAACCATAAAACTTTCAAAATGGAGTTCATCAAACACAAGTTTTGTTTTCAGACCCAAAAAAGTCATTGTAGTTGGCAGGAATCATTGGCCAGGTTGCAAGGATGACATGATTGGCTTTCTTTATTTTACTAGAGAATTTGGAAGAACAGTGGGTAGGAGGGTTAGGGGTTTCTGAAATGTTTTATTTTAAGTTCCTTGGGGAATTTATCTATGGATATTTTGAAGGGGAGTTTTGCTGAGGAACAATTTGGAAAGTGGAAGAGAGATGAAGTTATGAGTGCAAGTGAAATAAAATGATGAGTGAGATAAATTTATCAGCCTGATGAGGTTGAAGGGGTTAATCCTCAATATAAAGATGAAGAATGGTTTATACATTAATGAGGTTTGAATTTGGAAGTAGCAATGGAAAGCTGAATAGCAGAGGCATGAAATATCTAATTAGATTGGTGATGCAACAAATTGTGAAGGAAGGGGTTGATGGTGTGGTCCAAAATGTGTTGTATGTTCATTTTTGAAACTGGGGTATTTTTCTAAAACCTGCAATTGAAAAAATGGTGGGTTTGCTAACTCAAATACACCCTATTTCTTATCAATTTCCACAAGGGCATTTAAATTTAGATTTAGTTTAAATTTTTTCATTTGATTTTTTTATAATTTTTTCATCCATGAATACAAATTATTCTGGATTCAATAGTTTCATAGTGAATTAATATCTGAAAATATGTTCTGAGTTTTTTCATTAACTAAAAAATATGTGTAGGAAGCATCACGAGAAAAAACTGGGTTTTAGTTCCTTGACTATTGAAAACTCAAGAGCTAAATTTAAAAAAATACCATTAAATTTTACTTTGAAGAATCCACTTGCAATATAATTAGATTGAATAGAAGTATCATAATAGAATTGGTGAGGGAGACAAAGGATATAGAAACAACCATTCCTGGTCAACATTTGGAATTATTGATCAGATTAAATGATAAAAATAATAAATTGGGTAATGTTAAATTCACAACTCAATGGGCCGTGTGGCACCCTACACCACTCAAATGAGCCATTTGGCATGCTAAACAACTTAAATGAGCCATTTGGCATGCTACACGACTCAAATGGGCTATTTGGCATGCTACACGACTCAAACGGGCCATGTGGCATGCTACACGACTCAAATGGGCCATGTGGCATGCTACACAACTCAAATGGGACGTGTGGAACCCTACACAACTCAAATAAGCCGTGTGGCATGCTACACGACTTGAATGGGCCCTGTGGCATGCTACACAATTCAAATGGGCCGTGTGGAAAGCTACACGACTCAAATGGGCAGTGTGGAAAGCTAGACGACTCAAATGGGCCATGTGGAAAGCTACACAACTCAAATGGGCCGTGGGGCGTACTACATGTCCCATTTGAGTTGTGTGGCACACTAAACAACTAAAATCAAGTTGTGCAGCCTCCACTAAATAATAAATAATAAATAATAAATAATAAATAATAAATAATATGTAATAAATAATAAATAATAAATAATGAATAATAAATAATAAATAATAAATAATAAATAATAAATAATAAATAATAAATAATAAATAATAAATAATAAATAATAAATAATAAATAATAAATAATAAATAATAAATAATAAATAATAAATAATAAATAATAAATAATAAATAATAAATAATAAATAATAAATAATAAATAATAAATAATAAATAATAAATAATAAATAATAAATAATAAATAATAAATAATAAATAATAAATAATAAATAATAAATAATAAATAATAAATAATAAATAATAAATAATAAATAATAAATAATAAATAATAAATAATAAATAATAAATAATAAATAATAAATAATAAATAATAAATAATAAATAATAAATAATAAATAATAAATAATAAATAATAAATAATAAATAATAAATAATAAATAATAAATAATAAATAATAAATAATAAATAATAAATAATAAATAATAAATAATAAATAATAAATAATAAATAATAAATAATAAATAATAAATAATAAATAATAAATAATAAATAATAAATAATAAATAATAAATAATAAATAATAAATAATAAATAATAAATAATAAATAATAAATAATAAATAATAAATAATAAATAATAAATAATAAATAATAAATAATAAATAATAAATAATAAATAATAAATAATAAATAATAAATAATAAATAATAAATAATAAATAATAAATAATAAATAATAAATAATAAATAATAAATAATAAATAATAAATAATAAATAATAAATAATAAATAATAAATAATAAATAATAAATAATAAATAATAAATAATAAATAATAAATAATAAATAATAAATAATAAATAATAAATAATAAATAATAAATAATAAATAATAAATAATAAATAATAAATAATAAATAATAAATAATAAATAATAAATAATAAATAATAAATAATAAATAATAAATAATAAATAATAAATAATAAATAATAAATAATAAATAATAAATAATAAATAATAAATAATAAATAATAAATAATAAATAATAAATAATAAATAATAAATAATAAATAATAAATAATAAATAATAAATAATAAATAATAAATAATAAATAATAAATAATAAATAATAAATAATAAATAATAAATAATAAATAATAAATAATAAATAATAAATAATAAATAATAAATAATAAATAATAAATAATAAATAATAAATAATAAATAATAAATAATAAATAATAAATAATAAATAATAAATAATAAATAATAAATAATAAATAATAAATAATAAATAATAAATAATAAATAATAAATAATAAATAATAAATAATAAATAATAAATAATAAATAATAAATAATAAATAATGAATAATAAATAATAAATAATAAATAATAAATAATAAATAATAAATAATAAATAATAAATAATAAATAATAAATAATAAATAATAAATAATAAATAATAAATAATAAATAATAAATAATAAATAATAAATAATAAATAATAAATAATAAATAATAAATAATAAATAATAAATAATAAATAATAAATAATAAATAATAAATAATAAATAATAAATAATAAATAATAAATAATAAATAATAAATAATAAATAATAAATAATATGGTTGTGTACAGGGGTAAAAAAATCAAAAATTCCCATTATGGGGGGTATATGCCCCCCCAGGGGTTGCGTGTGTTTAGAAAAACTGTTTGGAGCAGTTTATGGGCCCCCACGCATTTAGGAGCCCTACACAACTCCCACAGGTTATTTGGGGCCCTACACAACTCCCAAAGGTTATGTGGGGCCCTAAACAACTCCCACAGGTTGTGTGGGGCCCTACACAACTCCCACCCAACTGGAGCCGTTAATTTAACATTACCCTAATAAATTTCATAGAAAAATATATAATCATGCATTTATCAAATGCAATTTTAAATATTAGGGCGTATCAAAGTTAACCAAACCCACCATTTTTCATGGCGGGTTTCAACGCAAATCCACCATTTCAAACCCGCCATTAAAAATAAAAAAAAACACTTATTTCACATCAGACGTGTCAAATATAAAATGAAATAAGTAGGTTTTTTCAAATAAAGTATTTAAAGGCTTCTGCCACCTGTCCACGTCATCCACCCCTGGCTTCCCACATCCTTCCACCTCCAACCTCATTGGAAAAAAATTGATTCATTGCTCTTCATCTCTTCATCACTATCCTCATCACTTCATCACTCTCATCACTTTATGGCTTTCATCACATCCAGCTAACTCTCATTGGATCACTATCCTGATCAGTTCATTACTCTCATCTGTTTATTGCTTTCATCAGATCCAGCTAAATTTCATTGGATAGCTATCCTTATCACTTCATTGCTCTCATCCATTTATTGCTTTCATCACATCCAGCTAACTCTCATTGGATCACTATCCTTATCACTTCATCACTCTCATCCCTTTATCAATTTCATCACATCCAGCTAACTCTAATTGGATCACTATCCTCATCACTTCATCACTCTCATCACTTTATCCCTCTCATCTCTTCATCACTCTTGTCACATGATCACTCTTGTCAATCTCTTCATTGCTATCATATATCTGTAAGAATTGACTCTCCAATACTCCACTTTCCTTAAATGGAAAAAAGAACTCAACACAGCCAGCCCTGACCCTGCCTTCATCCTACCAACAGGTCAGCTATCCTGGACTCACCAGAGATTCCATGCCATCACCCAATGCTCCTATGATGTGAAAATCAAGGCATCCACCTTGCTATCTCAGAAAGCTCATTCTCTGCCCCACAACAGACTAGCAAGTGACCCTCTGCAACCTCAGTAAGCAGATAATTAAACACCTCCATCTTGAGCTTCTCATACTCATACTCAATCCATCCATAAGAAAATCAAAAACTTTGAGCTGATAGTTCCTTATACAAACCTGTTGCAAAAACTGCAAGATCCACATAAAAATTCCTCACTGATCATCTATGACTCATCTTTCCAAAACTCAACTCATCTGCCTCAGCTCTGGAAGCTGGACCCTATATCCTCTATCTCTTACTTCCAATGTATTTTTCCTCTGTTACAGTCTTGGGATCTCTTTAAAATCTTGGAAATGAATCCAAAAGATTCAATTGTATGGTTTAGCCCCAGGGCATGAAAGAACTCAAAAGACTCTGACTTTCCTACATTGTAAAAGGGAGGGTCTCTTGTGTGAAATTTATGTGAAAAGATTGTTTTAACGCAAAGTAGGTAAAGGGAGAGTCTCTTCTATGTTAGGGACAAATTTAAATGTATCTGATACAAAAAGAATTTGGGACAATTTGAGATGGTGGAAGTTGATGGGATTAAAGAAAACAGAAATGAATTTGTTGGAAGTACATCAATGGAACTGGTACTTCTGGTGGTCCACATTGATTAGCAAACATGATTTAACTTTCAAACCAACTCCAATTTCAGAATTCAATTGGATATCTTGATGATCACCAAACAACTCTTGGAAAAATTTCAGATACTCAAGCTTGATTATTCAAAATTGAAGGGCTGGCAGATGATCCTGAATGACAGGCTGGCTACTAAAACCACCTCCAGCCTCAAACATTTTATCTCAACTCCTAAGGAACCTTTTTGGCTGAATTCCTTGGAGAAATCTAGTCTCACGCTTGAATTGAGGGAGATCTTGCATTTAATGGATTCCCAAATCCAGTTGATTGTTGAAATTTTTGATTGCTTGAGTGATCTAATTTGTTTTTTTTTGTATACCCCCAACTGGGTCATGGATGATGCCACAAAACTCAATCCCAAACCTCATCTCACCTACACCTTGGAGGATTGGTTGGATCCTTGTTGGTTTCTCTCACTCCTATTTATGTCTTACTTGGCAAAGTGGCACCCCAAGCTAAACAATTCTTCCTTTGTTGTGGGATGAAAAAAAATCCTGGACCATTGGACTTGAGGATTCAAATTTGAGTCACGAGAAGGTGATGATGAATGCATTCAATAAATTTTTATTGGCCTTATTGATTCAGAGAAAGATTACTATGAATAACATTTCCAAGCATGAACAACAATTCAAGGAGATTGATGGTCTCTTGAAGCAGGAAAATAGTTGTTGCACCCATAGAATGGAAGCTTTCCTAGAGCTAGATCAGGATCCTGATTATGACTTAATGGTTGAAAAGGAAGACTTGCAAGACATGATTGAAGAGGCCTATTGAATTGATAAAGAATGGATCCTCAAGCTCTACTTGTCAACCTCAAACTTTTTCAAAAAGGCAATTCAGATCTTGGTCTATCAAGAAGATCCAGGTCATTTTTTTTGGTTTGAATCCAACTGGTCCGGAGTTTAGGTTTGATGGATTGACTGAGAGCTCATTTTTAATAGAGTTAAGATTGGATTGAGAATTTCAAATCAATTGAAAGACAGTTTTCAGGGGGATTGTCTTCTTCAACTTCCACGACGGATCACTTGATCCATCCTGACAAGCCAATAAACAGTGTACCGCCCAAGCTCTTGAGAAATCCCAGTTATGGGTTCCAAGTGATGGTCATCTCAATCACTTGTATCATGAGTTACTTGATGTCAAATTTGGAAGATGATAGGTACAATAGAAATCAAGAATATCCAGCCAAACTCATGAGAATCTATCAAGGAGAGGTCCAGATCAAGATTTTAAAGTTTTGGATGAACTGTATGACTTTCATCTATTTCACGCTCCAATTCAAGTTAACTGTCTTAATTATTTGCTTGGAACACTTGCGGACAACTCAGAGTGTTGATCGCCCGGAATCAGACTCAGATCTGGGGAACAACAAGGAGTTTCTTGGCTTCTTACCCGATCCTCATGCGTTTCATAGCTGGTCGACCGAACGTTTTGAGGCCACCAAGTTCCCTCATCAGCTGATCTTGGATGATCAACATCATGCTTGGTGGGAATTCAAAGAGGAATACAAACTATTGAGACGGTTTGAATGTAAGCGACTAGAGTTTTTTAATTGTGAGCTCTGTACTTTTATTATTAAAAATAAATTGAGGCTACGGTTTTCTTACTGTTTTTCCTTTGTTTTTATATATATATTGTTGACGACGTTTGACTTTTTCCGCCCAACTTTTCCCTTGAAAACTGAAACACTTCCAGCATACCTGCTCAACCACCTCGTACGTGTCATCAGACTCTGAAGCTGATGAATCTTCTGGTCCTGAGCCGAAAGAGTCGGGAACATTATGGAGGGAAGGGCGCATAACATCGCTTCCAAGCTGTGTAAAGAAATCGCAATTCAGATCAAAGCCCCGTTAGTGATGAGCGAGCCAAGTCAAGACATACATGTGTACGGCGGCTATTGATCGGATCAAAAGGCAGGGCAACGCGCGAGTCTTGAGGAGCTCTGGGAAGAACCCTGGTGGCTGATTGGTTGGGTCGAGAGGCTGTTGGGATGACTCTTGCGCTTGGTTGTATGGTTGAAGGTATGGGGATGACTAGCGGATGAGGAGGGAGGAGAGGAGGTGTGGAGGTGAGGATGATGTTTAGTTCGGAATGGTGTATTCGATGATGGCTTGGCCAAGGCCAAATGATTGGGACGGGTAGGGTTGTTGTGGTTTGATGTCAATTTCCTAGAGCCTATGGGGCCGAGCTTTTGGAATAACATGGGTGGGATGGGTCAGCAGGTTTTCCTTGTATGATGATCATCAAAATTTTTCTTGAATCCATCCGGGAGTTCATCGGGGATTGAGGGGAGGTGGATGGTTGACAAACCTGGGATCTAGAGCAGGAGGAGGATGGGATGGTTTGTGGAGGAAGATCATCATTGGAGCTAGAGATGTCGATGACAATAGGCAATAGGCTTGGGACGTTTGGGAGGGTGAGGGTGAATGACAATCCTGAAGGAGTGTGAGGGTGGATGAAGTAGATGGGGGCATTCAAATTTGAGAGAGTGCACTTGAACAAGATTGGTAAGATGATGAGAGAGTCAAGGGTTAGTCAAAAGATCAAAGGTGAGGCGGAAGGAACAGGGAGACATTGATTGAAGATGGTTGGATTGTTTGTCAAATCATCTCCTCCCATCTTGTTCCCTGCCAATCATATACTTAGATTGGGGTGAGGATCAAGAAGGGATTCAAATCTTTGTAGAACATTTGAGGGTTGTGGAAGAAGAATTGGCAGTCCAGGAAAAGGGGATGAGGTGTGTGTGAGGCAAAGGGGATGGGATTGGGATGGATCGGCTGATGTGGAGGTGTGGATGGGTGTTTTGCATGCCATCATGGTGGATGGATGATGATGCATAAATGGCAGGTTTAATGGCAGTTTAGATGTTTGAAATCCGCCATTTTCATGAAACCCGCCATTTTGAAATACACCAGTTAGGGGGTGTGTGTATTTCAGAAACCCACAATTAAAAATGGCGGGTTTGGTCAAAAAAAATGGGGGGTTTGCTAACTTTGATATACCCTATCAAAAAATTAGAATTTCAGAAAGAAAAGCTCAATCTAAAATATCTTCACAAGCATTTGTATCCCTTTTACCCAATTCTTAAAAAAAATTGGACACTGTGGAATGTTAAATATCTCAAATTATTTCACCTCAATTTACTCATGCATGATCAAGGTGCTCCTTCTAACCATATTTTCATATAAAATATTTGAAATATTCTTGAATTAATTCAGTATTGATATATATATATATATATATATGGAATTATTTTCTTCATGCCTCCAATCCTTATTTTTGCGCTGTTTTGACATCACTACAAAATCCCCCATTGGCAAATTTTTCCTTGAATTTGCGTGGTTTTGAGAATTTGCAAAAATATATTGAAAAAATAAAACCACATAGGGGGGCATCCAAAAAATCTCTTAAAATTATTTCAGTTTTTTTGGTCCATTTAAACAAAGGCTTTCAAAATTAGGTTCAAATTATTCTTTTTAAAAAAAAATATGTCAGAAATGGTTTTAATTTTTTTAATGTTTTTTTTTTCCAATTATTTTGCAAGATCTAAAGCTATGACATTTTCTAATATAAGGAGAATTTCAAATATGATTTTTGATCATTTTTAGTACTTCATTTTCCTTCCAAAAAAATGGAATTAAAACAAAAGAAAAAAATTTCTTCTCAATTTTTTTTTCATTTTTTCCTGAAGAATTTTCAAATTGTTGAGCTTGCAGTTGTAGTGGGAATTGAAGGGCTCATAAAATGTTTTTAGGGATGTTTAGGATCTAAATTATTTACTTCCAAATAGTTGATGTATCCACAACAATAACAGAAAATGTGTGTTTTGGGGTGTGTTTTGGAGCCATTTCTGATAAGTACTACTTTGATTCTTTTCTGGAAAATGTGGTTTTATAGTCTTGAAACACAATTTAAATGAAACACAAATATAGTTTTTCCATATTTTTTGAACCTTGTTTTATCCCTCAAATTTTTAACCTCCAATCAGCATGTTTAGACCCCTTTTTGTGTTAGGTCCACATTTTTGCACCCATTCTACTCTCCACATCCAAGAAATAAAGTAGGGCTAATTTATGTTGATTGAATTATTGTTATTATTTCCAAATCATTGATATTTCCTTTTCTATTGATTATTGAATCAATGGTTTAAAGCAAAAATTGCCACTTTTGTGTTTTTAATTATGAATTTCTTGGGAAAAAGAAACCCTAATAAAAATATGCAAATGATTCTTTTGTGCCCTTTTCAACGCCCACTACAGTACTGCATGCTCAAAAATTGGAAAATGCTTCAGAAAGAAATTAAAAAAAAATCGAGAAGATCTTTTTTGAAGTTAATCCCATTTTTTGGCAGGAAAATGAAGTACTAAAAATCTTCAAAACTCAGATTTGAAATGCCTCTTATATTTGAAAATACCTGTGAATTTAGATTTCCCAAAATGATTAGAAACCAAATATTGAAAAAAGTGAAACCATTTCTGATGTAACTTTTTTTTTGAATTTTTTGAACCTAGTTTTGAAAGTCTTTAAATGGACCAAAAAATCTGAAATAATTCTGAGAGATTGTTCAGATGCACTCCTACATGGTGGTGTTCTTTGATAATTTGTTTTTACACTTCAAAAAAATGCTCAAATGGGGGAAGTCATGAGATTTTGTGGTCACATCAAAACTGCATAAAAATAATGATTGGGGGCATAAAAAAATAATGCCCTATATATAAAATTTTTGCCAATATTGAAAGTCATATTAATTTTTGGAAATATCAAAAATGATGATATGAAACTTGAAAAAAAATAAATTCAAAATTTCAACCCATGGATATTTTTATCATATGTTTCAAAAATATACCAATATATATAAGCATATTGATTCTGAATTTGCCATTTTAAATAAGGGAAATGATACAATAAGAAAATTCTTTAGCCATGAATCTGATGGGGATGAAACCCACAATACATACCAAAAATATATATGCAATAAATTAGTTCTTCAAAAATTTCATCCAACCCTGTCTGGACTCCTATATCTTGAGCACAAATATCAATTTGATTGATGTGAACCATGAGATTTCCCTTTGCAATGGGGCTTGTTGTATTTTTTTCAGATTTTTCTCTAATTCTGAATTTTTCAAGATACAAAAATTTGTTTTGGTGTGAAAATCTGTTTCAAATCCTTGAATATCCTTAGGGTCATTTTTACCTGAGAAGGAAGCTATAAAACAATTAGGGTCATTTTGACCTGAGCATGAAGCTCAGTTGGTTATTTTTTTAAAAAAAAAAAAACAGTCAGAAAAATTTTGATTTTTATTCCATTCTTATTTAAAAGCAAATAAAATGAAGTTGAGGGAATATTTGAAATATGCCTTTATCATGAAAAATTATCTTTTAACTATGGTTAGTTATATATATCCTTGAAAAGAATAATAATAACAAAGATACAGAAGGATATTTTTCACTCACAGAACTTATTAGAACACTTCATTTCAAACCACATAAATCTTGTAAAATAAACTATGAACTTCCATCAATCAAAAAATCTAAAATAATTTTGAAATTTTTTCATGTTTTTGCCATAGAATAATTCCTTTATTACCATTAAACCACATCTGAGTCACCTGATAGTGAAAATATCTTGAAATTCCTGAAAATTTGAAGACTCAAGGTTTTAATTATCTACAAGAACCAGTTTCCAACCGTTTTCAGTCATAATATCTAGATTTTTCAAAAAGTAGATAAACCAAGATGAAAGAGAAAAAGTGAAAAATTCCATTTTTAAACTTATATAAATTTTGAATAATCTTTTTGATTCAATTAATTCAAAAAAGGGATTTTTCATGTACTTCATATTTTTAATTAACTCCAATCTTTATTTTTTCATTTTATTTCTGAAATTTTTTCATGCTTCATTTGGAGCTTGATAAGATCTCAGAGGATCTAAGATTTAGAGATAAATTCAAGGGCAAAAGATGATTTCTTTAAATTTTTAACATAAAAATAAAATAATAATTCCTCTCAAGAATAATTCAAAATCTTAATAAAGGAATTAAAAACTGTTGAAAAATTATGTAAGATTTTAATTTATTGTATCATTTTAGGTATATTAACACCATGGAAATACCAAGAAATTTAACCTCCTTAGTGGGATTCTTATTAAGAAAATTTACCAAAATTGAAGAAGGGTCTAGTGCTTAATTATTATATATTGCATGTATATAAATAATTTCCAAAATTTAGTCAAAAAAAGATCTGTTGTGTATGGCTGAGGATTTATTTCCATCAATAGTTTTTTTTCAAAATTTACAGGGAAAACTGCATAAAAAACTAAAAAAATCATGATATTTGTGTTTCCAGGCTTTCAAAAAGCCCTAAATCTTCAAAAAAGACTCAGGAAAACATGTGTGATATGTACCCACCTGTCTAGGAAATAAGTAGTTGAAAAAATGAATTTAAGCTATGTCAATTAATTTCTGAAACTAGTATGTCCATATTAATTATATGTACTGAAATTAAACCAGTATGCACCGTTTCATAAGAAAAAAGAAAATAATTCAAATTTACTTAAAAAAATTTGAAAAGCTCAAAAAATAATAAACAAAATTTGGGAACTTACTAAAAAATTGAGTGAAAACCATGATTAACAGAATTTTATAAATATCTTCCCCCCCCCAAATATTAAGACAACTCAATTTCCAATATTTCAAGACTCAAGTATTCAGAAGATAAATTAAATTAATTTTTGAGTCACTTCCCAAGGATTGAATTAATTTTGAAAAGGCTGCAATTTTTCTGAAACATTTATTAAATAAAATACATGTCACAAAATTGGAAAATGAAACCTTCCTTTTAAAAGGAAATAGAATTTCTGCTTCTATTTGGATGATGATGATGATGATGATGATGATGATGATGATGATGATGATGATGATGATGCTGATGATGATGATGATAATAATAATAATGATAATGATAATGATGATTATATATATATATATATACTTGTATATGAATTAGATCTTAAAATTCCCTTGAAGTATAGAAGAATAGAACTGACATAAATCAACATTTCCTGAAATATGGAAAGTTTTCTTATGAAAAGAAAAATGCCATAAATTTCAAAAAGAAACACAGAATTCTTGCATGAAATTATATGAATGATCTGCAATACTCAGTGTATGGAAAGAAACCACATGGTAGTATAATTGAACAAGAAGAGCCAATGTGAAAGTTGAAAAGTATGAATTCCTGCCCAAACTAGGTTTTATTTACCACCTGGCTCAATTTTCATGAAAAAAATGCATATCAAAAAGTATCAATCAATTATGAGTGAGATAAATAAGTGATAAAAAAAATGCTGTTACCTCAAAAACCAATTTCTGTCTTTCTCTTGTCAAAGTTTCACTTTAGCAAGGGAACCCCTTTTCACAAACTATTCAAATTGAATTAAACATGCTTATACCATCAGTTAATGTGTATTGATTATAACAAACTGAGTTAATATATAACTGAACCATCCAAATTATACTCTTTATTCAATCTTTGAACAAGAGAATTCCCCTGTTACAGGATTCTGAGTGATATTCAGGATTTGAATTGCACTTTATCCTCCAGATAGAGCCTAATATTACAGGGTTAGAAATATGAAAATAATTTTGTCCCTATTTTTAACAAATTTGGTTAAGATTTTTTATTGGATCAATTGTAAAAAATCAAACCATATAACCCTTGCAACTGTGAGAATCTCATAATGCCAGATTTTTCTTCAAAGATTCATATCAATATGTTG
This sequence comes from Puccinia polysora, assembly GCA_025617555.3. Classification (NCBI taxonomy): domain Eukaryota; kingdom Fungi; phylum Basidiomycota; class Pucciniomycetes; order Pucciniales; family Pucciniaceae; genus Puccinia; species Puccinia polysora. The sequence goes on from CM062628.1 coordinate 38,467,998, forward strand.
TTGGACCAGGCTAAATTCATGCCTTTGGGAATGTTCCCCATTCCAGGAAGATGTAAACCTCAAATTTTTGTGCCAATATGACAAAATGTGTGAATAAAAACATTGCATTTTTGGCATCCCTATTTAAGGTTGAAAAGGATTCCTTGGGTGGGGGAACAAGGCCATTGAGGGTGTGTGCTGGCCTTCAAGGTTCAAGAGGCTTGCTGGGGTGGTGAAGCACACCTTTCAGGTTAAAAGAGGGACTTGAAGAGGGAGAAAATGTTATTTGAGGATATTTTGGGACTATGGAGGCCTGTAAACACTAATTGAGGCTCTTGGGGCCTGTAATTAGGCCCCTGGCCCCCCCCCAAAGGCCCCCAATCTGGGTTGGAATTTTTTGGATAATTGAATCACGGACAATGCTTTATTCAATGGAATGTGTATAAATAAAATAAATATCAGTTTCAAAAAAGAGTATGAATCTGAGCTCAGATTTGAAAAAATATGAATTTTGAGTAAATTAAGAAAAATGATAGAAATTCATTTTCTTTACAGAAAATGCAATTTTTCAAGTGGAATATAAATAGCTTTCTAAAAGGAATAAAAAACATGAAAAAAATACTAAATATACCTATTTGATGAATAGAATTTATATATTTTGAAATATTTTAACAAAAATATCCTCAATTAAAAATTTAAATATAAAAGAAATGATAAAAATATTTCTTTTGAAGAAAATTCAAGATATCTTGTGGTATTTCAATACGTTTGTAACAAAAAAAAACATATAAAAATGCAACATGTATGTCAAAACACAGGTTGACACTTTGGCCTGATTCCAATCCAACCTCTGCAAATCACAGCCAACCTCCCTTTCTACCTCTGCATCCACTGATTCCACCTCCTGCACATCAGATTTGCATACCTTCAGCTACCATGTTACTCTCCCAGGTTACCTCTCTATTTATGGTTCAGTATTCTATCATTCTCTTCTTCCATTTACAGATACATGTACATGATCCAAATTTCCCACAATTTCCATATCAGTAAACATCAGTCACATCATGGGAAATTTCATTACTCCTGGATTTCAAATATAGCACCAAGCCCACTAGAACTTTATCAAAAATTACTTGGAAGGCTCTCCTCCTTCTTGGAACAAAAAGTTATAAAGAAATTCTCCTAAATACCAACATGTAATGGCCTACCTTGTTTTCTTGGACTAATTCCCCTGATTAATTAGTATAATACTTCCAACTGGTTATTCCTCATCCAGAAGGTGTAATCTCATTACAAGGAAACCATAAAACTGCCTGATAGACTTATTGCACCTTGCTCCTCTAGAGCTAATCTTATATTACTCAACCATCCTCCTCCTCAGAGATTTACTACTGGACCTCTTCTCATGCTTACCTTCATCTCTTTTAATTCCTTTTTTATAATATTTGCAACATAAAACCATCATCCTTATTTCTGTGAGCAGTAGTGCCTGGGCCAAATTTCACTTGCATGCAAGTAGCACTTGTGACAATATACCTATTTCATGAATAAAATTCAAGGATTTCAAAAAATTTCAACAAAAAATCAATCAATGAAAAAATGATAATATGAATTATACAGCATTCATTAACTTGAATAAAAATTGATACTTCCAGTGGGATTTAGATACCTTATAAAAAGCATGAAAAAACATAGGAAAATGCTGAATATACCTATATATGATACAAGAGTCAAAAATTGATTCATTTGAATAAAAATTAATATTTCTTATGGAATGTAGATAAATTTTTACAACATATATTAAAAATTTAAAAATATTTTAAATGTATCTAACTTATCAGAGGAGTTCAAGTATTTTTGAAATATCAAAAAAGACTTTATAAATTGTAGGAATAAGAGTAAAACATATCCAAGATTGATTTCTTCAAATAAAAAGATATCATTTTGTATTAATTTCCACATAATTAAAAAATTTCTGGTTTGACAGTTTTGAGAATATATGAATTCCTATCTGGAGAAAGTTTTATCTAGCATTTTTGAATCATCTTCAACATTTGTTAAAAATTTATTTACATTCCATTGAAAAAATATTTGATATTATTCAAAGAAATCAATCTTTGATATTTCCTTTTTTTATTCGTCTACCTGGTTGTTTTTTTTTTAAAAGAATTCCAAGTATGTGAATTTTTCTCATTGAATAGGTGTACCTAAAATTTTTGTGTTTTTTTATTTTTTCTTTCCTTTTTTTAACAAATGAAATTCCATCAGAAATATCAATTTTTATTATAAAGATTCAATCTTTGATATTCCTTTGATTATTACTGAAATTTTTAGAGTTTTTTCCTATTTTTTCATGGCCTTTTATTACTCTCATTGAATATATTTTTGTGAATTTTCTTTATTTTTTTGATGTTTGGTAAAAAGGTAATTAAATTCAATCAGAAAAATCAATTTTTAGTCCGAGAAATATTTTTTTTATGTTTTCATTATCATTCTGCTACTCAATGAATTTTTTGTTGGAATATTTTAGCCTATTAGGGTTTATCAGAGTTAACAATACTGGCCATTTTTTAATGGCGTGTTTCAACCAAAATCTGTCCTTTCAAACCTGCCATTAAAAATAAAAAAACCCACTTATTTCACATCAGACGTGTCAGAGGTACCTGAAAATAAATGGGTTTTTTTGGATAAAGGATTTAAAGGCTTTGACCACCACAAACACACATCATTCCACATCATAAACCCCTGGTTTACAAACTCAACTCCTTCTACCTTGGACCTCATTGAAACAATTCTACCCCCAACCTCATCAGAAAAATTCTACCTCCAACCTCATTGGAAAAATCTGATTCATTAATCTCATTACTTATTGCTCTCATCACTTCATCACTCTCATCAATTATCACTCTTATTACTTCATCACTCTCATCACTTCATCACTCTCATCACTTTAACAATCTCATCACTTATCACTCTCATCACTGATTGCCCTCATTTATTGCACTCATCACTTATTTCTTTCATAACTTCCTAAGTCTCATTTCTTCATTGCTCTCATTTCTTCATAACTTCATCCCTTCATCCCTCCTTCTCTTTTCAAATTGCCGCTCAGCAAAACTCCCCCCGCAAATTAACACAAAAATCCAATACACCAAAGAAAAAATGTTCCAGGAACTCTAAAACAAACAATCCTCCACCATCAGCTTCCAAATGCTCAATCCATCTCAAGAGAGCTGAGCACATCATCCTTTTAAACCGGCTCAAAATACCCTCTGACTATGATGCTGGCTTTGGATCCAACAATGAAAAACAAGTTGGTCAACCTCCATCCTCTAAGTTTATTTTTTATTGATGGCCAATGAACCCAAGAATAAAACAAAGGTAGGCTGGATCTTTCATCCAAACAGATGAGGGAGAAATTCAAAAATTATCAAGCCAAGTACAAAAAGGCCCACTCAATATCAATCTCAACTGGCTTTGGTATCACTGACTCTGATAAAGGCAAGGGAATAAAACTTGTGGTTGATAAGTTGGACTCAATTTTTCCTTTTTATATTCAAATGGATGAAATATTTCTAAAGAAGGCAAATATCACCCTCTTGGCTGATTTTGATGCCCAAAAATCCAATTCCTTTGATGCTGAGGACTTGGCTGTGGATGCTCAGTCTAGAAATGATTATTGTGACCAAACCTTTGAGTAGCCCAAATCCAATTTGGAGGAGGATATTTCAACACAACCAGCTCCAATCATTTCCAAATCAGCATTAATAAACCCTTCAAACACTTGATTGGATCCCTCACTTAAATATTTTGATTTTTCCCTTCCTGGGGTGGAATAACTGGACAGCTTGGCCAGCGGGGAGCCATATATTGCGGTATTTCTATTGCATTCAAAATCTGTTCAAGTAAGGAACCAAGTTCTTTTGTTTTCTTTTCAATCCCAAATCAAAGCCAATGGGGCCTCCCACATCACTTTCAAATGAGATTGATGATGTTCCAACACAAACCTCCTCTGAAAAGGGAAAGCAAAAGGACTCCAATTCCATCAACATCAACCCCAATAACCATCAAAAGAGGAGAAAAACTTCCCATTTTTCTGGATTTGAATATATCATGGAGAAGAAAGATTCAAGTAATTTCTTTGATTTAATCTACTTTAATTTAAAATCCAGCTAATTTTTAATCTCCTACAAAAAACAGTGAGATTAAAAATTTAATCTGAAAAACTTGAATTTGAAAAGCAATGGTGGGATCATCAACTGGCTATTGATTGTTAAAATTAAAAATCCTAGAGTTTGGCTCATCAAAAAAATGAATTCTGAGTGGAAATTTAAACAGTCTGAGCAGAAGTTTTAAAAAGAGTAAAAGGAGAAGGATTGACTGGAAGACTTACTGGAAAAGGAGGGGGAAAAACTGGCAATGGAAAAAAAATATTTTATTGGTAGCCATGGCATGTATTGGTAGCCATGGCATTTATTGGTAGCCATGGCATGTATTGGTAGCCATGGCATGTATTGGTAGCCATGGCATGTATTGGTAGCCATGGCATGTATTGGTAGCCATGGCATGTATTGGTAGCCATGGCATGTATTGGAAGCCATGGCATGTGTTGGTAGCCATTTAATTTATTGGTAGCCATTGAATTTATTGGTAGCCATGGCATGTATTGGTAGACATGGCATGTATTGGTAGCAGCACAAAAGTTTTGGAAATACAGCAGATTACTCAATTACTGGGCTTTTAAATCTATTTAATTTGATAAAAATTTCAAAAATAAAAACCAAAAAATTATTTTGGATTACAGAGATGTTTGATACTATTTATAAACCCAAAACTAAACAAATCTTTTTTAATTTTACTTTTATTTTTTTCCCTAGAGTATATTTTGCCACTGTTAAACTCCGTTCAAGTGTTCCTAGTGGTCTTGTTGATTTTCATAGAAATTTCAATTCTGGTATGGGTGGCAGTGTCCACAGCAGCAAATGTGAAGTGGTTGTACTTATTTTCTTCCCAAGCCATTTTGACAATACCTGTTTGTTTGAAAGGATTAAGTCTTGATCCAAAATACAAAGAAGAGGAGCAGGGGATGTGGTTTTATTTCATTGTTTGACAGTTTGATTTCAATTGTAGTCTGGCTAATTTTTGGAAAATTTGGCCTAGAATTTGAAAAAATTTGTCAAACCTAAGATTCAAAAAAAAAAACTCTTGAGGGAAAGATTTAACCACAGCTTTTCTCAAATATTTTCCAAATATTTCAGAAGTGTGCAATGATTTTTGCCATCCAATTTCCCCCATTTTTCCACCCCAAGATCTTGAGGGACCAATGGTGTTGACAAATCTTTTGAATTGGTGAAGGAAAGTAGTTACAGAGTTGATGTCCTTCTTCTCTTGCTCCAAGAGTTTATTCAAAGGGAAAATTTTATTATTGCAACCAGAGACTGGCAGTTGGAACAGTCAAGAACAGCCATTATTCCAGAGCTGAAGAAATGGAATTTTTCAATCTTTTTTTTGGCTTGTCCAAACTCTTCAGGGGAGGTTTTTCAAGTTTTCTTTTTCTTTTTTTTTGGGGGGGCAGTAATAGTGGGGGAAAAATCCAAAGGTTGCATTTTTTCTCTAGAAAACACAAAATTTCTGTTAAACCCTTCTTTGGAAACTTCCAAAGCAATTTTGAAATCTCTTGTTTGAGCCCTCTTTTGCCAAATATCCCTGTGCTTGCCACCTCTCTTTATTTTTTTCAAACCATCTCCTTCCATCTTTTTGCCTCCCAGGAAACTACTGCGCTTGGGGTGAGGATCAAGAAGGGATTCAATTTGTTGTATAAAATTTTGAGTGTGGTGGGAGAAGACTGGGCAGTTTCAAAAAAGTGCAGGTTTCAAAAGAAAAAGGGGTCAGACAGGGGGTTTCATTGCATGGTATAAAAAAAACAAAAAATATGTTATAATCAAGGCAGATGATCAACAAAAATTGAAAAAAATAAATCATACTGGCCAATTACACTACCAAAAAAAAATGGGGGGATCAGTGCCATTTTTTTTAAACATCTGTCTCATAGAATCAAGAAGAGGAGGAGGAGGAGGAGGAGGGTGGGGGGAGGGGGGGTTCTGACCTGGGGTGTAGTGCTGAGCAACAAACAAGAAAGGAGGGAGTGGGATGGCCTAAATGGGCAGGAGGAGGGTGGAGGTCAGCGCAATTGGTCATCAATTGACCAATTTGTTGATTAATGATTGATCAATAATTCATTAATTGATGATGATGATGAGGGGGGGGGGGGAGTTTACCTGGACCAGGGTGCTGAGCGCAGAAAAAGCAAGGAAGCAAGGAGGGGGGGGAGACCTAAAGGGGAAGGAGGAGGGAAGAGTTGAGCACAATTGGTCATTGATTGAAAAATCAATTGATTGCTAACCAACCAATCAATTTATTGATTAAGGATTTATTAATGATGATGAGGAGGAGGGTGGGGGGGGGAGCTTACCTGGACCGGGGTGCTGAGCGCCAAACAAGCAAGCAAGCAAGGAGAAGGGGGATGGCCTAAAGAGGAAGGAGGAGGGAGGAGGTCAGTAAAATGATCAATCAATTAACAACAAATCAATTGCTAATCAATTGATGGATGATGATGAGGAGGAGGAGAAGGGATGGGGGGGTGGCTTACCTGGACCAGGGTGCTGAGACCCAAAAAAGAAAGGAAGCACTGAGGGATGGGATGGACTAAAGGGCAGGAGGAAGGAGGAATTCAGAAAGATGAGGAGGAGGGGGAGGGGGAGGGGGGGGGGGTGCTTACCTGGGGCAGGGTTCCAAGCAAAAAATGAGCAATTGAGGTGGAGGTGGATGGTGAGGTGGAGGTGGATGGTGAGATGGAGGTGGTGGGTGAGGCGGTATGGTGAGGAGGAGGAAGCAGTGGACAGGTGGTTTGGTGAGGAGGAGGAAGGAGTAGACAGGTGAGTGAGTGGGGTGAGTTGGCTGGTTTGGCGAGTGGTGAGGTATGAGGGGGAGGTGTTTTGTTTTGTCTAAGTCCACAAAAAAAAAACACAAGTCAGCCAAGGATTCTTGGTTGAAAAAAAAAAAAAATCAAAATTACTGTGATGTTATTTTTTATCTATTTCAAAACTGAATGCTACTCATCAAAGTGAGCAAGTATGAGGGGTAAAATATTCTCTCTCATGGAAGACGATGAGGGACAAGATGAGACAGGGCTGACTTGAGGAGGATAAGGAATATTCTCTTCAAATATATCATCCCATTCATCTTTGATGTTGGCCATAAGGTTGTGAACAATTACACAACTGATAATTCAGTCAATGAGGATCTTCATGTCTTTGGAATTTTGAAGCTGGTTTCACATTTTCCTTATGCTGTTCCATCTTCCTTTCAGCACACCCATTGTATGTTCAATCTAAACATTTGATTGAGAAAGATGAAATTTGAAATTGGTTTTTTGTAGATCATTTGAAGAAAAATTCTGATAAGCTGGAACACAAGAATGATCTGAATCAGCCAGAATGTATTGAGCTTGTTCAAATGAGTTCTCTGGTTTTTGGGCAATCCACATCAAATTGAAAATATATGAATTGTGACAATAACCTGGAAGGCCAGAATGAAGGGATATTAAATTCTTGTTGTTATCACAAAGAAGTTGTAGTGCCACGGAGTATCTATACAAACAGATCAAGCATATTTTTTCAGTTTTTTATCAAATTATTTGGAATAGAAATGAATAGATTTCCTTTTTTCCAATCAAAATAGTGGTTGTCATCTAGCTTGGGTTTTTGACTCAAGGGGATAGTGGTTCCATCAACAAAACCAATTCAACTGGGAAAGCCTTCAGTCTACATTATGTGAGATATCTACTTGATCTCCTCTCTTGTTGGCCAACAAAGCACTGACTGATGGGAAGATAGAATAGCAATCATGACTCTTTTGGTGTATAATTCATTGGTTCCATAACCAACTGAGAATAGAGTTTCAAATCAATGAATTGCTGCTAAATTTCCATTTGATCCTAATCTACAAAGAGCAATGGCCAGTTGGATAGCTGGATTGCAGTGAGTATTCCAAGAATTGTTCTGGAAGATGTGACGGTCTTGACTCATCTCCAAAGGTTGTATGAATGAATTCAATCAAGTTTGGAGCAATTGCCGGGAGCTTAATTCAGGGAGGAGATGAAACTTTTCCTTTCATACATAAATTTGTGGAGATTCTGTCTTCTTTAAAACATTTATTTATTTTCCAATAGAGAATTCAAACCTAATCAAGTTGATTCCAAGTTGGATTCTGAATCAGAGTCAAATAATAAAAAAAGTTCTGTCAGATTTTTTGTTTTTTCAACTTGCTGATGGGAAGTTTTGTTGACATTTGCCTGCTCACTAGAGGAAGCCGCAACCTCCCTCCAGCTTGCTCCCGGTGCTGGATCTCCAAATACAAAGCATTCATCCATCCTTTTCCTCCATCACTACTCAATCCTGATCCTCATCCGCGCTCTTGCTCATCTCCTCCATCACCTTTCCTCAACCACAATAAACTCTCATCTGATTTGCCGCTTTCCCTCTTCAACTCAACCTGCCCCTCCTACAACTTCTCTCCTCAACAACATCCTACTCCCATCCAACCAAATCCTCATATCTCCCGCTATCTCCTCAATCCTCTCAACCTCAATCAATAAATCCAAATTCAATGTCATCAACATCATCATTGCTCCATGAATCCAAACACCTTTCTCAAAATAATTGAATTGATCAGATGTGAGATATTCACTCACAATTCTCATTGCTCCACGACCACATTCTCATCATCCCTTTCCATTGTCGTCATAGCGTCCCTCTCCATTCCTTTGCCTTGTGCTATTCCTTTGCTTTATTTCCTTGCTTTTCTCACGTCCAACGTCCGTCTCAATATCAGAGAAAATAACCTGGGTAAGACTTTACCGTTGTCCTTCATTTGTAATCACTTTCTTTTGTCAATATGTTTATTTGCTTTACTTTTCAGTTTCTATTGGTCTTTGTAGGCAATCAAACATAAAGACATCCCTCAGCTTAACATGGTTAAAAGCCAAACGTTCCAGCAACCAAAACGATCCAAATAATGTTTGATTAATGAAGGCCAATGGATTCCTCACAATCTCTGCTCAAGACTCTGACGGACTCTATTCCCACTCTCTCAGACTCTAATTTCTTGTTGTGGCGCTCTAAAATCATCACAATACTCTCCCTGAAAAAGATCTCACACTGGCTCAACTCCTCTGAACCCGAGAAATGTCCCCCAGAAGTAAATCTTGAAATAGTAGGATACATCCTTGTAAAACTGGACAATTTTACTTACATCAACTGCGTCAAGGACCACCTGCTAACTAACGGGATTGAGTTATGGAAATCAATCACTGAACATTATGCCTCCTCTCAAATGGCTAATTGTTCCAGGGTCTTCTTTAATCTGCTCAACCTTCAGTTTGACCCAAAGAGAGTTGAAAAATTCATAACCAACGCCCAATCGTGTTTGCTTCAAATTGCTGAGATTGGAATCCAAATGGACGACGACATAGCTGCCTATCTACTGCTCTACAAGTTTCCTCCCCCTCTTGAACATCTCAAAACGACTATCACCCACTTACTTGGAGAGACCAAGATTGATGCCGATCTAGTCCTACATCATCTCAATCAAGTCAAAAACAAGGTTATGGCCGGAACCTACACCTCAGCTCTGATAACTAGGAACAATGCCATTAATTGTAGGTCAACCTGGCACAATCCTCAGGCCAACCACGACAGAAGCAAGTGTTGGTGGCTCTATCCTCATCTTTGACCCAACTACAGTAACTCTCCAAGTGGTCCCGATTCAGCAACTCCATCCAACGCTCCTTCAAATCCCCAAAAGTTGTCATCCGCCCACCTAGCCTACATGTTTGCAATGGTCTCGTCACCTCTTCTCAGTTCAAATAGAGTCCTTCTTTATTCTGGTGCATCAAATTTCATGTTTAATAACCCAAATTTCTTCCCTCATCTTCACCCCGACGGAACCAAGGTACAAACTGGAAACCCAAATGCTCCTATCTCCTCTCTTGGTAAAGGAACAGCTCATATCACAACTACCTTGGCCACTCTTCACCTTCAAAACTCCCTTTATGTTCCCAATCTTGCTGTAAACCTGGTTTCCCTAGACCAACTCATTCAAAAAGGATGCTTCTTAACGCTTTCATCTCCAAATCAGCTCGCCATTCTCTTCAATAATACGCAGATCATGTCTGGCATTATTGAAGAAAATCTATTCTTCATTAACAAAGGTTTCAATCTACCCTCTCTTTCTTATTCTTTCATTTCCTTATCTACTATTCATAAACGCTTCTGCCATCCCCATCTTGAAAAAACCCGTCTCCTCTCAAAAGAGTTTCCCAACCTCAAGTACAATCTCCTCAATTGCGTCTCCTGTGCAAAAGGACTAATTCACCAACAACCCTTCCTGAATCATCTTCCTCCTAGCCAAGAATCATTCAAGCAGATTCATGCCGATGTCTGTGGTCCCATTAATCCACCGTCCCTCTCTGGATGTCAATATTTTTTATTGCTCACCAATAACTGGTCCAAGTTCAAGACATGTGTGCCAATCAGACTCAAATCAGACTTACCAGACAAGGTGATGAAATTCATCAAGCTTCACTCCAATCAGAAAGGTCAAATGCTGAAGATCTTTCACTCCAATAACGGCGGTGAATTTGTCAATCATCGTCTCTCAAGCTTCTTCTCAGAAAATGGAATCAAGCACTCAACCTCCAAACCCTATACTCCACAGCATAATCCAGTTTCCAAGAGAGGAAACCAAACCATTCTCAAGCCTGTTAGGAAAACAATGATTGATATGAACATTCCTTCTTTCCTATGGGATGAGATACTGATCAGCTCCTGTCTAGTACTCAATCTTATTCTGTCTATCAATTCCAAGGTCTCAGCCCACAAACTCTGGACCAGAACCTCTCCCAAACTACACCTCATTCGTGTTCTTGGATCCAAGGCCATTGTCCTCAATCAGACTCATGCTCTCGGCAAATTATACAAAAAAGGTTTAGAGGGCATTCTAACCAGATTTGATTTTGACCTTAACTCCTATCAAATCTATTGTCCATCATCCAAGTCTATAGTTTGTTCCAAACATGTCAAAATCTTTGAAAATCTTTCCCTCTCTTCTTCTCTCTCTGACAAATATCCCCATCCTGATTCCTGTTTTGATTCTCTTCTTACTGAAGATTCCCTTCTCCTTGACGCTCTAAACTCCAACTCATCCTCTTCCAATCTCCCCAATCCTAATAACAATGCTCTACCTCCTACCACTGAATCCTCCTCCACTCAGAACTATCCTCTAAATAACTCCACCATTCCCAATCCTTCCCCTTCAACTCATTCTGACTTGCACTCTGAATCATCAAAATCCAACTCTGATGAAGACGACACAGTCGCCAAAAAATTGCTGGTCCCATCTGCACCTACGCTTTGTGATCAAAACTCCCTTCAAAGACCCCAGCAATATGGATTTATTGCTTGTTCTGTTCCTAAAAGCTATTACAAAGCCATCAATTGTGAAGAAAGTTCAAGCTGGATCAACTCCATGAAGTCTGAACTAAATGGCATCGAGATCATGAAATTATGGGAAGGATGTCACTCACTTCCTGAAGGCAAGAACGCTCTAACAACAGTCTGGGTCTACAGAATCAAAGAAAATCCCGATGAATCCGGAATATCTTTCAAATTTCAATTGTGTGTTCAAGGATTCAAGCAAGTAGAGTTTCTTGATTGTGGACAAACATATGCCCCAATGGGCTCAATCATAACACTGCGAGTATTAATTGTCTATGCACTGTTTCATAAGCTCACACTATGGCAGATGGACATCAAGTCCGCCTTTCTCCACGCTCCACTTGACAAAGATATTTTCATCAAAACTCCCCTTGGATACAACTCCCCCTTTCCATACCTCAAGCTGAATAAAGCACTCTATGGACTCAAACAAGCACCCAAGAGCTGGCACGAGACTCTCAAGACCTGGTTACTCAGAAAGGGTTTCACTACATCCTGTGCCAACCCTTGTCTCTACATCAGCACATCCAGACAGCTCTATGTGTTTTTCTACGTTGACGACTTGCTAATTGTTGGAAACTCGGTCGAGTTTTGGAACAGTCTCAAAACTGTATTCAAGATCTCGCAAGATGGACCCCTAAGCAAGATCCTTGGAAATCAGTTAGTCAACACCAAAGACGGCTACAGACTACTCCAAAGCAACCACATCAACACCGCACTGAGTGAGCTTGGTCTCACCGAGTGCAAACCAATCAGCACTCCATTCACCCCTAACATCAAACTCACTGGCGCCTCTGATAACAAACACAAAGCCTTCCTCAAGCTCGACATCAACTTTTGGTCATCCACTGGCTTTCTAAACTTCCGTTGCCAACCTCACTTCCGCCGTCTTATCTCCTCACATCTGATCACGGCGGTGTGTTGACATTTGCCTGCTCACTAGAGGAAGCCGCGACCTCCCTCCAGCTTGCTCCCAGTGCTGGATCTCCAAATCCAAAGCATTCATCCATCCTTTTCCTCCATCACTACTTAATCCTGATCCTCATCCGTGCTCTTGCTCATCTCCTCCATCACCTTTCCTCAACCACTATAAACTCTCATCTGATTTGCCGCTTTCCCTCTTCAACTCAACCTCCCCCTCCTACAACTGCTCTCCTCAACAAAATCCTACTCCCATCCAACCAAATCCTCATATCTCCCGCTATCTCCTCAATCCCCTCAACATCAATCAATCAATCTGAATTCAATGTCATCAACATCATCATTGCTCCAAAAATCCAAACACCTTTCTCAAAATAATTGAATTGATCAGATGTGAGATATTCACTCACAATTCTCATTGCTCCACGACCACATTCTCATCATCCCTTTCCATTGTCGTCATAGCGTCCCTCTCCATTCCTTTGCCTTGTGCTATTCCTTTGCTTTATTTCCTTGCTTTTCTCACTTCTAACGTCCGTCTCAATATCAGAGAAAATAACCTGGGTAAGACTTTACCGTTGTCCTTCATTTTTAATCACTTTCTTTTGTCAATATGTTTATTTGCTTTACTTGTCAGTTTCCATTGGTCTTTGTAGGCAATCAAACATAAAGACATCCCTCAGCTTAACAAGTTTGATTGGACATGTTGAGAAAGATGGTGTTGTATTTGGGGTGATGAGATGATGATGGAATGTGTGTGAAGCAATCAAAAGTTGAAAGGATGGAGATGTGAACTCACAGAGATGAGATGTGTGTGAAGGGATGCAGATGAGATTGGTATTGATTTGCTGAGATTGAGGTGTGGATGGGTGTTTTGCATGTGATGGATGGTGGATGGATGATGATGCATAAAAGGTGGACTTGATGTTTGAAATCTACCATTTCCATGAAATACACCAGTGAGGGGGTATGTGTATTTCAGAAACCCGCCATCAAAAATGGTGGGTTTGGCAAAAAATATGGTGGGTTTCTAATGGCGGGTCTCCTAACTCTGATACACCCTGTTTTAATTCCCCTCATAAAATATGTATATGTAGCATTTCCTTATTTTTTTTAATTTTTTGATTAATTTATTTAAATAACCCTTTGAATATCAGTTCTTGTCCAAATAAATTAATTTTTGATATTTAATATCTTAAATTTTACTTAATGAAGTGTTTTTTGAAATTTTTCAACATATTCAAATCCTCTTCATGAAATAGGTGCAGGCATTTTTCTATTTTTTTATGTTTGGTATAAATACACTTACATTCCATCAGAAATCTTGAATTTTCTTCAAAGAAATCTGTTTTTCATATCTTTCATAATTGTATTTGTATTAATGATATTTTTGTTGAAATATTTTGAAATTTTTGAATTCTCCTCATGAAAGAGGCATATCTACCATCTTGGTATGTTTTTTTATGTTTGTTATAAAGGTATTTGTATTCCACCAGAAACACCCCCTTTTGTTTGAAGAAAATGAATTTCTACCATTTTTATTATTTTTCTGATACTGCATGAATGTTTTTCTAAAATCTGAGCTCAGAATTCAATTCTGTTTTTAAAACAAACATTTATTGTATTTTCACATGTCACATCAATGCAAGTGATGTCCAGAATCCAATTCTCCAAAACATTCCACTCCAGACAGACCCTGCAGGGGGTCTGTAGACTTCATTTTAGCCCGCAAGGTCTAAATTAAATTTTACATATCTCCACAGGCCCAAAACATTCTCAAAAGGAATTTTTTTCCCATTCCAAGTGCCCTTTTAGCCTTAAGAGGCATGTTTTCCCAACCCAGGGAGCCCCTTGAAACTTAAAATGAATGCACATACCCTCCTTAGGCATGTCTTCCCACCCCAGTAATTGCTTTGAACCTTAAAAAGGAGCACAAAGCCTAGATTGATGTATTTAAAGCTTTTTTTCTATTGGCACAACATTTTAAGGTTTACACCCCCCCTGGAGTAGGAAAATATACCAATGGCATGAATTTAGCAATAAAAAAAAGAATTCTAGAAAGGCATGGATTCAGCCAAGCAAATGCTATATTCATCCCTTTCTTTCAAGAGAGGCATCAATCCAGCAATGCAATTATTAAAATTACACCTTCTTCAAAAAAAGGTATGAATTTAGTAGATTTGAAGGCGTGAATTTAGCCTGGGCCTATATTCTTTCTTTCAATATCATCTGTGGTATTTGAATGGGAATAAAACCCTTTCCCTGTAGTAGGCTGATTTTCATTGAGTCTAATAGAGGATTAATCTCACTTTTTTAGCTAAACCATGCCTAATAACCACCTTAGCCCAAATTATTTGAAACAGTCACAAACTTGTGGGTTATACCCCATTTAGGTCTCAATCCAAGTTCAAAATTTAACATTATTGAATGACTAAATTCACACATAACAAATTTCATTTTCCTTGCAAGAAAACAAAGTTTTAACATCAAGGACTTTTCTATACCTAGTCAGCAAAACTTTCAAAAATTTCAACATTAACTCCCCTTATTGTCTGTTTTTTATTTTTGGGGGAAATGCAAATGCATCAAAAGGTAATTGGAGGCCCCTGATGGTAAATCAGAATGCTTGAAACCGTTTTGTTAAAAACGATTTCCCATCCGTCGTAATTAAAAAGAAACCATTAAATTAAACTATTAAGAGAACTAACTATGAGTCTCAACTTGAACCTTTGAGATGAACATACAAATAATGCAGGCGTGCTCTTGCACTTAAAAAAATATAGGATTGATCAACAGAATGCTAACAAATTAGGATAAGGATGGATGATGTAGATGAAACATACATTTATGAATATCACGTTAATGTATTCATAACCAAGAAAAGGGAAGAAAGACTTCAAAGACAAAATCCAAAAAAAATTAAATAATAATAATTACTAATACAATCATAGATTCAAAGGAAATCGTAGGGTTCGCTTCGAAATTCAAGCGCAGTCGATGACGGAGCTGTTGAGCCAATGGGCTTCGCCAAGCTGCGAGTCAACTTGAAGACAAGGAGGATGATCGCTCGAATCCGGTGTGATTAGATTTAGGTTGAAGAGCGCGAGATGAGTTGTGATCCGAGAGAGATAGTTGGAACTGTAACTCTTCATCTGCGGAACCTTTGTCAACATTTGACCGATTGGAAGAACTGGTGGAAGACGTAGGAGAGAGCTTGATACTTCCATGAACCGCACCCATCCGCTGCAAAGTTTTGTCCGCCAATCCGTTGCCGTAAGCCATAAGTCTCCTGATTGGCGACGGGGATGGGGTCAGAGGAAGCCGATTTTGTGGATCCCGGTACTTCCCTAAATTATTGCGTGGAGTCGTATGCGAGATAGAAGGCGGAGTGTTTGGAAAATTATGACCCGCTGAAATCCTATATGAAGTCGGTGTTAACGCTTTTTGAGCCAGATATACAGGAATCGGACGCGGCGAGGAATCGGGTAAGAAAGGAGCGAAGGCTTCAAGCAATGTTTCCTCATCAATCCTCAGATCGAAGTCAAGTAAAAAAAGTAACTGTCTTTCCTGTATCATCAGATCAGCTTTTGTTAGTAAGAATAATCATATAGTAGCAGGCCTTGACGAAAGAAGATCACTTGCCATCAGATTCACTTCAACTTCTGCAAATAAGGAAGCATGTGTACACCAATGCTTATTTTTAGGACATGAATCGTTCAGGTACTTTGCAGCCACAATCAATGCGGCTAGAAAAACACGGTGACGCGTGCAATCCAGGCCCTTCGCAATCTTGGGTAATTTTGAACGTAACCTTTCCAAGTACACAATCGTGCAAAGGAGAGTCGGAACTTGTACGTTTGATTTCTCAACGACGGTTTGAATAAAGGATTCTAAGGAGGGCAAATAGTTTTTTGTTTCTTGGCGTCGACCCTTATGACTACTAGTACAACCGGTGCCATACGGCGCGGGCTCGCCGTCGATGGGCTCGGGTTTGATGGGAGTTGCCGGCGGCGAAAGCAAGCGCTCCGTCGGATCCGAACGACATTGGATAACACTGACTGCTACTTGCGCAATGTGAGCTAATGAATGATGTAATTTAGGGTCAACTTATGGGACAGTTTTTAGAACATAATTATGCACTAAGTTTACAGAAATGTATTGAACGCATCCACTGCTTACAAAGCATTTCCCGGCTAACTCTTTGCCGGACCAAAACTAGTAATCCAGGATGATGTAATGATTTGGAGATCAAAGAAGCCGGATGACGGCGGACGATTGGCGGATAAGGCCGAGTGACTGGTGAAGGCTTCGTCGAATTCGGAAACAAAGTACTTGTCTTATTAAGGATGATTCCGGCTACGTCCATCTTTGGCAGGCTAAAGTAATTGAAAATGCTGGTGTTTTGTTGTTTTTTTTTTCGTGTTTTCTTGTTTTCTTGTTTTTTTTTTTTTTGTTTTTTTTTCCAAGGTTCTTGTTCTCCGTCCTCTGCTTTGGAACCTTGTTTCTTTTTTTTTCTCGCTCGTGGGGTTGGTTTCGCTGCACCGATATTTTTGGTTAGTAAGAGATGTTATTGGAGAAGTACAGAATGAGCGAACTCGAGTGGCGATTCCGGGTTAAACAACACTTATATTGAAGTGTCGGAATGAGAGGAATAATTCAAGAGAATAGTGCAAAATTACGTTGGTCTTCTATGTTGCTTGTAGGGCAGGTTCGTTATGTCGCGACGGTGCTGGTCGGTGGCGGATCGAGGATAGGATGATGTTGATGACCTGGATGATCGGGTAAATTTTTGGCCGCTGCTCGACTTTCAGCTTAACGTTGAGGGATGAGAGGGGGGGGAGCTGAGTGAGAGGATAAACAAGAAGCTCAAGAAAGAGATGGTTGTCCCTGCGAAGAAAACCAAGCGACGGCAAGAACTTGAATCGGGATCTGGAGAGGCCGCAAGATAGAGATGTGAAAGCAAGCAGGAGAAGTCGACCCGTCTATATATTTACTCCATCAATATTTTCAGTCGTAACAAAACTGTACCCCGAGGGTCACTTCCTTCGTCCTTAAATAACAACGCGTCTGCTGCATTGGGGTTTGGATTTTTTCTGCGTGCGCTGGCATGCAGTGTCCAACAGTTGTTGGTATTGTTGGCAAAACGACTGGTGTAATATACTGAGAATGTTGGGGTTCAAGGGCGGAGTTGGAGGAACCGGGCATTGCTAAAACGACCAAGCAAGGGAAGAAGGAAACCTGGCCTGATCAGATGACTGTGGACAGCAAACTTGTCCGCGGTGAAGCTTTCAGGCACACTATTGCGATTGAGAAATGCTCCAACTAGAACTGTCTAGTGAACTCTAT
Organism: Puccinia polysora; assembly: GCA_025617555.3. NCBI lineage: Eukaryota > Fungi > Basidiomycota > Pucciniomycetes > Pucciniales > Pucciniaceae > Puccinia > Puccinia polysora. The sequence continues at coordinate 38,485,799 of CM062628.1, forward strand.
CCTGATCGGTATGTGACGGCAATGCTAGCGACTCTCAACCCTTCGATCTATCAAGTTATGCACACGACTAGGGAGTTTTCTAGTCAAGAAACAGCCACCTGCTTGGCATACACGGGGGCAGCATTCTTGCTGGATCGATCACCAGATCATGATCTATAGATCAGTCATGTCCATTCAGGAACCTGGATCAAGAAGTGGCAGCCTGACTGACATCATCGTCAATGAAACTTGAGGTGCCGAGATACAGTATAGGGTAGATGGACAGTCAAACATAGTACGATCAAGCTCGACAAAGCTTGGGTGATGGATGGATGAGCTTCGTCGTCGATCGGCCAATGTGCTGACAAGCAAGCGCCTTCTCCCTGCCATCACCCCTTTGCACCACCGGAACTCAACGACATCTCGTTTCAGGCGGCCGTGTCAAGTGAAGCCTTTTGGTTAAACTAGGACATCTGTTAACCACGTATTGATAACAGAGGGCTACGTCAAAACTTTTGGCCCTTTTTTTTTAAAAAAAAAAAAGCGGTAAATGGCCGGGCCCTAGAGACGGCTATTGGCCTTACAGCCGAAAGCCTAAGAGACACCTTTATTGATTGCGAAATTGATCTCCCTTCCATCAAACTCGATCAAAAAACAACAGAAGCTGCGACAGAAGGCGTCAGTCACGCTTTTCTCCATCATCCGGCGAATTAAGTCACTCGCATAAAAGCATGTTGGATCACAGAAAATATTCTCCTGCCCTTAGAGTGGTTGTCTTTTCGTTGCTTCTTTTAGTTTTATTTTATTTCGTTTTTGAACTGCTTGTCACTGTTCCCAAGTTTGCCAAAGTTGGGCTTGTATTATCCAAGCTACATGAGATGATCCTTCCATTAAACACTTATGAAGAGGGTTTATGCTTCGGGTTTTTATTCAACAATTTCAGCTCCAGGTACCTTAACTTTTGCCTTCATCATCAGTATGACGGTTAGAATCGTCGAGTGCTCTTCGAGGCTATGAGCTACGTTGTTTGTAATGTAAGATCTTTCTAATATATCATATGGATTGAGCCATTCTCGGAATAAATTCAAAGAGCCTGACTACGGTTTTAGGCGCTTGAAGGAAAGCGAATGAGTTGATGCAATTTCAAGGTAGAAGCGAGACATAATTTACTTTACAACTTTTGGAATGTGACTGAAGGACAACTCTGTAATCTATATTTTCGACAAGTATTGAAAGCAAGCTATTAAGGGATGTCGTCACGAGCTTGAAATGATTCAAGTGGAAGGATTTCATCCGAGGAGTAATTCATAAATAATGACCACCAGATTCAGGCCTATCAGTGGAACTGTAATGAAAATCGAGACGATCGAAATCAATAAATTGAAAGCAATCCTTCACGGCTAAGCTTGAACGATGTAGGAAGATGTGAATCACTGAACTCCTCATCAATGTCCGAACGGCGCCGATTAAATTTATCAGTCTTTCTTTAATGGAACCGTTAGAAGAATTTGAAAGCATCGATGGATCCTGAAACTGGTTGGAGTTGAATTGACTAGCAGTTTTTGTTGACCAGCCAACTAGCAAGGAAGAACCGGCGCATAGAAATTCATCAATGGAGCTGCTGAAGACCCAAGAAAAAAGAAGATAGAGAAAACCCGAGAAGACTCAACTCCTGGCAAGAAATCTATCCTCATTCAAGATAGCCAAGGAATTGATCAGTAGTAGCGACACATAGAAAATATTCCCCAGTCCGAACATGCTAATTCAAACTAAGCTTGGTGGGTGCGCTTATCTCGCCAAACGGGTGCCAGTGTTTTGGAAATTCCAGGTTATTCCGGTTTTAAGAGGCCAAACTCTTCCAATCGATCAGAGCTGTGGTATGACGTCGTTATCAGTTTGCTTTGCTAAACCGTTTTTATTTTTTTTATTTTTTACTTTATTTTTCTGTACGGATGGGGGTGGGTCGGGCGTTCGCGTTCTCTCAACTCGGCGTGTAGGCAATGAAACTTGCCGCTACTCAGTCAATCACTGGCGAGGCTCGGGTGCAACCATCACCGGGGTCGGGGCTCGTGGCGGTGTCCGATCGTCCGAGGGCAGGCACCGCTTCCACACCGACTATGGGTGTCACGTTCGTGGGCTGTGACACTTACATTTACAATGGTCCGCCCAACTGTGGGCCGAGCAAAACCACCAATGGAATCACCTAATGCTATCTGATAACATATTATGTCATCCATATCCAATCTGGGGAAACAAAACACGGATTTTGATGGCCAAGGAAAGCTTCGAAGTCCATATTCCTTGAACCGACTGACTTGACCATCAATTGTTGAATTCAATCTGTTAGGAGGAAATCTTGAAAGCAAAACTTGATTGAGGAGCTCATGTTGGTCCAGATTTTGATTGACATCCTCAAAAAATGTCATCACTAAATTAATTTCTTGTGATTTCTTTTTCCTCATTCTAATAGAGGAAAAATAGAATTCATTCTCTTATCATTCAGAGTGAGGTATTTTTGCAGCATAGCATTCCACAGTCTATGAAATGTACATCCATGTTTTTAGGAAGGCTTATTTGATTTTAAAATGGTGAAATGCTAAGAAAATTTCATTAAATGATTTAAAATTTGTGGTAAAAAGGCTGAATGAACAAAAAAAATATTCCAATTGAGACATGAATAAGAAAAAGAAAAATCAATATCTCCAGCCAGAAGAATTTACTGAAATTGTGTGCAGAATTTTTGAGGATGCTGGAATTTTGAAAGGTAAGTCAAAAATTTCTAAATTAAATACCAGGCAAAATGAATACCACTCCAAAATTAGATTGGAATGCATAAGCTCTCAAGTTGACTTGTAAACAATCTAAGAGCCTGCCTATGAAAATAATTGTTTAATCCTACATTGTAGAAGAAGCCCTTTTGTTAGAATCTTCATGTGGATATTTTGTAGATTTCTTGAAAACTTTGGTGTTATCCAGTCTTGAGGGCTTTTAATTTGGTCAATCAAGTGCTATTTACGCCAGGGGAAAAATGGAGGCGCATTCTAGCATGTGCCACCCTGTAAAAATGTTTCAACTTGGTTACAACTGGGTTATAACTCTGTCATAATTCAGGAAATCTATCCAACTAAATGCCAAATACCCACACAAAAACTTCTTTTGAAATAATCTATAACCACTTTAAAATCAAATGTCATTCATGCTTGAAAGAAGGTTCAATTTTAACTCAAGTTTTCTTTAAAATTGCTAATATATTTTGGTTATGTATGGTCAAAAAATCAGGTTGATATAGGTTGTACCAATATTTTTAAATTGTTTTTATTCTTGCAAATTCATTAAAAAATTTGTAGTAATTTCCAAAAAAAATTCAAATTTATATAAATAAATCAATCTTGGGAGAATTTTGCGGCTATTAATCTGTTATTTGCAATTTGGAAAACAACCACAGTCAATCTGGTTCCTTATTCATTTCAAAAAAAATAATATTCTATTTGGTTTTCAAACATGATCTTTGAACTAACATACTCACAAGGATGGGCCAGTGTATCCATCAAAACTTTGATAAAAACTGAAGCATTGCAAGAATATTTACTCAATGCTTTAACCTTTGAAAAAGTTTCTCAAAACCTTATTATTTGCAACAAAAACAATATTAAGAGTGTAATTGGCTATTTTATTCATACTAAAAGAATATTCCTCAAATTTTATAAATTTTTCAGGGTGTTTTTACCCATTTTTTTGGTTGACAGTGAATAGAACCACCACTCTTGTTTCTGATTTTCCATCATGGTCAGGACTGTAAAGGTTGAATTTCTGAACAAAAAATCCAAGAATTTCATTATTTAACTAAAAAATAATCACATTTTTGTAGCTAAACTTCTTGAAGAAGCACAATTTTTCAAATTTTAAAAAAACATATTTTGTTGATTACTATTGTTGAATTTTTATGAAAATCTGAATAATTAGCTTCATAAACCCCACAAAAGTAGTGGAGTAAAGAAATCAGTAATGCTTCAAGATCAAACCAATGTATAATTTCTTTCCAATTTTTTACCCTTGTGGATATTCCAGTTTGTTTATACCATTGTAGAAAATCAATTTATTAGGATTTTTAAAGCTTTTATTATGAACCTGCCCTCCTGATTTCCCTGCAGTTTTCTTTCCTTGATAGATTTTAATGATGGGGTGTAATCTGGTGTTGGTGGTTTTCATTGAATCCACAGCATCTGCTTTGTACCAAATAAATTTTAAAATATCTTTCACAGGGTGTTTTTAGATTACAGTATTGCTCAATTTGTCAAATAGAACTTTTAACCATTGAACTATTCAAACATTCTGGAAGCTAACCTTCAAAAAAACTTGGTCAATTTTTCCAAATTATATTCTCTATAAGTTTTTATGAGTGAAATTTGGTTGTTTTAGTATTCACCCATCAATTTTCTTGTAATGTCTCTCAACATTTTTACATGAAGATATAATTCAGAATAACTTGTAGTTTTCATCTTGGAAAAGGCGGGACACAGATTCAAGGTATTGAAAATTGTGGCAATTGAGTTGCAGCCCCTTCAAGATATAATTACAACCCAGGGTTGATGAGGTTATCAATATTGAAAATATTGGATTTGGTGTTTAATTGCCTGTTTAAAGGATTCCAAATATGAATTAATTTCACAAAACCTTCAAAATTGAGACATAATTGTCCCCCAGACCTTTGCCCAAAGGTCTGGGTGACACTCTATGCATCTAGGATTGAAAAAAAATGGCATGAATATACACAGTGTCCTCGTGCATGACTCCAAAACCTTCTTCCAAATCAGATTTAATTTTTTTTCTGAAAATGCATCATGCTCCAGTCAAATCAAAATTATTTGGAAAGACTGTGGCAGCCATAAAACAAAAAAAATATCCCAAAAAAATTTCATATTGAAAAATCCCCCATCTGAAAAGTTTTTGGGATGTGGTATTTGGAATGAATTCAAGTTGTTTTCAAAACTTAATCATTCATTGGTGTTTGATTATTTCATGTTAATTTTTTTTGATATTTTTTGGTTAATTCATTCAAAAAAAAATTTCTAAAGATCTTACCCATTTTCAATCAGAATTAATAATAACTAAGATTTTACCTTTCCAACAAATCCTCCAAATAAATTAAATTTTTGCTTTTGGGATGAAATATTAGTGCAAAAATCCTTGTGGTTGGTTTGGTTCAAGCTGGTTCCCTGCTATAAATATTTTTTTGTTTTATGAAGCCTTGGAACACAAAAAACTGGATTTAAAGAGCTCAATGGATGATTCTATACATTGTTTTAGAGAAAAGTGAAAAAAAGATCTGGCAGACGAAAAAAAAACAGAGAAAAGATCAAATAGGCGCGGGATGAAACTCAAAGTGGATTGAGGTTTTACAAGAATTCAACAAGCATTCTACTGGTTGAGAGTCAATTTGGTTTTTATTTTAGTTTTAAGTTGGATTTTTCCCGTCAAAAATATTTGAGCTTGGTGAAATTATTGATAAGTAAGAAATTTAAAATAAATTTCTCAATTTTTTCAGCTGGAAAATATTTTTGATAAATGATAGGCTCCATGAAGAATTTTGAATCAAAAATTTTGAAGTCATTTTACTGTCTCAATTTAAGCATTCCATTGATTCCCCATCAGTTATTGTAAATGATAAAGTTAAGTACTTGGTAATTAATTCCAAAGAACAGGCTAAATTCAAAAACCATCTAAATTTTTTTTGAATAATAGAAGAAATTGAAGGCCCGGTTATGGGCACAACCAAAATTATCAGTTGTCATAATTATGCTTCATTTTTTATCATCTGCCTTGTAGATAGTTTTAATTTAATCGCCATGAAATTTGAAGCTTATGTCCTCTGTTAAACCTGTGATGCATGTGCATTGTATCAGAGTTAGAACTGAATTTGCTTTTGGTTGGAACAGAGTTACATGTTTTTCATTGTGGAGATATGGTTTTCTTGACCTCCAGTTTCACCAAAGTTTTTTCATTCAGTAAAGCCAACATTACACGCAGGCACATGCTAGCATAAGCCTCTGTTTTTAACCTGGTTTCAATGTGGTAGATTCTACTCAGAAATTGCACAAAAAATTCCTGATGTGGATACTCTTCCCATTAGTGCAATAGAATACAGAAAATGACTATATAGAAGGATTTTGACATAGGCAGTTATTCCAGAAACAAATTATTTGATAAAGAAAAAAAATCCAATGGGCAATGGGAATTGGATACATTGATTATAGTTTAAAGAATGTGCTTCTTTCCTTGAAAAAGAAAATAAAAATTCTGAAAGTTTTGTTGAGTAATGGTAGAATTTTTATCTTCATCAGGGATCCAGTTTCTTTGAGGCTTAATAACCTCTACCATATCATAATCTATTGAGATATCAGGAAAATATCTCTCTATTTTTTTTGCAAAAAAATAACAAACAAGGATTGGTACCATAAATATAAATATATAAACATAAAAAGATTGAAAAACTTCCCACAACCACCTGGCTTCAAGGTCCTAGGGTTTGTATTAGTTTGTTTACTTTGTTGTATATGCACCTGTTGCATCCAGTTCAGTCCAATATTTTTTGGTCTGCTTTTTTTGCAGCCGCTTTTTTTGAATAAATTGTTTTTCTATGCCTGCTTTTTTTGCTAAGTTTTGTGTTTATTTCTTTTTTTGATACTATTCAACTACCTCTTTGTATCTATATATGGGATTTCTTTTTTAATATCACACACATACAGGGACAATGCATGTAACAGGGCCAAAAAATGTAACAAGGACAACACATGTAATGAGAACAACACATGTAATGAGGACAACACATGTAACAATGAAAAAAAATTTAACAACGATTTTAACAGAGGGCAATGAAAACACATGTAATGAAAACTTATTCCTCACTTGGCTCAAACTTTTTTTTTCATTTTTATAAACCCCCTTCCATCCCACTTTGATTTGATTTACCTACCAAGAGGAGACCAAATAGCTTAAATATTTCTAGAAGGTATGATATGGCTGGAAGGTATGGTATTTTGTGTTTGTTTTCAACAGGAGAACAGATAGCTGCAATGTGGCTGGAAGCTATGGTATGTCCTGTGTGTTTTGAACAGGAGAACAAATAGCTGAAAAATGGCTAGAAGGTATGGTATGCCCTTTTTGTTTTATGATTATGAAAGTAAAGGTTTTCTGATGGATTTTAATTACACACAGATGATTAACCTCTCAATTGACCCATAGAGATTTCAAAATTGGGAACTCAGATGGTTCCTTGAGGAGGAGTAGCTAACTGAGAAAATTTTATGACCATCTGCACTATTCATTATTTTCATCCTTAGGGTGAATTGGGTTGTTTTCTAGAATTGAAAGAACAGCAAGGAAAGAAGAGGTTGAATTCCATGAATTATTATTCAAATTTTTGATCATTTTTTCAATACACAATTGATCAATATTGCACTGGGGTGGTTTTCTGTTCCAACAATACTTTTTTGAAAAATACATGAAAATTGAGAGATAAAGATTATCCTGTATTTTTAATTGTTAAAATAATCTAAGTGTTAGGCAGTTCTATGGTGTTTTGGATTCCAAAAAAATTGGTGTTGTGATGTGTCAGGGAACAGGTGATTTTATTTTCAATTTTTTATGAAATTTTCAGAGAGGCTGCATTGTCCAAGGTTCTCCATGGGCACAATCAACAGTTTTTTTAAAAAAATGGAAGAGACTGAAGAATATTTTCAACCTTCTGGGCTAAGCAAGTTGTTTGGGATGCTTTTTTAATTTTCTCACCTGCAGAAGCACTTTTCCTATGTGATTTTTCCTTAAATCTTATGGTTGACAATTTAATTCATTCTGGAATCTAAGATCAAATAATTCTCACACATGAGATACCAATATCCATATTTTCAAGATTGTGGCACAAGTGTTGAAGAATCAGTTCCTGGTCTTCTCAGAATTTTTCAATCTGTCAGCCTCCTGGATGCCAAGATCCTTGCTATCCTTTGGCTACCAGAGGTCATAGAATAAATAATAAATATATTATTCAATAAATGCAGAAAAAATCCGTAAAATATTTGGATAAAGCTTATTGCAAGGTTAATTGGTTTGGATTTGGTCTATTTTTATAAATCAATATAAATAAATTAATTATTAAATATTTTTTCATAGAGGGGCCAAAATTATATTGGGGATCTTTAAAACCTCTCTTCAGGGAATTCAGTATGAAAACACGTAGGCCTGGTTACTTTGGGCCCTTTAGTTTAAAGCATATTTTGCCCAAAGATAATATGTATATAAAATACACGGTGGAGTGGCAGGGCTTTTCAACAAAGCTGCCACGACAGAGAAAGGATAATAAGACTCACTGGTATATTATTAAATCCTTTGGGTACCTGTTTGGGACGTGCACTGATGGGTTAAGACCTGTATACTGGGGTTATAGGGTTGTTCAGCAGTTTATATTGATAAAAAGGGTGGGGATAGATATTATTAATCAGACTAAGGCCATAAATCACTTACTTATCTATTATAAGTATTTAATTACCTTGGCACAGTGTCTGGATGTAAATATAACTGGGTCTCTGGATATCAATATCCTCAAAAGAGCTCTTCATTTATAGATTTTTGAGTCCCAATATTATCCTTCTGAGGGGTACGGGGGCTCAAAGGGATAGACACTGAGGCTATAAGGGTAACCAGTGGCAGCCTGTCACGTTTTCTTGGTGCTGTAGTACTCGTAGCCTCTAATTCCACAGGGTATGGGAATTATTCTACTTTATAATTGATGTTTGGACGTGTGAATAACACTAATCTGTACTTTTTATTGATTATTTAATTAATTATCCTTAGTAAGTTTTCACATTAAGTTAATAATTATTTTGATAGTCATTCCTACGGATATTCTGATGTCAGGTTATTTCTCATTATGTATTAAATAATTGGAGTAAAGTCATGATATTGATTTTACTCCTTGTTTTCAAAATTCAGTTGATTTACTAAAATAATTAATTAAAAATATAATTCATGGGTATTCATGTAATATTTTCAAATCATTATTTTTCTTAGTATGTCACAAAAATATTGATGTCTAGAAATTCTCATAATAGTATATTAAAGTATTTTAATATATTTTTAGAAGTAGTCATTATCTTATTTTCGACATTTTTGGTACTTTGAATTATATTTAATAAAAATACATATAAAGATTATTTAGGTAATTTTATATAAGTTTATGTATTTTTAGTTTATCTACTATCCACGGGAACATTTATTACATATGTAGAATGTTCCCGTGTAGGTTGTAGCATGTTTACGCGGTACCTAGGTTTCTCAGGCTGCCTGTCACTTTGTCAACTTGTAGTCCCGCGGCTGCATACTTGTCAGAGGCCTGTGGCTGCGTAAACGGCTTTTACAGGATGAAAGTGCTGTAGCTCAGCTGCGTGCGGGTGTATTGGCTGCCGGGGCTGCGTGCGGGAATTGTGACAGAACACATTTCCGTCTGTAACTCCTAAAATATACACAACACCTCAATTCTGACTGAATTTTAGGTGTGAAACCTATACGTCACAATACATGTGAAATATTTAATTGGCCAAAAAGTTCAATAGTGGTGCCATGGTATTTTGGTCTTTCTTTCCTCAATTGTCTAAAAATATAAGGAGTTGGATTTCAAGGGTTGGGTCAGTGAGTAACCCTACCTAATTTTGGGTGGAGAATCCATTTTTGCAATGATATTTATGGTTTTTCCTACTCCTTCTTAGGTTAATTTTATTATTATTTTAATTTTATTTCTGTTACTTTTGCAGCTTTCTCTGCAATAGTAGAAAGCTGACAAAATCAGTTGAGGAAAAAAGGAACACCAGGAAAGGGATCCTTGAGTAATAAAATAATCCTGTTATAAATCCATCAGATGTGCAAAACATCTCTCTTCTGAATCAAAGAAAGAAGAAAATATTTGATCTCATAATGAATGCATGTAATTCAAAGTATAATTCAAGGCCTCATGTATTCCAACCTACCTTTTTGAGGTAATGTTATGGTCCTTAGTGGATACTTAGGGAAAGTTTTCCCTATGGTTAAAAAAGGTGAATTTCACCAAATTTTTGATGCAATATTGGTTAATTTTTCTTTCTGGAGATATTTGCAAGTTTTGCAACTGATTACCCACATTTCATACTCAATTTTAGAGATGGTCTCAATAATATAGAGGTTTTGAAAAAATTTTCCTTCCTGAACACCTGTTAATTCATGGCCATAGTGGTGATAAACCTTTGGATGGATTAATCAAGGATTTTTTTCCAAACTTGCACCATTGCTAACTTGAAAATGGTTACCTAATGGAGAATTTTATTTTCCAAATTATGAATACATTAAAGCCATGACTGTATTAAAGATGATACTCAAAATATATATCAAAAATGGTTTATAAACACTTTATTGCTTCCCTTCTTCGCTCCTCATAGCCTCAATCTGAGGGTTGGTGCCCCCATAATGATTGTGAGAAACATGTACTGGAAAATTGGGCTTTGAAATGTAGATTGCTTGATTTTTTTCAGATTGGAAAGCAATTTTATAGTCTCCAGAATTGAAACTTGTGATTAAATAGGAATGATGCTTTCAATTCCCCACATCCCCTTGGTTACTGACCCTGATGAAAATGGCCTCCCTTTCAAGAATATTCTCAAACAGTTTCCAGTTGATTGGGCTTTCTCTTTAAGAACAAACAAATCTCAAGTTCAAAAATTTTAAAATTTTGGTCTTTGTATTCTAAAGCCAGTGTTCAGCCAATATGGTCAGTTATATTTAGCATTTTCAAGGATCAAGGATCAGATACAGCCACTTAAAAAGGTTTTTTGTCACAAATAGAACTGACAGCCAAATTTAATTTTAACCGGATAAAATTTTGTATGTACACTGATTTTTTAAATTCTATACATCCCAGAAACTAAAGCATTTGGAATTTAGATTTTACTTCAATTAATACTAAATCAATAAATTGACATTAGCTTAACCATCATTAAATTTAAAATAAGAAAAAGGGAATTGTTAAATTTGCAACCCTGCATTGTGGTAGAACAAGCCTGTCCTAAAGCCATCAGCCTCACTTTTATAGTATTTCAACAGCTCAAAACCTCAAATTAACTCAAGAAATGGATTCTAAATCAAAAATAACCTATATTCACCCAGCCAAAGTACCCCTCTATTCCTCATGCATTAGAAGATACAGCCCAAGAAACCTTCAACTGTGGCAAACTCATACCCAACCAGGTGTCACAGATCTGTGGAAGGAATAAAGACATATCCTGGACACCCTCAAGTAAATACCAGTAACAGCTTACCCTCAATGTCAAAACCATACACCAACCCTGTCACCTTAGCCAGAATATAGAAATACAGATACATGAGGCAGTGCAACTAGTTCAGCTCCTGTCACCTCACCCAAACAAACAAGCAAATACACATACAGAAGGCTGTGCAGAAGTATAGAGGAAAAGTATAGGCAAGAGGAAGTGGAACCAGTCTGAACAATAACCAAACAAACAAGTAAAGATACATACAGAAGGCTTTGAAGAAGTATACAGGAACAGTATAGGCAGGAGAAAGTGGAACCAGTCTAAAAAAGAACCAAACAAACTAGCAGCACCAAAAAAACCCCAGCAACACCCAGAAATTAATGGAATCAGAAGCATGTGATACCAAAAATTCCACAAGTAAAATTTCACCCTAGGGCTACCCAGAAATTTATGCAGGCAGCCAAGACCATATAGTACCAAACAAACCACCATTACAAGCTCACCACATGCTACCTAGCAATTTATGCAGGCAGCAAAGAACATTAAGCACCAAAAAAACCACCATTAATGCACAGAAATACATGAAGTTAGAAGAAAGTAGCACCAAACAAAGCACCAGTGATTTCACAGCAACAAATTCAGGTAGAATCAAGTAGCATCAAACCAACCACCAGTACTGAACAGGAATATATTTTATCTGCAATACACAGCAGTTTATCTGAAATACAGAGGAGTTTATGCAGGGCTCTGCATGCATGAAACCGCTGTACAAGATGTTTATAACCAGCAGAAATGCCTCATGTAACTGTACAAGCTTTTCCCAACCAGCAGAAATGTCTCATGTAACTTTATTTCAATTTTCCTCACCAGAACAGGGAGAACCTTCAGGGGCAGCCTTGAGAACCCCTGGGGGCAGTAATTTTCTATTTAAGGAGGTACTCTCTGCCCTATCCAAGTTTTATCATCACTCATCACTCACCCCATCATCCCCACCTCATCAGGCCCTCTTGACCCATCCTATCCATCTGCAGTACCTACCCAGATAAATATAATCAGTGAACCAGTTATAAAGGAAACAAGAAATCAGAAACCAAGTTATAAACCACCTTTAACCAATTAAACCACCCAAAAGATGCTTGAATAAGGGTTCTGATGTGACCTAAATATTCAGCACCAGATTAAAGAAAAACTACCCATTAATCAATAAATAATGCTTACAAAGAAAGAGAGAACAACTAAAAGAAAATACCAAACTTTCCTCTACCCAGCCCCCTGTGGGTAAACCCATCCTTGAATCCTCTCCTGAAAAATCCCTTTAATAAACCCTTGAACCCTTTAATAAACCTTTGAACCATTTAATATTGGGATATTGGTTAAGATCAAATATATCTGATCAATCACTAACCAATAATCCAATACATCTGGTTCATTCTTCATCAAATCCTACAAATAACATTTAATAATCAATCTAGTTCTTATCTGAAAATCTGAAATGCGTCTCTAAAATTTGTGTCCCAAGAGTGGCATGTTTCCTTTAGATTTGATTAGTTATTAAACCATAAAAATATTGGTGGAATATGAGCCTCAAGAATTAAATCAACATTATGAAGGCAGAAAGAAGAAATCCATACCAGATAATTGATGATTTCAAGGACCAACTCAGAGTTATTGAAGATAATAACCAAGATGCTCTATATTCAATAATTAGGATGGAGAAAGAAATTCAAGATAATAACAAAATAACCAGTGGATCCCAAGAAAAACTAGAGAAAGACCAGGAAAGAAATCAAGATAAGCCAGGCCTTTCAGAAGAAGTGATGAAGAACCTTGCCAGAATTTCCAAATTCCTAAACAAAATACTTGAAGAAACAAAAGCTCAGGGAATCCCAGAAACCCCATAAACCCAAAAAAGAACCGGAATTCAGACCTCCACCGCAAGATTAGCATTTGGCATAACCCCAGCGGAAATCCATGAAAAATAGACAAAATGCTCAAGCAGCCCAGGAACAAATATATTTTCCCAATCTAGAGAAGAAGGAAGAGGAGTTACTAGGAACCAACATACTGAAAGAACCCCAGCCAGAAGACCAGTCTGGGATAACTCAATAATCAATAAAAATGAAAAAAATGGAGTATTGTTAGATGGAAAGAAAGTAAAAATTTATTTTGATTTAACAGAGGTGGAGTGGTTTATTACAATATTAGAGAAACTGGAAAGAATTCAGAAGGCAGGAGGAATAGATATATCTCTACAATTACCTTTTCTAGTACAAGACAAGAAAATAAGGGAGTCTATTGAAGATATGGAAGGACATGAATATGGAGACTGGGATCTTTTGAAGAGGGAATTACAAAGGAAGTGAGGAACAGGTACCCCTCATAGAAAGTTTAATGAGGAGTCCATACCAAGGCTTTTTAGATATACTCAAGAAAAGGGAGGAATTAAGACCAAGCACAAATTCAAGAAGTTCATTGGAAGTTATGAAGATAAAGTTCTTTACTTCATCACAATGTGGTATGACAAAACCAACTGGGAAAGTGGAGGAAACCTCTGGAAAGCCTTATCCACAGATCTTAGGAGGGAAATGAAAGAGAATTGGCCCATGCAGGAAGTATAAAGATTGCAAGAGATCTCAGATACCTTCCCCCAGACCTGGAAACCTTATAGTGATTTGTGGAAATGACATTGGCTTTATGGGATGTGGATGATAAAGAAAACCCTAAAACTATCATCAAATTCCAGTTTATACCAAGAAAGAAGTCAAGTTTCATCAACAAGGAATAGGTGAGCTCCTAAAAATAAAGGAAGAAATTTCAAAACTCACTATGGCTTTAAATCAGAATCAGGCACCTCCCCACTTTGATAGGATCAACCAAGGGATAGCACCAAATTACAGAACCTAATCCACCAATGCAGGACCTAGATGGCCAGTCATATTTTATTATTGCAAGTATGAACTCCATAACCAGGTCAGCTTTCCAGACTTGACCAAAGAAATAAAGGCAAGCAGGATCTTCAAGCAAGGACCCAACCATTACTTCCCAAAAAGAGAACCAATATTTTATAGCAACCAGGAAAGCTTCAGAGATCAAGTTAAGAAATTATCAGAGGTTCAAAAAGTACCAAAATTTGAGTAACCCCAGAAGAAGGAAGAACCAAATAATGTTACAGCATTCCTGAAGAATGGAAATTTGGAAGCTTGGACTCCACCAGAGGTAAATAAGAAGGAATAAAAAGTTCAATGGGGAATGAGAATATCACAAAGGTTGGCTGGGAATCCACCAGGGAAGGAAATAACTCCATCAACACCAGTGGTAGACCAGGGAACCTCAGCAACAACTAAACAATCAGGCCCAGAACCAAGGAAGAGGGAAACAAGCTATCCAGGAGCATGAGTGGAAGTGGACCAAGATTCTGAAGAAAAAGAAGGGCCCACCAAAGAACCTTTTAAGGAACCTGTGAAGAAGGAAAAAGTAAAGTCAGAACCATTGGAAACTCAGGAAGGAACCAAGATGGAAGAAATTTTGAAGAATAAAATATTAAAAAAACACTTTAACCTTGCCTTGGAGGAGCTCCTTTCAGTTTCACCAAATTTCTTCCAGCTGTTGAAAGATACAAATCCTAAAGGAAAGTGGGACTCAAAGAAAGCCTCTAAATCATTCAAAATCAAGAGCAATAGAAGGGTCAATGGATTTCAACACCACTTTGAAGACTATTCAGATGATGAATATCCATGCTCCATAGGCAGAAACCTCACCTATGCTTGTACATTGGGATTCATTGATATTTGGATCAAAGGAAAGAGGATCAAGGCTCTGGTGATACTGGTGCTGAATTAATTTCATACCAGAAAATTTGGAAATTAAGACAGGCTTGGTTTCCAGGTAATTTTTCATGAAGGTTACAGGAATTGAAGGCCATTCTAACACACTAATTAGATTGGATGAAAGACCAGTATTTGAGATAATACCTGGGGAACCAAAAACTTCCCACTTCTCATTGCCAGAGGTTCAATTCATACATTAATTGGAAGACCATTCTTGGTGGATCATAAAGTCAAGCTGGAGCTTTCCAAGCATAAAGGGGAAGTCTTAAGCTATGAGATGGCAGGAGGGGAGAGGTTATTCATCCCAATTTTTTCACCAGATCAAGCAGGATGGCAGGAAAAACCACCTAGAGGACCAATGGGTATGAACAGCATCACAGAAAACTTAGAGGGAGGAGAAGCCTGGATCAGTGAACAGAATATACCAAACATAGACCTTGAAGGCTTACCAGACCGCTGGGAGAACAAAATTATGACTCCTGAGGTAACAGCAGAAAGAGGATGGGAGGAGGTGTTGACTAAAAAATAAGCTGAAGAAAACCTGGAAATGTTTCAACAAGTATTTCGAGGATTTTGGACCAACCTTGAAGACATGGAAGGAACAAATTGGGAATAATCACCTGGAGAAGGATTGGAAAACTCAGAATTAATAGAGCTTCTCAACAATCAGTTGGCCAATACATTACTTGCCCAAGGGGGCTGGCTTTTTCATTACGGGCACATCCCTTGGGTAGTTAGAACCAGCCTTTATCATGGAGAGGAATGGGCCAGATTATGGATTTATAACTTGATCAATATGTAAAAGGTCATCCCATTTGAGTTCTGGTGGTCAGGCCAATTGGATGAGTAGGTTTGATTCTCATTTATATTTGATGCAGAAGTAAGCCTTCAGTTTCCTTTGAAAAGCTGAGGAAATGGATGGGCATTGTATGATTCTCACTGTAAAACACATTGTATATATAAGAAAAGGAAAGCAAAAAAAAGAGGTTCAGCACTTTTTCATGGCTCATATCCCTTTATTTTGAAAAAAAACCTCACCAATGATAACTCCAGCTGATGAAATTTCCTTAATTCATAAATTATAATATATATTTATTAGGGAATATCAAAGTTAGCAAAAATGCCATTAGAAACCCGCCATTTGTTTTGACCAAACCCGCCAAGTTTTCTGAAATACCCATACCCCTAACTGGTGTATTTCAAAATGGCGGATTTCAAACATCATACCCGCCATTATGCACCATCATCCATCCACCATCCATCCCATGCAAAACACCCACCCACACCTCCACCTCAGCAAATCCATACCAATCCCATCTCCAACGCATTACACACATCTCATCTCCATTGCTTCACATCTATATTGCTCCTGCTCACCAAACACCCATCACCACCACCTCACCCACCACCACCACCTCACCCATCACCACCACCTTGCCCACCACCTCCCCTCCTCCTTTGGTTGGAACCCCTGGTAAGCCCCCTCCTCCTCCTCATCCTGCTACTCTTCCTGCCCCTCATTGGTTGCTGATCCTTTTATCATTCAACCTTTAGGTCCCCCCACACCTCCTTGCTCAATCTGCCAGGTAAGTCCCCACAATCCACAAAGCAAGTAAATTTTCCCAGATGTTAACAGGAAACCAGTCACTGAACCTGAGTTTCCCTCTCATCATTCTCCCACCTTCAAGCCAAACCACCATCTGTGGCTATCCAATCCCTTGGCTCTCAAGCATCTCAAATTGCCTTACAGGGAAACCTCAATCCTGCAATCTTGCATTCCAATCCCCATTTGATCAAGAAATATGTCCAAATAATGTTCCAAAAAGATTTGGGTGGCTTCATCATCCTTTTTGTCCTCTGCCGCCGCCGCAAATTGATTGATTTATTGCCGGCGGCCTTCTCCAGCTCCTCCTCCGCTGGCAATCAATTGATCAATCATGGGCGGCGGACTCCTTTTCCTCCTCCTATGCTGCCGCCAGAAATCAATTGATTGAAATTGCGGCCTTCTCCTCCTGATCCTCTCCCGGAAGCCTCCTTGTCCTCTGCCGCCACCGCCAATTGATTGATTGATTGCTGGCGGCCTCCTCCAGCCCCTCCTCCACAGGCAATCAATCAATTGATAATGGGCAGTGGACTACTTTTCCTCCTCCTCTGCTGCCTCCAGCAATCAATTGATTGAAATTGGAGCCTTCTCCTCCTGCTCCTTTCCCAGGGGCCTCCTTTTCCTCCTCCTCTGCCGCTGCTGGAGATAAATTGATTGCAGGTGGCAGCAGAGGAGGAGGAGGCTGCCATTGTCCATTGATCAATTGCAAATGCGGCCTCCTCCTCCTGCACCTTTCCTGCTGCCCGCAATTGATCAAGAAATTGATTGATTTTGGCCTCCTTGTCCTCTGAAGCTGCCATCAATCAATTGATTAATTGCCGGCGGCCTCCTCCAGCTTCTCCTCTGGTGCCGCCCGCAATTGATTGGGGGCAGACCCCTCCTCCTCCTCCTCTGCCGCCTCCAACAGTCAATCTTGGGCTGCAGCCTCCACCACCTTCCCCTCCTCTGCTTCCGCCAGCAATCCATGGATTGATTGTGGGCGGCCGCCTTTGATGTACGGATTTGAGTGCCAGGGGGGACAGGTACATTGGCCAATCTGGCAATGGCACAATTAGCTTGGTGGTTCAAGCTTCACTCACCAATGTTGAGGTCATGGGTTCAAATCCCATTGTGTGCAACTAAATTTTGGATTTTCAAGCTACCATGGCCCTCAAAATGTTGTGGAAAGAAATGAATCCCTTCTTGATCCTCACCCCAAGCAGAGAATTTTCCTGGGAGGGAACAAGATGGGAGGAGATGATTTGACAAAAATACAGATACATGGAAAGAATATGGCTTGCATCCCTCAAAATTTTATACAGAAAATTGAATCCCTTATTGATCCTCACCCCAATCAAAGTATGCAGTCTTGAGGGAACAAGATGGGAGGAGATGATTTGACAAACATAAAGAGATGTTGAAAGAATAAGGCTTGCAACCCTCAAAATTTAATACAATGAATTGAATCCCTTCTTGATCCTCAGCCAAAAGGTAGTATGTGGACGGGAGGAGATGAATTTGGAAATATACAGTGACAGGGACAGAATGGGGCTTTTCAGCATTGTTTAAAGGGGAAATGTTTGGATTGATAGTTTTTGAATTGCTTCCTCACCTGTTTGGATGAAAGAGCCATCCTACCTTTGTTTTATTCATTAGTTCATTGGCCATCAGGAGATAATAATCAAAATTAGAGGATGGAGGTTGGAAAAATTGTGTTTCATTGTCCAATCCAAAGCAAGCCTCATAGTTGGAGGGAATTTTGAGCAAGTTTAAAAGGATTATGTGATCAGATCTCTTGTGCTGACTTGAGCCTTTGGAAGCCAATGAGGGGGGATTGTTGGATATTGAGTTCCTGGGGGATGTTTGCTTTGGTTGAGTGGAATTGCGGGGGGAGGTTTTCTGAGGAGCCATTCAAAAAAAGTAAGAGGGATGAAGGGATGAAGCAATAAAGTGATGAAGCAATGTGATGAAAGGAGGGATGAATCAATGAAACAATGAAGTGATGAAGCAATGAGAGTTAGGATGTGATGGAAGGGGGGATGAAGTGATGAAGGGATGAAGAAATGAAGCAATGAGAGAATGAATGTGATGAAAGCAATAAAGTGATGACAGTGATGAAGCAAGGTGAGAGTGATAAAGTGATGCAGGGATGAGAGTGATGAAGCAGAAGAGATGAGATTGATGAAGTGATGAGAGAAATTAATCAAATTTCTAGATGAGGATGGAGGTAGAATCTTTTCTGATGAGGTTGGAGGATGAAACCAGGGGTGATGATGTGGAATGAAGTGTGGTTGAGCTGGTTAAGGCCTTTATATACTTTACTTGAAAAAAACCACTTATTTCATGTTAACTTTGACACTTCTGATCTGAAATAAGTGGGTTTTTTTGATTTTTAATGGAAGGTTTGAAATGATGGATTTGGGTTGAAAACTTCCATTAAAAAATGGCAGGTTTTCTTAACTTTGATAAACGCTATTATATATAATAAAAGAATAAAAGAATAAAAAATAAAAGAATAAATAAATAAAAAATAAATAAAAAATAAATAAAAAATAAATAAAAACAATTAAAAAATAAACCAAAAATAAAATAAAAGAATTAAAAAATATATCTATGACTGATGTCTATTTCTTTTGAATGAAAAATACCTGGTTCCTTTTGGTGAAGCTGAGGGCAAGGGTTGCACTTTAATAATACTATATCATTACTCCATTATAAAAAAGGGGGTTAAATATATATGTATGTACTATATACAAAAGAAATATTAAAAAAAGTTTATATAAAGTTGTTTGCTGAAAAAGGGGCACTAAAGAACCCTTTTTTTTTTTAAAAAAAAAAGAACCCTAAAAGAACCCAACCATAATGTTTTGTTAGTATTTATTTACCATAAAAATAAAAAAGGAAGCACAAAGGAGGAGGAACTATCAACTACAAACCTAACTGGACCCCAAAGACTACAAAAGAACAGCCCCACAACAATTGAGCAGAAGGGCTATCTACCAACCGGTGTAAGACTCCAAACAGTGCTAGGCCGTGGCAGTTCTGTGAAGGGGAAAGGTGCTGTTTAGGCTCCCCTCCTGACTGTTACAAAAATATTTAAGTGTAACCAAGATCAAGTTCCAGAACTTTTTAACTGAGGAATCAAGTAGTAAAGGATAAAGTTTGATAATAGTTGGTAGTAATGGAACAGTACTATCTGAGGCAAGATTAGGTGGGAGATATTTGAACAAAAGAAGCTAAATTTTGTTTAAAGTTCAAAAGAAGAAAGCTGTTGTATGTAAACAATGCCCACAAGCTAATAACTCTGGTTTTTGACAGAAGATTGGGGATGATCAACTCAAACCCCAACCAACCTCCAAATTCTCAATCAACCTGCCCAACTCTCCACAATCAAGCGCTTGAAGGGTACCAGATAACTGAGGGTGGCTGTACAAGACAAAGCACAATGTTTTGAGAAGCTTCTAAAAGCAAAAAGTAACTGATTTGAACAGGGATAACCTCAACACTTCTCAAGGAACTCAAGAGTAGACTGGCAGAATGAAACTTTGAAAAAAATAAATAAAAGGAGGTATAACACTCCAGGTTTTAAGCTTAATAAAACTCTTCAATCAAATGTGATTGGCTCCAGACAGATGATCAAGGATGGATCAAGACCAGTATGGTCAGAGAAAGGGATCAAAGAGTGGTGTAACACACTCCAGAATTCCAACAGACCAAATTCTCTTCAACCAGCAAGGCTATTGGTTGGTGATAAGGATCAGGCCACAGAGGGGCAAAGACTCAGGAAAAATAATAGATATACCCAGGATAAGGATGGATCAGATCTCAGATAATAACCGGGGGGAATATGCACACACTCCCATAGATTTCTGGAAGAAGGTAGGGGAGAGCCCCTCCTTTTTTGGGCCATGGGTCCCTGTAGACTATTTACAAGAGATAATACAAATAGAGAAAAAAAAAATCATCCAATCATGAGAAACAAAAAAACAAATGGTGAAGAGAAAAAGAACAGAAAACAAATTAAAAAAGCAGGTAGTCATGTCACATGAGAAGAAAAAGATGAACAGGGCCAAAATGTCACCAGCCCAGGCCAATGATGGCAGCGGGTGATGAGCAGTAGGAGATGTGCCTGGGTGGCCATCATTATAACTGAGGGACTGCGCCGAAAGCAGTGGCGGTGCGGTTTTCACAATTTTGAGGCCCACAGGAGCCGCAGGGAAACCTGACGGGGGACAGACAAAATGGCCAGGTAAAATTGGGGTTGTTAGCAAGGATTGGATGTTGGATGAGAGTGGTAGTTGGGTGGATGGTGGCAGTGCTTGGATGGGCTCTGACAAGCGTGGTTGGGATTGGTGGTATTGGGCGCGTTGGATCAATTGGTTGTAGAGATGAGCCAAGAGCTTGACGGATGAGGAGAGTAAGAAGAGGATGGTTGAGTTGGAGTTGAGGTAGGCATCAAGACCAAGGTTGAGTTTGGACTGGAGGTAGATCAGCAGTCAGATGGCCAGGGAGGGAGAGCAGATGACAAGGATCAAGAAGCAAGCCTTGTAGGATTTCAGCTCAGTGAGCAATTGATTGGAGGCAGGAGGATAGTAGTAGATTGACTTGGGGGTGTGATGCAATTGAGCCTGGCTGGCAATGCAATGGGTGTGGGCAGAGGCGTAGAGCTGCCACAGGGGGGTGGATAGCTTTTAGATGAAGAAGATGATGAAGATAGTGGTGGGGTGATGATGGGTGATTGGTTTGAGATGGATGAATTGGTGATTGAGCGGGAGTGCCGATTGTCTTTGGACAATCTTGATGAAGCTGATGAGGGTGCAATTGCCAGTGCTGGTGTGATGGATGGGAGGATTGGGCCAAGCAAGTCTTCACCTGTGCATTTGGCAAAATAAGAAACAAAGCAAAGAGAAGAGGGATTGAACGCAAGACCTGAGAAGTTGGATGCCACGGGGACCCATCCCTAAACCGCTGGGAGATGGGGAAGCTGGAGGATCTGAAGGCTGAAGGGACCTGATTCAGAAAAAGGAATTCCAATTTTTTTTTTTGATGATGATGAGTGATAGCCATGAAGAAATCATAAAATTTTTTAAATTTTCTGCAGTGGTCCTGAAGTGTCCAAATTTGGTCACCACACAGGCAAAAGGAAAGCACAAATCACCTATCAATTTATCAACAAAAATAAAGAGGTTCAGAAGCTTCCCTTAGCAACAAGGAAAAAAAAAAGAGAAGAAAGGAAAAGGAACTCACCAAAGCAATGGAAAGGATTGCAATGATGGTCAGGAGGGCTTATTGGATGGAGGGGGGGGAGGTAGATGCTTGTTGTCTCCCCATAAAATAGACATGGAGAATAGGGGATAACTTTGCTCCTGACTGCCAGCTTGCTCTGACCAACAGTCCAACAACCTTGGGAAGTTCTGGAAAAGGATTTCCCACCAATTTGAGGAACAAAAAAAAAGAAGAAGGAAGAAAAGAAGAATGAAGAAAAAAAAACAGAAAAAGGGGATTGAGATCCCTGCATCAGCTCACAATCAATCAACCCACGGCAAAGATCAACAAATTTCATAACTTAATAAGAAAAAGGGGGGAGGACTTACCAGACCCTTTTTTTATTTTGAGCTTTTCTTGAATTTTACGCGTCACTTTGTGGAACCTACATTGATAAAAAAAACAATATTAATTAAAAAAGAAAAAAAGACCAAACAAAAAAATTTTATTGATCAATTTGAAACCCAACCTACAACCAGCCTGCAGGAAAGCCACCAATATTTTCAAGATTAATGAAAAAGGAACATAAAACACTCACATAGTCCTTTCCATGACCTTAAAATGAATGACCCTTCAAATGAATGGGGGGTCACCTGACAAATCCATACCCATGCTCATAAAGAAAAATACAACCAAATCAAGATGAAATTTGGCAATGAGATGGTAATTAGGGGAAATATCAAGGCTTAATTGAATCAACTCACAGGACACCATCATTGAATAAAGTTGGGCATTGTTGAAAAAATCCAAGGAGGGATTGTATCAAGCCCCTGTTTGGCTCTTAAATGAGTATTTGGTTGGGTGTAAACCAAATAAAGAGACAAGGACAATAATATTTGGGAAGAGAGATATAAAGAAGAGCAGAAATATTCCTGAATTACCAAGATTGAAAGGTCAAACAGGTTTAATCTACTCAATCCACATCAGAAGAGGGACCACCACAAATATTGAGGTTGATTGGCTAACAAAAATCACAGCCAGATGTACATACAGCAACTACAGGGAATGGTGAATTCCTTCCTACAATATTTCTTGTGCACCATCCTCTAAATTACACACAACCCCTGCAGAAAATACATTAGTTGGAGGGGTTTAAATATAACTATATATAAATAAAACAAATCAAAAAAATAAATTGGTCAACCAATCAACCAATAAAAAAATACAGAAAAATTGCCCCTGCAAAGACCCCAGGCCCCATTTTTTTGAATACCTGTGTTGAGTTAAGGAGAGGGGGAGTTCTGTTTTCATGATCTACATATGTATGAAAACAAATCAAGCCACAAGTGAAGCGTCAGCATGAGTATTTGGTTGGAGACAAGTCAGGAGAAAATTAATAAAGAAATAATCATGGCAAAAAAATACAGGAAAAGAAGAAGGAATAGGTGGCTTAAAAAATAGTTCAAAGCCTTGTGCTGTATTTTGTTGTGACCAAATGTTCAAAGGAAGACCTCCATAATAATTGATCTGGTTGCAGAGATCAAGGGTCAAGCCAAAGCCACAAAAGCAACTACTGCATGCGGTAGTGCCCCATAAGTTTTACAAAAAAAATGTGCATAATCCCCCAAATTTGTACAAAAAAATCCTGCGCACCTTGTACGCCCCCTCTTCTTGTAAAAAGCACCAAACCTGACAGCCAACAACCAGAACTTGCACGCTGTAAGACTCCAAACGGTGCTAGGCCGTGGCAGTTCTGTGGAGGGGAAAGGTGCTGTTTAGGCTGCCCTCCTAGGAGTTACAATAATATTTAAATGTAACCGGAATCAAGGTCCAGAACCTTATGGATGAGAAATCAAAATAAGGGAAGAGGATAAGAGTTGTCGGTAGCGATGGAAACAACACTATCTGAGGCAAGATGGTGCAGGTAAAGACTTGAACAAATAAGTCAAGGTTTGTTCAGAGTTCAATAGAACAAGGCAGTTGTAAGTAACAACGCCCGCAAGCTAATAACTCTGGTTGTCAGCAGCTGATTAGGAAAGATCAACTCAATCCCAACCAACCTCCAGGTTCTCAATGAACCTGCCCAACTCTCTGCAATCAAGCGCTTGAAGGGTACCAGATAACTGTGGGAGGCTGAAAAAAACAAAAGCAATTTGTTTATGAAGCTCTAGAAGCAAATCGATGACGAATTTGAGCAAGAATATCCCAACACTTCTCAAGGGACTCAAGAATAGCGTGGCAAAATTCAACCTTAAAGAAGAAGGGAGGTATAACACTCCAGGTTTTAAGCTTAATAAAACCTCTTCAATCAAACGTGATTGGCTCCAGAAAGATGATCAAGGAGAGATCAAGACCAGTATGGTCAGAAAAAGGGATCAGAGTGGTATAACACACTCAAGAATTCAGACAGACAGGAATTCTTCTTCAACCAGCAAGGCTATTGTTTGGTGATAAGGATCAAGGTCACAAGGGACAGAGTTTGAGTATGGAGGCTCAAAGGATCAAGGGGCAATCATAGATATACCCGGATAATTTGCTCAGATAAGTGGGGAAGGATGCCCAAGGATAAATTGCTTATGATGATGGTCTCATTGGATGGATTGGATTCTCTGATGCTCCGATGATGGGCCAAAAGGCAGTGGAGAGCCCCTCCTTTTATAGACATGAGGCCCTGTATACTATGTACAAGTGATACTACACATAGGTGCGGAAAAAAATGAAAAAAAAAAAAAAATTACATGAGAGGAAAAAAAGAAATGTCGCCCGCGTTGAGAATGACCGCGGGCAACCAGATGGACACCCGCGACAGCGGTCGCGGGTGTCGACAACGGTTGTCGTCGCCCAATTGGCGGCGACAACGGGGTGAAAGTTCCGACGGCCGCAAGCGGTCGCTCGCGGTTGTTGGTCGGATCGGATGATGGGTGTAGGATGGAGTTTGCTGCTGGTGATGATAGGGATCGGGATTGTTGGATGAGGTGATGGTTGATAATTGATTGAGTGGTGATGGTGATCGGTGACTACTAGATGGGCTCAGGTTGGATTCGAGGGATAAGAGTCTTGAACCAATTGATTGAAGAGATCAATTCGTCGATTGAAAATGAGTCGGGGCTACGGCGGGATCATGAGGGGCGATCTTGATGGTCAATCAATGGTTGAGGAAGATGGATCGAATAGGCTTGTTGGAAAGCAGATCGTCAAAGTAGTTGAGGAAGATGAGATACCATAGCCGTAGCCAGTTCGGAGATCCGTAGATGTGATAGTGAAGCGCTCGAGAGACTCGGGCCAAGCTGGCAAGGTTGATCGGATCAGATTTGAGGAGGATCCGGTCAAGAATCTTGGGTGGTAATTTATCCAACATGGACGCAGGGCAGAGGGAAACTTGGACGAACAAAGGCAAGCTGCCACGATTGGGAACCAACGGTTGAGTGATGATAATGGATTGAAGAATTAAATCATGATCTATCATTCATCTTGGTTTGATCGACCAATTAGCCCGTCAAGTTGGCAATCTTCCAATTGCCAGAGCATCGTGTTCTAGTGTCTATGAGTTACCAACCAATCTTTATATCCAACGCCTCATTTGCGGGTTAGGGGTGAGAGTGAGAGTGGGGGTGGGAGGTGGAGAAGGGATCGTCAAAGGTGGTTCAACGATCGCTGGCGTCGCCAAAAGTCAGGACCGCAAGCGCGACAAGTGGGAGTTGAACATAGAAGGGGGGGGATCAAAGCGGAGAGACAGGCAAGAGGCCTGTCCTAGACCGCTAGGACAGGGAGAGGTTGAGAGATGGGGGGAAATGAAGGTACCCATAGGGGTACAACCGACAAAGATATTTTTTTTTTTGTGGTGTCCCGGATTGGTCACCACATCTCTCCCCAACTTACAGACTGTCCCTAGTCTGCATCTAAAATTTTAAGGGATTAAAAAGGAAAAGCAGGGAACAAAGAAATTGAAGCAAAGATTGGCCATTTCTTGATCTTGAGAGCAATTGAAGAGTTGAGGAAAATATCTTGATTCTTCCAAATGAGCACTAGACGCGGCAGAAATAGAAAAAGGAGGGCGTCCCAGGTGCTCACATATGTGGCATACAGTAGATTTTTACAACAAAAACGCAGCAAATGACCCTGGTGGTGCACAATTGGGAGGACTTACTTCTGAGATAAGTTGCCCCTACGACAATGAAACTTCCTGACTTGATCAGCAGATAACCTTCTGGCCAACCGAGTACCATCCAGCTCCTCCAAGAAATAAGATCCACCTCTAACTTGATGAACCACTCGATAAGGGCCATTCCAACGATTAGAGAAAAGCTTGCCCCACTGGGTTTCCAACGATCAATTATAAGCTAAAACTAGGTCACCAGGGTTCAAGGGCTCCCTGATTTGATTAGAGTGCTTGTCCTCCCAATACTGGACAGATTTTGCTCTGGACTCCATCATTGTTTGATAAGCTTCATCAAGGACGTCTTCACTTTGCTCCAGTTGCTTGGATCTAGCAACTAACAGATCAGTGGTTGAGGACACCTCTTCCCAAGAGATGCCCAAGAAAGATTCCATTTCCAGATCCAAAGGAAGGACTGCTCTTTGAACAAAGATGATTTCATAAGGTGAGTAGCCAGTAGTCCTTTTGGTTGAGATTCAATCAGAGAAGAGGACAAGAGGAAGGAATTTGCGACAATTCTTGCCACTTTCACCAGCCAGTTAAACAAGTGCAGCCTTCAAAGGGGCATGGCCTCATTCCACCATGCCTTGGCCTTCAGGATAATAAGGAGTAGTAACTCTATGTTGTCCAGGAAGGGATTGGATCATTTCAGCAAGCTTGCCCCCAAATTCAGAGCCACCATCAGTAGAGTAAGATCGAGCCAGGCCATAACGCATTGTCCAGGTCTTGTAGAGGAAAGCTGCCACTGATTCAGAGCTAAGGTTCTTAAGAAATTTTGCTTCAACCCATCCGGAAAAATCATCTCTAGCCACAATGAGGTACTTAGCACCACCTGCCTTAATATGAACCACATCAATAGCAATCCTTCCAAAGACAGTGGACTCCCCAGTAGGATAACAAATTTCAGCTGGGCGCCTAAGATCACGTTTTTGACAAAATTCACAACTCTTGCACCATTGGGAGACGGATTTCTTCAAAGATGGCCACCAGAACCATTCAGATAGTCGTCGATAAGTTTCAGTTTCCCCACAATGACCAAGGCCTTCATGGAGACTTTCAAGGATAGAATCTTGTTTAGAGGGAATAGTAACCACCATAAGAGCACAAGGATTGCCTCTCTTCATAAGTCTAGAACCTTGAACAAAAAAATTAGAAGACTTTTGTTTAAGAGATCAAAATTCCTTAGCAGAGAGATCAGGAGGTTTATGAAGAGTTGAAAGGTACTGCTCTAATTTAAACCAGAAGCCTTGTTGAAAGCCAGAATAATTTTGAGAAGAAAAAGAGAAAATAGGTTGAATTAAAGGTTCTTCTTCATTGAAATCGGTTCCAACATCAGATTTGTTGTCCCCAAAAGGTCGTCGAGATAAACCATCAGGCATGGTGAAAGATTTCCCCGGCCTGTGAACAATATCAAAAGAGAAAAGCTGGATAAAGGCCACCCAACGAGTCATTGGAGCATTGGGAAGACTGGGAGCGTTGATCATTTCAATGATGGATTGAGCATCAACTTGCAATTCGAAATGTTGGCCCCAGAGAACGGTTTGAAGTTTCTTCATCATTTGAGCCACACCACAGAGTTCCAGTTTGGGCTGGGAGTATCTAGATTCTACATCTGAAAACAACAAAGATTCCTAAAGAGCAGGACGGTCCCAACCATTTTCATCTTCCTGAGTAAGGACGGCCCCAACAGATTGATAACTAGAATTGACAGCCAGCTTGATCTTGCCAGCTCCAGGTCCATAAGAGATCTTTTTCAAAACTATTTCTTTACCAACTATCCTTTTGAGTAGCTGGAAAGCACATTCACAATCTTGGGTCCAAATCCATTCAGCATCTTTTCTGGTTAGACGACGCAAGGGTGCACAGATTTTGGATAAAGATGGGATAAAGATTCTAACATAAGTGACAACACCTAGAAAGCCCCTAACTTCAGTTGGATTGATTGGGGTAGGCCAAGAGATGATCTTGTTGACTTTGGCTGGTGCCATCCTTCTTCCTTCCTTGCAGACCACATGACCAACAATTTCCAGAGCAGGGACACAAGCCGCCAGTTTAGATCCAGAGACAGTAAGGCCAGATTCCTTGATTCAAAACAGAATCCTCTCCAAGGTAGTAGCATATTCCCAGATAAAACAACGAATTCCTGGATGCCAAGGTAAGAGCTCATTATCATAGTCAGATACTGGACCTTTAATTCCGCCATCGTCAATAAAGATACCAGCATGATCAGGGATTTCATCCTGGAGGATCCACATCATCTGAGCCTGATAGACTGCAACCAAGTTGGTGGCTCCTTGAGGTAATTGAGTAAGTTGAAATCGACCCAGAGGAGTATTGAAAGTAGTGAGAGGACAAGAAATAGGATGTAAGGATCGTTCGTCATAGCCACCCATAATATCCCCTAGACCATAGCAAGCTCTTCCCGCAAAGGATTCAACAAATTCTTCAGTAGCAGGAGGGATACCAGAGTCTTTAATAGTAACTTTATTAAGAGGTTGAAGATCATGAAATATTCTAAGTTTACCATTACTCTTGAGGACACAGAAGACGGGGCTGGAGTAACTAGAAGTTGACTGTTTATACAGGCCAGTTTGAACTCGTTCCCGGACCAACTTGATGAATTTGTCAACTTTAGCAGCAGGGATAGGGATCTTTTTCTTTTGCCAAGGATCATGTTCAACTACAGGGATGATATAAGGGAGGCCATAGGATTCCCGCAAGAGACCTCTCTCTTCTTCACAGAAAGCAATAGATTTTTCTCTTAGAGATAAGACATTTTTGATTAAATTTAACTCATCAGGAAGAAGCCATCCATCTGGAACAAAGTTGACCACCTTCAGTCGTTCTTCAGTGACCCGTCCATTAGGCACAAAGGGACCAGTAAGAGATTGAGGAAGACCACAGTAAGGATTGGGAGATAGAGGAGGACGCATAAGGGGAGGATTGAGGTTGAGAGGCATAGGCTGGTTGACTGGTTGGATCTTCTTAGCAACTGGTTTATACTTAGTGGCAAAAGAGAGAATTTCTTGTTTCCTCCAAGAGTTGACCAGAGAGACTTGATTACAAAAGCTGAGTCCAAGTTCCAACATCTTCCAAGTCCGATGTTCTGCAATATCCTTGAAGGGTGCCTTTTCCATAAAAGGAGAACCAGGAGATAATACATTGCTCACATGTGTGGCACAAGGTAGGGTTTTGAAAATGATGGTAAAAGATTGCCCTGGCAGTGCACAATTGGGAGGACTTACTTGTACCCCAAATTGCCTCCACTGAAGCCCATATTCCTTCATACCAAAACCACCAAAAACAGAATTGCAATTAGGATCTAGTTTAGACTCATTGCGGAGATTTGAACCGGAACTGAGAGAAGATTGATCAGACTCAAAAGTAGAAGGGAAAGAAGACACAACAGGACCAGAGAGAGAAGGAGATGGAGAAGAAATATTTTCGGATTTTTCTATTTTGATATGTTTTTGTTTTTCAATATTCTTGAGCTCAGAAGAGAATGATGAAAGGAATGAAAAATAAGCCTGAGGGATGGGAGTTGACCCTTGAGTTGCAGTCTGAGGCTGAAAAGAACTAAAACCATTAGTAGGATCAACTATTCCCCTAAAAAATGAGAGGAACTAGAGTTATCCTTCTGCTTCCCCTTAAAAGATGATTTGGGAGAATGACCAGGAAAATCTCTTTCCCAACAACCAGAATCCAAAGAGCAAAGAGGAACTTCAATTTTCCTGCCATCAGCATCAGGGAGAAGAATTCTCTCCCCAACTTGATCAGAAAACATCAGGGTTGCACCAAAGTCCATTAAGAAGGGTCGTCCCAAGATCATCGGACTGTCCAAACGAGTGATCCAAAAGTGGCAGGTTCCAACAATATTTTGACCAATCCTGACCGGTACATCTTCAGCAATACCAACCAGTTCACAAGCTTGATTTCCTATCCCATACACTGCAGAGTTGAAGCTGACCCTAGGACTAAGTTTGAGCTTGCAGGCCATAGCATCCGAGATTAAGTTAAGCTGAGATCCAGAATCCACAAGAGGAGAAACAGTTTTAGCTGAGTCACCAAGATAACAAGGAAGAAAGCCAAGGGGACAGGAATAAAGGTTGGATTCTATAGAAGGACTGGTTCCACCAGAGTCCTCCATTAAAGTGCCAGAGGAGACTTTGAGTTCTTCAGGGCCAATTTCCACACGTCAACAAGAGACCCATTTCTTCATTCCTTCAGCAACAGATGGAGAGATCGATAGGAGTTCAGCCACAGATAGATCAGGAATTTTGAGATCAGAAATTTTCTTTAATACTCCCTCCACAGCATTGGGGTGATCCTTGGAGATGCCCCTTTCAAATCGAACTTTGGGCTGGGTGGGGGGAGGGAGTTCAGGTGACGCAGAATCTAGGGTAGGATTAGAAGGTTGAGGTGAGGGAGAAGGATCAGGGTGATCTGGGAACCTTTCCATGAGTGGTTCCTTTTCCACCTCCATGTCTTTTACATCAGAGGAAGGAGGCTCAAGTGATGATCGACGTTCAACGGGTTTTCAAAGGATTGAAGTTGGCAAGGAAGGAGCCTTATGAGGTTTAGGTTCCTCGTGTCGTTTCCTGGCTGGATCAGATTGATAAGTAGTCCCAGCAAGACTAGAGGAAGAAATAGCTGGAGGATACCAAGGTTGGAGGGTACCACAGGATGATCGAAATTCAAAGGAAGCAATAGATGCTTTCACAGGGGGTGATGGCTGGTAAGAGGCCACCACATGTTGGATAGGACGAGACGAGTCAAAAGGGATTAGGGCACCATTAGGGAGGAAGTAATTGTTCCCCCTCTGCTCTACCAACTTTTCCTTTAGGTCCTTCTGAAGTTCTTGGCATCTTCCAGTTCCATGGCCTTCCCTATGACAGTAGTAACAGACCAGAGTTGATTTGGGGACAGAAGAAGGAGCTTTAGGCGTAGCTAGCAAGGAAATCTTTTGATCTATTTTTTTCTCAAAGGCTCTAAGTAACTTGGTGATTTCATCTATAGTAGTAGGTTCTTGATTGGAATTAGGATCTGCTTTAGGCCTACGATCCGCCTCCATTTTAATCATAATATCGTTTGACTCTTTAAAAGAAGGAGCATGGACTGGTTCAGTAGTTCTAGGCTTTTCAAAGGTAAGAGCAGTTTGACCTTTCATGACTTTATCCACAGTACTCCTAAGGGTAAGAAAAACAGGGAGCTTGAATCAATTATCCCTGGTGGTAATCATGGATCCAGATTTGACCAGTTCTTCTTTAATCCTTTCCTGCACAGCGGACGAAAAAGATTGGAAGAACTTTGCTCAAATTTAGTCCACTGTGTCAATGTGATCGTTTTGGATAAGATAGTTTTGAATAGGATCCCAAGACTTTCTAAAAATCTGATAGTCAGAGGCTGAAGAAATACCACCATTGGAGATCCACTGAGAAACCAGAGAATCCAAATCCTGCAGAGTAAACCTAGCCACATCTATTTTACCCCAGTATGCCAACATAGCCTCCCTGAGAACCGTCCAGTTGTGGGATTTGAATCCCTCAAAAGACTCGATTACCTCCATAACTTCATCAGAGGAGATAAAGAATCGCAACTGGTAAGCCATATCAAATTCACTAACTCCATCCACTTCAGCAGCCATTTCGTAGGAGTCCAAGAATTGCTCAACATTTGTACCGTTGAAGCCTAAGCTCTTGTTCTGAGGTTTGATCTTTACCATCTTAGGTCGGACAGGGGTGGTTGGAGTAGCAGAAGATGCCATATTGAATAACAGAGTTCCTAGGGGATCCAAAGAGCAGATTTCCAAAGTGTCTCACAAGTGTGGCAAGAGTAGGGTTTTGCCAAAAACAACAAGTATCTTGCCCAAGCAGTGCACAAATTGGGAGGACTTACTTCTAGACCAAGCTGCCTCCACAAATCAGATCTAAAAAAAAGAACAAACAGAAAAAGAAAGAGAAATCGGGTAGGATTTCGGAGTTGATTCTTCAAGTTGGGACTGTAAATCCCAAGGTTTCTGGTTTGATCCCAGCCCGGGGGACCAAATGTAAGACTCCAAACGGTGCTAGGCCGTGGCAGTTCTGTGGAGGGGAAAGGTGCTGTTTAGGCTGCCCTCCTAGGAGTTACAATAATATTTAAATGTAACCGGAATCAAGGTCCAGAACCTTATGGATGAGAAATCAAAATAAGGGAAGAGGATAAGAGTTGTCGGTAGCGATGGAAACAACACTATCTCAGGCAAGATGGTGCAGGTAAAGACTTGAACAAATAAGTCAAGGTTTGTTCAGAGTTCAATAGAACAAGGCAGTTGTAAGTAACAACGCCCGCAAGCTAATAACTCTGGTCTTCAGCAGCTGATTAGGAAAGATCAACTCAATCCCAACCAACCTCCAGGTTCTCAATGAACCTGCCCAACTCTCCGCAATCAAGCGCTTGAAGGGTACCAGATAACTGTGGGAGGCTGAACAAAACAAAAGCAATTTGTTTATGAAGCTCTAGAAGCAAATCAATAACGAATTTGAGCAAGAATATCCCAACACTTCTCAAGGGACTCAAGAATAGCGTGGCAAAATTCAACCTTAAAGAAGAAGGGAGGTATAACACTCCAGGTTTTAAGCTTAATAAAACCTCTTCAATCAAACGTGATTGGCTCCAGAAAGATGATCAAGGAGAGATCAAGACCAGTATGGTCAGAAAAAGGGATCAGAGTGGTATAACACACTCAAGAATTCAGACAGAAAGGAATTCTTCTTCAACCAGCAAGGCTATTGGTTGGTGATAAGGATCAAGGTCACAAGGGACAGAGTTTGAGTATGGAGGCTCAAAGGATCAAGGGGCAATCATAGATATACCTGGATAATTTGCTCAGATAAGTGGGGAAGGATGCCCAAGGATAAATTGCTTATGATGATGGTCTCATTGGATGGATTGGATTCTCTGATGCTCCAATGATGGGCCAAAAGGCAGGGGAGAGCCCCTCCTTTTATAGACATGAGGCCCTGTATACTATGTACAAGTGATACTACACATAGGTGCGGAAAAAAATGAAAACAAAAAAAAAAAAATTACATGAGAGGAAAAAAAGAAATGTCCCCCGCGTCAAGAATGACCGCGGGCAACCAGATGGACACCCGCGACAGCGGTCGCGGGTTTCGACAACGGTTGTCGTCGCCCAATCGGCGGCAACAACGGGGTGAAAATTCCGACGGCCGCAAGCGGTCGCTCGCAGTCGTTGGTTGGATTGGATGATGGGCGTAGGATGGAGTTTGCTGCTGGTGATGATAGGGATCGGGATTGTTGGATGAGGTGATGGTTGATAATCGATTGAGTGGTGATGGTGATCGGTGACTACTAGATAGGCTCAGGTTGGATTCAAGGGATAAGAGTCTTGAACCAATTGATCAAAGAGATGAATTTGTCAATCAAAAATGAGTCGGGGCTACGGCGGGATCATGAGGGGCGATCTTGATGGTCAATCGATGGTTGAGGAAGATGGATCGAATAGGCTTGTTGGAAAGCGGATTGTCAAAGTAGTTGAGGAAGATGAGATACCATAGCCGTAGCCGGTTCGGAGATCCGTAGATGTGATAGTGAAGCGCTCAAGAGACTCGGGCCAAGCTGGCAAGGTCAATCGGATCGGATTTGAGGAGGATCCGGTCAAGAATCTTGGGTGGTAATTTATCCAACATGGACGCAGGGCAGAGGGAAACTTGGACGAACAAAGGCAAGCTGCCACGATTGGGAACCAACGGTTGAGTGATGATAATGGATTGAAGAAGTGAATCATGATCTATCATTCATCTTGGTTCAATCGACCAATTAGCCCGTCAAGTTGGCAATCTTCCAATTGCCAGAGCATCGTTTTCTAGTTTCTATGAGTTACCAACCAATCTTTATATCCAACGCCTCATTCGCGGGTTAGGGGTGAGAGTGAGAGTGGGGGTGGGAGGTGGAGAAGGGATTGTCAAAGGTGGTTCAACGATTGCTTGCGTTGCCAAAAGTCAGGACCGCGAGCGCGACAAGTGGGAGTTGAACATAGAAGGGGGGATCGAAGCGGAGAGACAGGCAAGAGGCCTGTCCTAGACCGCTAGGACAGGGAGAGGTTGAGAGATTGGGGGAAATGAAGGTACCCATAGGGGTACAACCAACAAAGATATTTTTTTTTTTGTGGTGTCCCGGATTGGTCACCACAACGCACCTTCAGGAAAAAGAAAAAAAAACTGCAGTCAAGAATGAAACAAAAAGGGGGTATATAAAAATAATACAAAAAATACAAAAAAAAAAAGGAAAAAATTAAAAATGATTAAAAAAAATCCTAAAAAATAGTTTAAACTTCTGATAAATTAAAATAAAAATACCAAAAAAAGAGAGATACAAAAAAAATAGAAAAAAAAGAGGGTGTATAAAATAAATAAAAAGGCTCCTAAGCCAGAGCCTAAACTGCAAAATCCATCATTAAAAAGAACAATGGGAGGAAGAAGAGCTCCTGAGCAAGAGTCAAAATGCAAATAAAATTGAAAATATATATGAAAATATATATAAAAAAAAGGAGAAAGGGAAAAAGGCTGCTAAGCCCTTAAATAAATAATAAATAAAATTATAATTTAAATAAAATGAAACAAATAATTTAATCAAGAAGATTATGATTATGACCATTCAAAGAGAAAATAGAACACTGGGAAGAAGGAATGAACTGAAGACATCAAGATTGGGTCCCATTGAATATTTCAAGATGTGTCAAGGTATCAAGGAAAAAGGGAGAAATTAATCTTCAGCTAGAAATTCTTGAATGATGACATTATAGTAGGTTTCAAACAAAAAATTTATATATCAGGTTTGGATAGATGCAAACAGGGTTTCAAGTCTTTAAATTCAAGAAAGGATTCAGAGGAAAATAGGAAAGAAAAAAAAAGGAGAATAATGTGTCTTTGGCCATGAGGAACCATAGTATGGGGAGAAGGGAAAAGAAGATTGAAATCTAGGAGGAATCAGAGAAACAGAGGAAAATTGCAAAAACTGTCTTTATCCAGAATAACCATACAATAATTCAAAAAAAAAAGAAGAATGGAAAGGATAATTTATAATTTTACTTGCTGGATGGATACAATCAAGAAATAATGGAGAGGGGATGATTTGGAGATAAGCAGTCAAGATTGGAACAGGACCAACTGGATCACTAGGATTCTCTGGACATTTCTTTTATTCTACATTTGATTCTTAGTTTTTTATTATTATTTATGTCTCTCAGATAAATACCAACAACAACAACAAGAAGAAGAAGGATAGGATTTGGAGTCTGATGTCTATGGAGAGGAATGCAGTGGACAGCATTAAGTCTGGGGGGATGTGGTAGACCAAGCCTGTTCTATAGCCATCAGCCTCACTTTTATATTATTAAAATAGCTCAAAACCTCAAATCAACTCAGGAAATGGATTCTAAATCAAAAAGAACCTATGGTCACCCAGCCAAAGTAGCCCTTTATCCTTCATAGATTAGCAGATACAGCCCAAGAAAACATCAAATGTGGCATGATCATACTGTCAGCTTGCTACTATTGCAGAAGAAGCTGCAAAAGTAACTAAAATAACATAAAAATAATAATAATACAACCAACCTAAGAAGGAGTAGGAAAAACATAAATATTATTACAGAAATGGATTCTCCATCGAAAATTAGGTAGGGTCACTCACTGACCCCACCCTTGAAATCCAACTCCTTACATTTTTAAATAATTAAGGAAAAAAGAACAAAAATACTACGGCTCCAGTATTGAGCTTTTTGGCCAAATAAATAACTCACACACATTGGCACGTATAGGTTTCACACCCAAAATTCAGTCAGAATTGAGGTGTTGTGTATATTTTAGGAGTTACGGGCAGAAATGTGTTTTGTCACAATTCCCGCACGCAGACGCGGCAGCCACAGCACCCGCGCGCAGCTGAGATACAGCCGTGTCAACCCGTCAGGGTCGTGTACGCAGCCCCGGGCCTCTGACAAGTACGCAGCCGCGGGACTACGGGCTGACATAGTGACAGGTGGCCCGGGTACCACGTAAACAGGCTAAAACATACACGGGAACTTGTTACATATGTAATAAAGGTTCCTGTGGATAGTAGACTGTCCAAATATACATAATATTATATAAAAATACCTAAAAAATCTTTACACGTATTTTCTATTTAATATAATGCAAAGAATCAAGAATGTCGAAAATAAGACAATGACAGCTTCAAAAAATATATTAAAATACTTTGATATTCTTTTATGAGAATTACTATACATCAACATCTTCGTGACATACTAATGAAGATAATGCTGTAATAATATTACATGAATTCTCATGACTTATATTTTTAAGTAATTATCTTAACAAATCAACTGGAACTCGTAGATAAAGAGTAAAAACAATATTATGACCTTTTACTCCAGTTATATGATACATAATGAGAACTTACCTGACATCAAAATGTCCGTAGAGATGTCTAATAATATAATTATTATATTACAGGGAACAGATACTAAGGATAAATAATTAAATAATACATAAATAGGACAGATTAGTGTTATTCACACGTCCTAATGTCCATTATAAGGTAGAATAATTCCCATACCCTAAGAAATTAGATGCTACCCGGGCTATAGCACCAAGGTCACATTACAGGCTACCCCTGGTTACCCTGCTAGCCTTAGTGTCCGTCCCTTTGAGAACCTACAACCCTCAGAAGGACCATATTGGGACCCCAAATACTATAAATACAGAGCTCTTTTGAGGATGTTGTTGGGCAGAGACCCAGTAATATTCATATCCAGACGCCGTGCCAAGGTAATCAAATACTTATAAGAGATAATTAAGTGATTTATGGCAATTTCTGATCAGTAATATCCGTCTTCAAACCTCTTTTTATCAATTAAAACTGCTGAACAACCTTATAACCCCAGTATACAGGTTTAACCCATCAGTACATGTCCCAAACAGATACCCAGAGGATTTAATAATATACCAGTGAGTCTTATTATCCTTTCTCTGTCGTGGTAGCTTGGCTACAAGGCCCTACCACTCCATTGTGTATTTTATATATATATTATCTTTGGGTATAATAATCTTTAAACTAAAGAACCCAAAGTAACCAGGACTACGTGTTTTCATACTGAAATCCCTGAAGAGAGGTGTTAAAGATCCCCAATATAATTGTGGCCCCTCTATAAATATTTAATAATCAATTTTGATTTAAAACAATAAACAATAACCAAACCATTTAACCTTGCAATAAGCTTAATCCAAGTATTCTATGGATTTTTTGCTGCAATTATTAAATAATATATTTATTATTTAAAATATCACCTCTGGAAGCTAAAGGATAGCAAGGGTCTTGGAATTCAGGAGGCTGACACATACCCAACCAGGTGCCACAGCTCTATGGAAGGAATAAAAACATACCTTGGAAACCCTCAAATACACACCAATAACAGCTTACCCTCAACACCAGGACCATACACCAACCATGTCACCTCAGCCAGAATATAGAAATACAGATACAGAAGGCAGTGAAACTAGTTCAGCTCCTGTCACCTCACCCAAGCAAACAAGCAAATACACATACAGAAGGCTGTGCAGAAGTATACAGGAAAATTATATGAAGGAGAAAGTGGAACCAGTCTCAAACATAACCAAAAAAACTACCTGCACCAAGACAACCCCAGCACCCACAGAAATTTATAAAGTCAGAAGCATGTGATACCAAAAAACCCACCGGTAAAAGTTCACCCTAGGGCTACCCAGAAATTTATGCAGGCAACCAAGACCATGTAGCACCAAACAACCCACCAGTAAAAGCTCACCACAGGCTACCCAGCAATTTATGCAGGCAGCCAAGACCATGCAGCACCAAAAAAAACCACCAGTAATGCACATAAATACATGAAGGTAGAAGCAAGTAGCACCAAAAAAACCACCAGTGATTGCACAGCAACAAATGTAGGTAGAATCAAGTAAAACCAAACCAACCACCACTACTTCGCAGGAATATATTTTCTTTGAAATACACAGCAGTTTATGCAGGGCTGTGCATGCATGAAAACCCTGTACAAGCTTTCTTTCAACCAGCAGAAATGCCTCATGTAACTTTACAAGCTTTTTCCAAACAGCAGAAATTTCTCATGTAACTTTATATCACTATTCCTCACCAGAGAAGGGAGAACCTTCAGGGGCAGCCTTGAGCACCCCTGGGGGAAGGAATTTTCTATTTAAGGAGGGACCATCAAACCTATCTAAGTTGTATCATCACCCACCACCCACCCTATTATCCCCACCTCATCAGGCCTTCTTGACCCATCCTATCCATCTGTGGTACCTACCCAGATAAATATTATCAGTGAACCAGTTATGAAGGAAACAAGAAATCAGAAACCAATTTATAAATCCCTTTAACCCATAATTCACCCAACAGGTGCTTGAATAAGGGTTCTTAGGTGACCTAAATATTCAGCACCAGATTAAAGAAAAACCACCCATTAATCAATAAATAACACTTACAAAGAAAGAGAGAACAACTAAAAGAAACTACCAACCTTTCATCTACCAAGCCCCTTTTGGTTAAACAAATCCTTGAATCCTCTCTTGAACCATCCCTTTGATAAATTCTTGAACCCTTTGATATTGGGATATTGGTTAAGATCAAATATATCTGATCAATCAATAACCATAATCCAATAAAGCTGGTCAATTCTTCAACAAATCCTACCAATAAAATTTAATGATAAATCTAGGTCTTATCTGAGACCTATTTCAAGTCTCAAAGAAACCAGCAATTAATTTAAATGATTTATTGTGCAGACTTACTATAGTACTAGAAGGTCAGGAAATTTAAAACCAACTTAGTCTTACTAATTCTCTCAAGTAGTAGAATTAATACTAAATTCCCCTTCAAGGACTTCCAGAAAGCTATTTGATATATAATTTATGAAATCCCACAGGAGTCTCTAAAACTTGACCCTTTCACAACTCAAATTGGGTTGTGTGGCATGGTTTGCAACCCATCCAAGCCGTTAAAGGCCGCTTGCAACCCATTTCATTTGTGAACAGCCGCTCACAACCCATTTCAGTTTTGAACGGCTGCTCAGAACACATTTCAGTCTTGAACAGGCGCTGTTGTTGACATAAATGTTGACAAATTTCCTTATTCCCTTCAACTTTTATTATTTTATTATTTTATATTATTTTACGTTTTACATTTCCTTTTTCCCATTCTCCTTAATTTTCCCCAATATCCCCAAAAGCGCAGTCTCCTAGTTGTGCGGGCTAGCCTGTATTCAAAATGCCTATTCAGTATACCACACCCAGTTGGTGCAAGAACAGGGTTATTTAGTCTGGGGTTCCAAGAACCCTGAGAGGAGGAGGGCGTTGACTTTCTTCTTTTCAATTTGGAAGCACTCAATACTCAACCTGACCAAACTAAACAGTCAAATCCAATCAATACATATCAACAATTGAGAGATTTCAAGAAGAATGACCCATTTGCGCAGAGGTTTAGCTAATTTGGTGTGATCCTTCTTTTTACAAATGCTTTACTCAATTTCCCCATCTTTTAACTACTTGTAATTCTCAACTTCAGAGGTATCCCAGCATTATCAGAGGAGGTAGTCTAGCGTAGTCAACTTTTCACCATTTCAGTTGTTCACATAGTGTTCGGACTTTGAGATTGTAGTTGCTGGGTATGAACTGTTTCTTCATTATCAGTTTTATGAACTGCATCTCTCTAACCAACTTGTATGTAGTTTCTTATTTTATTCCTGCTAAGAAAATCAGGCCCTTTAACTCTAACAGGCGCTCTTAAACCGTTTCACTTGTGAACTGCTGCTCAAAACCCATTTCACTCATAAAAGTTGCTCACAACCCATTTCAGTTGTGAACTGCTGCTCAAAACCCAATTCATTCATGAAAGGCTCCTAACAACCCATTTGCTGTGAACAAAAAAAAAGAAAAGAAAAAAAAGAAAAAAATTAAATTAAAAAAAATAAATCATGGAACAAAAAAATAAAACAAAACAAAAACACAAAAAATTGAAAAAAATTGAAAAAATTGAAAAAAAAAACTTAAGAGGAAATTCTAAGAATTTTACCACTCTGTGGCCATGAAAGCACATCCCATAAAAATAAACAATGAAAAATTCTATGGACCATCCCTAAAGTAAAAGCACCAAAAAATACAAATTCAACTTGTTTCAAGCTGATCCCATCAAAAGAAGTAAAAATACTCCTTATGATGGGATTGGCTAGCCCAACACCAGTTAAACCTATTAGGGTGTATCAGAGTTAAGAAAAACCGCCTTTTTTAATGGCGGGTTTCAAACCAAATCTGCCATTTAAAACACGCCATCAAAAATCAAAAAACCCACTTATTTCACATCAGACGTGTCAGAGTTACCTGGAAATAAGTGGTTTTTTTCAAGTAAAGTATATAAAGGCTTCCACCACCTTTTCAATTCATACACCCCTGGTTTCCCACCTCCACCAACCTCCAAAAAACTCTACCTCAAATCTCATCTGAAAAAAATTTGATTAATTGCTCTTCATCTCTTCATTGATATTCTCATCACTTTCTCGCTTTCATCACATCCAGCTAACTCTGATTGCATCACTATCCTCATTGCTTCATCACTCTCATTGCTGTATTGCTTTCATCACATCCAGCTAACTCTCATTGCATCACTATCCTCATTGCTTCATCACTCTCATCACTTCATCAGTCTCATTGATTTATTGCTTTCATCACATCCAGCTAACTCTCATTGCATCACTATCCTCATCACTTCATCACTCTCACCACTTTATTGCTTTCATCACATCCTAACTCTCATTGCTTTATCCCTCTTGTAACTTCATCACTATCATCTCTTCCTATCCTCTTTGCTTCATCACTCCCATCCCCTCATCACTTCGTCACTCTCATCCCTTCATCACTCTCATTCCTTCATTGCTTCATCCCTTACTCTTTATAAATGGCCCCTCAGCAATCCTCCACCCCCAATTCCACTAAAAAATCCAATGGACCAAAGAAAAAATCACCCAGGAACTCAAAATTCAACAATCCTCCCCCATCAGCTTCCACAGGCTCAAGTCAGCTCAAGAGAGCTGATCACATCATCCTTGTAAACTGGATCAAAATTCCATCCAACCAAAATGCTTGTTTGGATCCAACAATGAAACACAAGTTGGCCAACCTCCTTCCTCTAAGGTTAATGGTTATCTCCTGATGGCCAATGAACTAAATAATAAAACAAAAGGTAGGCTGGATCTTTCATCCTAACAGATGCAGGAGCAATTCAAGAACTATCAAAACAAGCACAAAAAGGCCCACTAAATTTCAATCTCCACTGGCTTTGGTATCACCAAATCTGATAAAGCAAAGGGAACCAACTTGGTGGTTGATAAGTTGGAATCCATTTTTCAGTTTTATTTTTGAATGGATTAAATATTTGGAAAGAAGGCCAATATCACCCCTTTAGCGGCTTTTTATGCCCAAAAATCAGATTCAGTTGATGCTGAAGACCTGGCTGTGGATGCTTGGCCTAGCAATGATGATCCCAATGAAACCTATGAGTGGCCCCAATATGAAGTAAAGGAGGATATTTCAACAGAATCAGCTCCAATCCCCTCTACATCAGAATTGATCAACAATTCAAACCCTTCCTTGGACCCCTCACTTCCTTCTTTGAATTTATCTATTCCTGGGGTGGAAGAAATTAACAACTTGGCCAAAAA
This sequence comes from Puccinia polysora, assembly GCA_025617555.3. Classification (NCBI taxonomy): domain Eukaryota; kingdom Fungi; phylum Basidiomycota; class Pucciniomycetes; order Pucciniales; family Pucciniaceae; genus Puccinia; species Puccinia polysora. Next base: position 38,527,599 of record CM062628.1, read on the forward strand.
GGAGCAAGTTATTCCTGTATCACCACCATTGTCATCATCTGCTCAAGTAAGGAACCAAGATCTTTTCTCTTCTGTCTGGTTAATCCTGACTGATTTAGATTGTAAAAAAACAGGCTCATCCATTCCTGAATGGGCAAATACTCAAGCCAATGGGGCGTCCCACATCCCCTTCAAATGAGAGAAATGACGTTCCCACACAAATCTCCTCTGCAAAGGGAAAGCAAAAAGCCTCCAATTCCAAAAACATCAAATTCAATAGCATTCAAAAGAGGAGAAACACTTCAAATTTTTAGGGGTTTGAGGAGATCATGGAGAAGCAAGATTCTGGTACGCCCATTGGATTCTCCTTGGTTTCAAAATCAATCTCATTCCTATTCCCCTCTGAAAAAAAGTGAAATTGCAAATTGAATCTGAAAAACTTCAGTTTGAAAAGTAGAAGTGGGATCTTCAACTGGCCATTGATTTTCAAAAGCAAAAATCCAAGATTTTGACTCATCACCGAAAATGGGATGCTGAGTGGAAGTTGAAACAGGCTGAGCTAGAATTTCAAAAATAGGAAAAGGAGAAGTATAGACCGCAAGCACAACCGGAAATGGAGAGGGAAAGACTGGAAACAGAAAAAAGGGTAAGTGGTCAATAGCTGTGGAGTGCATTGGTAGAAGTAGAACAGTAGATGAATTAAAGCATATTAATCAAATGCTGGGCTTTTACATATATTTGATCTGATGAAAAACTTAAAAATAAAAAAAAATTATTTTTGATTACAACAATGGTTACAAAGCTTAATACTATTTTTAACCCCACCAATGAACAAATATTGTTTTATTTTCTTTATAGTTGTTTTCCTGGAGTATATTTTCCCACTTTCCAAGTCCCTGCAAATTTTTCAAGATGTTTTGTTAATTTGCATGGAAATGGCCATTCTGGTATGGGTGTCTGTGTCCACAGCAGGAAATTTACAGTGCTTGTACTGATTTTCTTCCCAAACCATTTTCACTATACCTTTTTTGTTGAAATCAATTCCAAACCACAGGTCTCAAAATACAAATTGGCTGTCTGACACTTGAAATTCATCTATGGTTTCAATAAGTTGTGCATTTGATTTCTTGGTTGGAACTGCAAGTAAAAAGGAATACCCCTAGATGTCACCTTTTTCAATGTGAGGTGAGTTGTAAAAAGAGTTGGATGTGAAAGTGACATTCAGAGAGCAGTCAAAGGGTGTAGGCTGGGATCCAAATTCCAGAGATGAGAAGGAGGGGATGCAGTTGTCCTTCATTATTTCACAGTTTGATTCAAAGGGAATTCTGGCCAAATTGCAAAACATTTGTTCTAAAATTCAAGAGACTTTGTTGGCCTTAAGTTTGAGACAAGTGTACTCTTGATGGGAAGATTGAATGGATGATTTCCTCACATAGCTTCCAAATAACTCAAAGGGGTGCATTGATTTTTGCCATCCAATTGCCCACATTTTTCCACCACAAGATCTTGAGGGACCCAAAGGGTTGACAAATTGTTTTTTCTGGGGAAGGAAATTTCTCAAAAAGTTGATTTCCTTCTTGTCTTGGTCAGAAAGTTTATCCAATGGGACAAATTCAATTATTGAGACAAGACCCTTGTGATCAGAATTATTGAGAACAATTACTTTTCCATTGGTGAAGAAATGGAATCGCTTGATTTTCTGCTTGGCATGTTCAAACTCAGTGGGTGAGGGTTTTTGATTGTTATTTTTCCTTTTGGCAGTGATGGAAGGATACAGATCCAAAGGTTGTAGTTTCCATCCAGACCATACAAACTTTTCATTGATGCCCCCCTCTGCAATTTCCAAAGAGATTTTTGATTCCCTCATTTGATCCCTCTGCTTGCCACCTCTCTTTGTAAGCCTCCTGGGTGCCAAGAACCTTGCTATTCTTTAGCTACCAGAGGTGATAGAATAAATACTATACATATTATTCAATAAATGCAGCAAAAATCCATAAAATATTTGAATAAAGCTATTGCAAGGTGTTAAGTTATGTCCATGATTGTCTGCTGCTGTCAGGCTTGCGGGTAGTCTGTCATTGAAGATACTCCAATCGGAGACGGTACTTCTTTTTCTCTTTCTTTCCTCACTCAAACCACTTGTCTTTTATCCAGGTAGATCTTTGTCTGGATGGTTCCTCATTTTATACTCTCCTGTTTCTCCTTGCCTCCTCACTCTTCACCTGATCAATTGCTCCTTGTCTCATCCCCCCAATCGCCTCTTTTCACAACCCTCAGATAAACTCTTCCCTTGCCTGTGTGCCTGATGAGATATTCTTGTTTTGTTCTCCCCTTTTATGTCTCCGTCTCATCTTGTCTACCTTTTTCCATTCAGCCTTCTTTCCTCACTTTTCCTCACATTCCAACAACTACCTCAGCTCATCATTGTCCTAAAACTTGGTGCCTGTCATCCTTGCCTCACTATGCCGGATTTTTGTGTTTCTCATTTACTCTTATTGTTGCTTCTAAACTTAAGGTTTACCATGTTTCCATCCTCTCAGTTTCCAGTTTTAAGTATGATCAATTTTTCAATTTAACACGGTTAAAATCCAAAAGGCTCTCTCACAATTTGACCAGAAATTTTGGATAATAAATCAAACTTAAAACTTAAAAACTGGAAAAATGGGGGCTAGCTTGATCTCAGAAGGATTCAGGCAGGCTATGCTGAAATCTGCTCTTGACACAATCCCCACAATCAGTGACAATAACTACGGCGTGTGGAAAGACAAGATGGATGCCATCCTGGATCTTTTTGGATGCTCTGGGCCCATCAACAACAACTATTCAACTCTTGAAAGAAGGTTCAACAATGAAATCAAACTCCTCGTTATCTCCAGGCTTGAGGCATCTAATCATGCAAACATCATCACTCCTCACAACAAGAACTCAGAAAAACTCTCATGGAAGGCCATTATCAACAAATATGCATCTTTGCAAGCATCAAATAGATCTTGAGTCTTCAAAAACTTCCTATACCTACAATTTGTGCCAGAAAAGATCAAATATTTAATTACTAAGGCTAAAGTAAGCCTTAAGATGCTTTCTGAAGTCAGCATCATACTCCCAAACAACATCCTGGCATATCATCTCCTGTTCAAATTTCCAGAATCAATGAAATATCTTAAATGTCAAATTATGCACACTGACAAGGAGATTACTGAAAAATACTTCCTCAATCACCTGACTCAGCTAAAAAAAAAATCCCAAGCTCAAAATTCTCAGAGTTACCAACAGTCAAGGACAGAAGTAGGTCTCACCAACACCAGACCTGCTGGACCGAGTCAAGCCAAGAAACAGGGAGAGCAAAGGAGATGTACTGAGGGATATCACAACCCAAAACAGGAAAAGAATTATTTGGCCAATAATTGCTGGAATTTGCATCCTAAGGCCGCACCTAATTGGTGGAAGGAGGACCAAGCTAAATGGAAGTCTTGCAAAACTCAAGCAAAGGCCAACCCGGTAGCACACTATCTTGCTCTACTTAAAATGTGGATTAACCATGGCAATCCCAATTAAAAATTCATACTAGACATTGGAGCCTCAATATAAATGATTAACAACAGTCAATACTTCAAGAAGGTTTTTCCCTGTGAAGATCAAATCATAAAAACCGGGAAAAAGGGAGCCAAAATCAGGATAAAGGGAAGAGGCACGGAGGTACTCATAAGGGGAAATTTTACACTTGAACTGTCTAACGTCTTCTATGTATCCAGCTTAACTATAAACTTGCTGAGTGCAGGTGCTCTCAATCAGGCATTCTGCACTCTACAGGAAAGCAGAAATCAATTCAAGGTCTCAAAGGAGGGGCTCAGGCTGTTCAGAGGAACTATTGTGAACAACTTGTACTTGTTAGAGACCCCTCTTTTTGATGGCACTCAACTTCTCTCTCACACGGCAAACCTGGACTTTAATCCAGAAGAGGAACTTATGGAGATTCATTGCAACTACGGGCACAAATTTATTTCAAGACTTGAAGGGGTCACCAAGCATATTCATCCAGAGGTGAAAAGAAACTTTGAGTGTATCCACTGCGTCAAAGGAAAAATCACCAAGTCTGCGTTTAAGGAAACCTCCACCAAGGAAGAAAAGGTTTTTGAACGGATTCATTTGGATCTCATGGGAACGCTCAAGCCACAATCAAAGGGAGGACATTGCTTCATCCTCACTCTGGTAGATAGTGCAACGGGCTACATTGGTGCATTTCCTCTCACCTCAAAGGAGGAAACTCCTGAAATTATCATAGATCTAATAGAGAAGGAACATTGACTTTGTGGATACTATCTGTCAGAAGTCTGTTTGGATGACGGATCCAAATTTATGAATGGAAAACTGAAAGCCTTTTATGACAGAAATCACATCTACCAGGTGGTTTCCAAACCATATCACCCAGAACATAACGGAAGAGCGGAGAGAGCAAATAGGACCATCATCAAGTCAGCAAGAAAAGTTCTCAAGGACGGAAAAATCGCAGCTAACCTGTGGCATGAGGTAATCAAATCAAGTGCCTTCATGCTAAATCAGATTCCCAGAAAAGACAACTCCAAAGCACGTTGGTTCCAAGTGCATGGAAACTCCTTACCAGTGTCATACCTGAAACCTGTAGGATGTCCATGTGTGTACCTGCTCTTGCAACGGGACAAGGGATAAAAATTCAAGGTAAAAGGAGAGGAGGGAATCTTATTAGTCTTCAATCCTCTCTTGCATTCATATTGAATCTTGACTAAAACTCATTCTTTCATCTCCACAAAGCACATGAAGTTCTTGAAGATGCCCAACCCCCAAAATTTGATTCTGTCAATTGCAACTGATGATTGGGAAACAGACCATAACAATGCGGAAGCTCAAAATTTGGAGGACAAACATGTGAATAGCTCTTCAGCCAGGCCCAATCCAGCTTTCACTGAATTCAGATCCTTTCTGGCTGATGAATCGGATTCAGAGTCCAATCAGAGTCCCTTGCAAGATCCCAAGTCATTGGAAGCAAAGGATAGTAGTTCTCACACCAATTCACCGCCTGTCATTTGTCTCCCTACCCCTCAACCTTGACGCGCAGATCTGCCACCTCACACTTAACCCTCTAGAAATCTCAGAGACCAATCCTTGATCAGGCCTCCTCAACGTTACGGATTCTTTCACTACTACAACCCCAATAGTTCTGACAACGCGGTAAAATGTGAGGAGAGCACCAGGTTGTTTGGAGACATGGACACCAAGCTCTTGTTCATCAAGTCATTTGATTTTTGAGAGGAATATGATGGACCTGAACCCTCAAACCCTCTTTGAACCACCTGGATCTATAATCTAAAAGAGAACTGCCATGGGGATCCGGTCAAGCACAAGGCTCCTCTCTGCGTGCAAGGCTGTGGCCAAATCAAGGAACTGGATTATTTTGAAAACTTTTCCCCAACAGGGAAACCATCAACTCTGCGGCTGCTCCTGGTGTATACGTTGAAGTCTACACAAAAGGTTCATCAATTTGACGTGAAAAGCATGTTCCTACATTCTGCAATCAACAAGGAAGTTATTATCCAAATGCCAAAAGGCTCCAAGCAACCCTCAAAGTTTCTCAAACTGAAGAAATTCTTGTACAGATTGAAGCAATTGCCCAAAAACTGGTACAAAACTCAAGCAACATGGTTCAAGGAAATTGGTTTTTACAAATCAGCCTGCAATCCCTTTCTTTACCTGTAAACAAAAGGAAGTCAAGACTGTTTATCCACGTTGATGACTTGATCTTGGTAGGTGACGGTCAAGATTATAAAGGAAGAAGTTCCTGAGCAAGTTTGAGTGATCCACCTCTCAGTATCCAAACACCATTCTTGGAATGAGGATAAAGTTTGAAAATGATTGGATTCTCCTAACTCAACCAAACCACATCTTACATGGGCTCAACAAATTGGGTCTGACCGACTGCAAGGAGTAATCCGCTCCTCTCACTTGCAACCTTCAACTCACGCCTGCCTCCAACAATGACCACAAAAAGTTCAGAGCTCTCAATATCAAATATTGGTTGGTGATAGGGTTGCTTAACCATATAGCCTGCTACACCAGACCTGACGTCAGCTTTGTGGTGTCTAGTCTGGCTTGCTTCAATACCAAGCCCGGCATCACTCACTGGAACAAACTTGAGAAAACCTGGAGGTACCTGAAGTCAACTCAGCACTACCAACTCAAACTCAAATACCTCCCTCAATTGAATGCCTTGGAAGTATTTTTGGATGCGTTGTGGGCAGAAAATCTGGAGACTTGAAAATCTCAGACTGGATATTTGTGCATTGCATTTGGAAGCCTTGTTTTGTGGGACAGCTGTAAACAAAAGAACATCACATGGTTTTTCACCAATGTGGAGTTGAATGCACTGGTTGAATCTTATCACAAAGCTACATGGATCAAGGCCTTGATGAATGAAATTTTCTCATTGACACCAGACTCCATTCTCCTCAATATTGACAATAGCGGCTTAGACAATAAAATCCAAAAATTTGAATTAAACTCAAAAACAAGACATCTGGACTTGAAGACTAAAGGTATGAGGGAGGAACTCAATGCAAATAGGATTGATATGAAGCTGATAAATTCAATGCAGATGCAGGCGGACTCTTAAACCAAGGCTGCTTCCACTCAAAGTTTGTCATTGCTGTTTCCCTTTCTTCAACTCAACTTGTCTTGATATTGCTCCTCATAATATCTCATTGGGAATGGAGGGGTGTTGATTTTTGTCCATGATTGTCTGCTGCTGTCAGGCTTGCGGGTAGTCTGTCAGTGAAGATACTCCAATTGGAGAAGGTACTTCTTTTTCTCTTTCTTTCCTCACTTGAACAACTTTTCTTGTATCCAGGTAGATCCATGTCTGGACGGTTCCTCATTTTCTACTCTCCTGTTTCTCCTTTCCTCCTCACTCTTAGCCTTATCCATTGCTCCTTGTCTCATCTCCACCAATCAACTCTTTTCACAACCCTCAGAGAAACTCTTCCCTTGCCTGTGTGCCCAGTGAGATATTCTTGTTTTGTTCTCCCCTTTTGTGTCTCCGTCTCATCTTGTCTAGCTTTTTCCATTCAGCCTTCTTTCCTCACTTTTCCTCACGTTTGGCCAACTACCTCAGATCATCATTGTCCTCAAAATCAGTGCCTGTCATCCTTGCCTGACTATGCCGGATGTTTGTGTTTCTCATTTACTCTTATTTTTGTTTCTAAACTTAAGTTTGAACTTGTTTCCATCCTCTCAGTTTCCAGTTTTATGTTTGATCAATTCTTCAATTTAACACAAGGTTTATCGGTTTGGTTATGGATTTAATATTATAAATCAATATTAATAAATTGATTATCAAATAAATTAATAGAGGGCAAAAAATAATATTGGGGATCTTTAACACCTCTCTTTAGGGAATTCACTTTGAAAACACGTATACCTGGTTACTTTGGAACGTTTAATTTACATTCTTAAAGGAGATATTTCCCAAAGATAATATATATATAAAATATATGGTGGTGTGACAGGGCCTTGTAGCCAAGCTGCCACGATAGAAAAAGGATAATAAGACTCACTGGTATTTTATTCAATCCTTTGGGTACCTGTTTGGGAAATGCACTGATGGGTTAAACCTATTACTGGGGTTAAAAAGGTTGTTCAGAAGTTTAAATTGATAAAAAGGGTTGGGGACGGATATTATTAATCAGAATAAATACATAAAATTACTTAATTATCTCTTATAAGTATTTGATTAACTTGGCACGGTGTCTGGATTTAAATATAACTGGGTCTTTGGGTATTAATGTCCTCAAAAGAGCTCTATATTTATAGATTTTTGAGTCCCAATTCTATCTTTCTGAGGGATAAAGGGGCTCAAAGGGAGAGGTGACAAGGCTAGCAGGGCAGCCATTGGTAGCCTTTCACTTTTTCTTGGTGCTTTAGCACGGGTAAAATCTAATTCCACAGGGTATGGAAATTATTCTACCTTTTGATGTATGTTTTGACATGTAAATAACACTAATCTATCCAAATGATCATCATTTAATTAATTATCCTTAGAAAATATTCTCAGGATGTTAATAAGTTTTGTTAGTAAAAATTTCTACGGATAACCTTTTGTTGGATGGGTTCTGATTATGTATTAGCTGATGGGGGTAAAATCATAATATTGATTTTGCTCCTTATTTTTTAAATTCTGTTGATTTCCTTGAAATAATTAATTAAAAATATGATCTATGGGAATACATGTATTATTTTTACATAATCAGTTTTCTTTGTATGTCACGGACATACTGAGTCCTTGAAGTTCTCACAATTGTATATTTAAACTATTTTAAGATATTTTACAAATATTAGTTATCTTATTTTTGACATATTTGGTATTTTTATTATACTTTATATAAAATATGTAGAAATTTTATTTAAGTATTTTTATAAAATTTTACGTATTTTTAGACTATCTACTATCCACAGGGACATTTATTACATATGTAGTATGTCCCTGTCTAGGTTTTAGCACCTTTATGTGGTAACTAGGCTTCTCAAGCCGTCTTTCACTCTGTCAGTATACTTCATTATTCAATCCAACTTTCAATTTAACAAAAAAAGTTTTCTAACCTTTGATTTGAGAAAGAATTTTTTGCAGTTTTTTACATGATTTCAAATTTCACTTCCCTTTCACTTTTATTTTGCTTTACTTTCACTGTGGGTTCTCAAATTTCACTTTACCTTCACTTTGGTTTTACTGTGGGTTCCCCAGGAGTCCCACATAGTATACTTTGATCCCAAATTTGGGTTGAGGGAACCCAAATGTGGTCCAGGGGGTTCCCAAAGTTCTGGAACAACTTCTGGGGGGTTTTTTAGCCGAAAATATGGCCAATTTGAGCCGTGTATGGGGGTACACAACTCAAAATCACTGTTTTTGGGGGTAAACAGCTCCTATACAACCCCCCAGGGGTTGCGCGTGTTTCAAAAAGCCTTTTTTAGTTGTGTATGGGCCCCGAAAGCTCAAATGGGCTGTGTAGAGCCCTACACAACTCCCAAACGACTGGGAGTTGTGAATTTATCATCACCCTACCTAGTATGGATAAAATCATCCTATGTCTTTATTTTCTGATTTTTCTTTGGAACAATGATATTGAATGGTCTAAAGGTGCAATCAACCCTCATAAAACGTGAGATTAGAGATTCATTTCCTTGGTAAATCAGACCCTGCTAACATAGGTAGGAATTCTGGTGAAGAATTTCTGCAGATATCTGTTCTTTTCACTTTTTCTTCAATGCTCTCCTGAAACTTTCTAGTACCTTCAAAGATTATGTCAAAGCAGGTTGATCGTCTGTGGAATCTTTGATATTTTTGGAATTTAACATCAAAAATAATACTCATATTCACCTCAATTAATATCCAAATCATGATAAATGAGTTGAGATGATAACAAGCAAAAGAGAAGTAATAGAAAGAACAAAGAAAAGAAAAGAAATAAAGAAAGATAAAAAGAAAATGAAGAAAGATCAAGGTACAATCAGGTGCCAAGTGGTGATGTTGAGAGTCAAGGTGTTGAGTTGGTTGAATGTTGAGAGTGCGGAAGTTCACTGATGGTTGTACATGGTGAAGTCTGAGAGGAATCAGGATCCCTGGGGAGGCGCGCGGGGAGTAGTGAAAGGTGGTTGTGAGTTTGGGTTGAGAAGTGTCACAATGGAGGAGCGCGGAAAGCAGGATTGTTATTTGACACCCCCCGTGACTTGTAAGACTGGATTCAGGGCCGTGAAGTAGGGATCTATTAGCTGAAGGAGAGAAGAAAGAGAAGAGAGGGGAAGAGCTTTTGTGAGTCCAATCAGCCTTCATGTGGGAAGCTGGAATGAGTTTGATGATTAGATTTCCAAGATTGAGTTCTTCACAAAGAGCCTTGGTCTTGATGTCAATGTGGCAAGTTTTGGAATTACACCCAAACTTTTTGAGCTTATTGTCTAGACCTTTGTTGTATATAAAATGAAGACTAGTTGAAACTTTCTTCTTCCAAAGCTCAGCCACCAAGTTTTGCATCCATATGGCTTCCAAGAAAGACTTGGCGAGAGGATTCAATTTGGCTTCTGTTGTGGAGTGAGTTACATTGGGTTATTGGTAGCTGCTCCAAGAAATTAGAGAGTTGAAGAGAGGGGAAAGGTGACCGGATTGAGAATGTCTTGTTTCCAAGTTGTCACTCCAAGTAGCGTTGCTGTAACATTCAATTTGAGTGTTGGAGTTGTTTATTTGCAAGGTAACTTTCAAATTTTTTGTGGCCTGCAGGTATTTCCAGCATCTCTTGACTTCCCTCCAGTGATTGATGCCTGGCTTTTCACAGAATCGGGCAAGACTGGAAACCGCAAAGCTGAGATCCGGAAAAGTGAGACAAGCAATGTAGTTTATGAGAAAGACGGCGGATCAATAATTTATATTGAGCAACTTGAAGTCTTCATGCTCCTCATCAGAGGTTGGCGTAAGGTTGAGGTTGGCAGAGAGAGGGATTGAAGACGGTTTGCAGTCTGTCATCTTTAATTCTTCCAATCCGTGTTCTATATGTTTGGGTTGAGACAGAAGTATTTTTTTGCCATTTTGTTTGTATTTCATACCCAGGATTGTATTAGGATTGTGGTGACTGGAATTGTGGAATCTTTTGAGGAATTTGCTTTGTAAATTGTTTCCAAGGCCAACAAGTATAAGGTTGTCAACATGAAAGAAGAGGACTGAGTTTGAATCTGGGTGAATATACAGGCAAGGATTGAATATTGATTCATGAAACCCTTGTTATCAAATCCAAGAGGTGAGAGTGTGGAACCAGTTGGCCGGAGCTTGTTTTAGGCCATAGAGGGATTTTTGTAAGATGATGAACTCCGATTTTCTTTTTGAGCCTTTAGTTCTTCTAATGATAACCTTGTTGGTTAGCGGGGCATGAAGAAATGCACTTTTTACATTGAATTGAGTGATAGGATGAGAGTGGAAAATAACAAATAATAGAGCAATTTGCAGGGATGCAGCTTTGCCAGTTGGAGAAAAGGTATCTTGATAGTCCAATGCGTAAATCTGATCAAATCCTTGAACACAAAGCCAACTTTTGTAGACAAGAGGGTCGCCGTGACAATTATCTTTGAGACAATATACCCAGGTAGTGTTCAGAGGATTTTTGGGTTCTGGACCGTCATAATCTTCCCACACCTTGAGTGTTTTGATCCCATTGAGTTCCTTGTCCATAGATGCTTCCCAATTGAGAGAATCTGCGCACTTCTTTGCTTGTTCAAAGGTCTTTGGTACGTAGTAGTGATGGTATCTGTATCCTTGAGGAGGATTTAGAGTTGATTGGTCTTGGAGGGAGTAGTTAGGAATGAGTTGTTGGGTCAGATCTTTGGAGATATCTGAATTGGTGTCAATTGGACGGCTGTTATGATTGTTGTTAGTAGGAGTAGAAGGGGAGACTAGAGGAGTAGGATCTTCAGATGATTCAACAGATTCATTTGTGACATTAGTTGCGGTAGGAGCATTCAAGGCAGTCAACAGCAGATGGTAATTGAATTTGATCTGAAAGGAATCTTCTATTGGAGGAGGATCCGGGTCATTCTTTGACAAGGTGTTGGTCTTCAGTACTTTGACGTGCTTTGAGCAAATAATGGAGCTGTCACGTTTCATTATGTGATAAGACAGAAAATTGGGGTTATAACCCACAAGGGTACCTGGAGGCCCTCAATCCTTAAAATTTTTGCCGCAATTAATTCTGTTTTTGAGATAGAATACCTTTGAACCAATAGGTTGGAAATAACCGGTTGGGAGAGTTTTTGCCAATAAAGGCTTGATAAGGAGAAGGAGTGTTGGGAGTTTTTGGAATGTGATTCAGGGCAAGACAGGCTGACTTGGCGACTTCAGCCCATATATTGAGTGGAAGTTTGGAGCTTCAAAGAATAGCTCTGATGGATTCTGTGAGTGTGCAATTTTCTCTCTCAACCTTTCCATTGTGTTTGTGATGATATGGTTCTGAAATCAAATGCTGAATTGAGTTAGATTTAAAGAAATTTTTAAGTTTGGATGAAGAGAATTCCCCGCCTCCATCAGTGCAAATAGTGGCGGGAAAACAATTTTGCTTTTGTTTTTTGTGATTTAAGATTATTTTGAGTTGTTGAACCGCATCCAATTTGTGTTGAAGAGGTATTACCAAAATGTATCCAGAGAAGTTGTCCACAATTGACATAATATAATTCATGTCATTCCTGGATGAGGGAGTGATTGGACCAATCAAGTCAATGTGAAGTTGTTCAAAGGGCTTAGAGGATGAAGTCAAGGTGTTTTTGAAAGGGGTTTTGGAAATTTTGAGAATTTGCAATCTTCACATTGGAAGTCAGAGATGGTTTTGGAAAAGAGTGAAGGAAATAGGTTTTTGAGGCAATACAGACTTGCGTTTCCAAATGATTGGTGAAGGTGGTTAATGTCACTAGGATCCGCATTCTTGAGTGCTATGTGGCAAAATTTGTGGTTGTTGCCCACACAAGAGGGAGGATTAAGGATAAACAGATTTTCTTGAATGAACCCGGAGAAGGCCAGTTGTGAGTTGATGGAGAGAAAGAATTGGTTTAAGGAAGAGGTGAGTTGGCAGTTTTTCTTTGTGATTAATTCACAGAGACTGATGAGGTTCACCACAATGGTGGGAACAAATAAGCAATTCAAGAGTGAAATCACTGAATTTTTCCAAGAGAGTCTAACAGTTCCCTTCCCCTTGATCAGAAGTTTCGCGCCTTCCTTTCCAGTGTTGATAAAATCTTCACCAGGAAGTTCTTTGAGCTGAAAAAAGAAGTCAGGAGAGTTAAACATGTGGCAAGATGCACCAGATTCAAGGATGATTTGATTCTGAGGATTGATTTCCTGGATCCAAGTAGTCAGAAGTGTCACGTAGTGAGCTACTTCTTTGTTTTTTGAATTTGAGTTGAGACAAGCTCTCCAGCAAGCTTGCAATTCCTTCCGCCATTTGAGAGCTAAGTGTTTGTGAAGATGCCAGCATTTTTCAGCTGGTTGATCTGGCAACATGGGATTGTGAAATCCTTTTTTGCATCTTTTCTCAGAAGGTACGTGTTTCTTAGGAATTTGAGATGATATAAGCGCAGTATTTCTGATTTTGGTTTTCTTGGATTTGACTCTGATTTGGTTATTGAGTTGGATAAAGTGGTTCAGAATGAGATCCATCGTGACTGTCTTGTCCAAGTGCATTATTTTTTGACAAAGAGAATGAATTTGAGGAGGAAATTTGAAAAGGATAAGATAGGACAGAATATTGTTGGGGAGATTGATTCCTACATCTATCATTTTCTTTAATGAGATTTTTTTTCTGTAATGAAGAGATTGATTGCGTCAGGTTTGAATTGATGATGGAGCAACTTGTTGAAGACACACGCTCAATTGGCAGTTTGAGAAGAGGCAAATTGTTCTTTGATGGTTTGCCAGAGAAGCCGGGCAGAGGAGATGTTTGTAGGATTGACAACATTATTGTGCGTCACAGAGTCAATTCAAGAGAGAAGAATCACCTGGGTTTACATGTCATCAACAGCGCTAAGAATTTTGGAATTGTCTTCAAGTGCCTCCTTGATTCCCTTGAGCTCGAGTAGCATATTCATCTTGTCCTTCCAAATAGAGTATTTTTTGTCGGTCAGCATTGGTACGGCCTCCAATGCAGCCTTGAGAATTATTTGGCAAAAGCCATTGTTGCTGGATCCCTCCATTTGTTTGGTCAGATTAGTTGGAATGTCTTTGGCTTTTAACTGTGTTCAATTACTGAGAGACAATTGAATTGATATTGATCAAAGAGGGCTAAGCCAGAAGAGTCATCAGTTTGGGAACAATCAAGAAAAGAGACGAAGAAAAAGAAGAAAGAAAATGAAGATAACAAACATCTAGCACAAGACAGCTATGACAAGAGGTGGTTAAGTTGGTTGGAAGAGACACAATGAGATGATTGAATGGCACGATTTGAATGACTTTGACAAAGAAAGTGTAGCTGAGGGTTAGATCTGACATGTATTGGAGAGTTGGCGATGGACAAAGGTCTTACCAGTCAGTCCAGGATTGATAAGTGAGTCAAGGAACATCAGAGTTGAGATGATAACAAGCAAAAGAGAAGTAATAGAAAGAACAAAGAAAAGAAAAGAAATAAAGAAAGATAAAAAGAAAATGAAGAAAGATCAAGGTACAATCAGGTGCCGAGTGGTGATGTTGAGAGCCAAGGTGTTGAGTTGATGGAGTTGAGTTGGTTGAATGTTGAGAGTGCGGAAGTTCACTGATGGTCATACGTGGTGAAGTCTGAGAGGAATCAAGGTCCCCGGGGAGGCGCGCGGGGAGTAGTGAAAGGTGGTTGTGAGTTTGGGGTGAGAAGTTTCCAACGGAGGAGCGTGGAAAGCAGGATTGTTATTTGACATTTTAGGGTCCCTTAATGCATGGGGGCCCATACACTACTCCAAAGGGTTTTTCTAAACACACGCAACCCCTGGGGGGGAATATACCCCCCAGAATGGGCATTCTTGATTTTTGTACCCCTTTACACAACCATATTATTTATTATTTATTTTGAATATAATTCATTATTTATTATTCATTATTTGTTATTTATTATTTATTATTTATTATTGATCATTTATCATTTATTATTCATTATTTATCAGTTAGTGGAGGCTAAACAACTTGATGTTAGTTGTTTAGTGTGCCACACAACTCAAATGGGACATATAGCATGCCACACGGCCAATTTTAGTTGTGTAGAATGCCACAGGGCCCATTTGAGTCGTGTAGCATACCACACGGCCAATTTGAGTTGTTTAGGATGCCGCATTGCCAATTTGAGTTGTGTACACAACTCTACACAACTCGAAGAGTTTTAAATTTAACATTACCCTTTTTTTTCCAAAATAACACCTTCTTTGAAGAAAGTCATGCAAAACTTAGAAAGCCATGCCAATAGGAAAAAAGCATGAATTTTGAGAATTGAGGTTTCCCCCATCTCTTGAAGTTTTATAGGAGTGCCTGTGGTTGGAAAACAAGCCTTCAGAGGGTTTTTTGGGCCCCCAAATGACTTTGAACAATAATTTGTGATTTTTAGGGCTGAATTAAGGCCTCAAGACTCCCCATTGGTTCTGTCTGGGGTGAAGGCTTTTGGATAATTCAATGATGGAAATCACTTGAGTTAATGTGACAAGTTAAAATAGTATAAAAATCAATTTTTTTCCAAGGAATTAAAATCTGAGGTCAGATTTTCAAAAGAAACTTTATGAAGAATGATAAAAATAAGAAAAGAAATAAGAATTCAGGTTCTTTACAAAAAATGGAACGTTTCTGGAGGGATTAAAATGAATTTTTACCAATGATTAAGAAAAAGGAAAAATTCTACATATACCTGTTTGATGCTGGGATTTCAAAATTTTTGAAATATGTCAAAGAAAATATTATGGATTACGCAGATAATTATAAAAAATATGAAAGATTTTTTTCTCTGAATTAAATTCAAGATTTTAAACAGAATGTAAATACCCTTTTACCACTTAACAAGAAAAATGGAAAAATTCTAACTATATCAATTTCATGAGGATAATTTGAATATGTGTACATATTTCAACAAAAGCTTGATGAATTACAAAAAGAAGTGAAAAAAACATTAAATATCAAAATTTGATTTGTTTGAACAAGAATTGATATCTCAAGTGGAATTTAAATACCCTCACTAAACACAAAAAAATTTTCTAAATGTAGCACTTTTATGATAAGAATTAAAATATTTTGAAAAATTCCAAAAAATTATTCAATCAGTACCATAAAACTAATAATAAAATCAAAAATATATGTCTATCAACAAAAATTAATATATCTGATGAAATTTATATATCATTGTACAAAACATGAAAAAAAATGCAATATTCAACTATCCAAGGAGATGAAAGAAAAATGTTATTGAAAATTAAAAAAATAACTCCATTAAGTGCAAAAATAATGAAAGAAATTTGAATAAATTATCTCTTTGAATATCAAAAAATCAATATTTCTTATTTCTATCATAATTGGAAAATTTCTTATTCCAATTTTTGAAAATATTTTAATTTATGTCCAAAAATAGGTGTATGTAGCAATTTTCAACTATTTTTAAAATTTTTCCACAAATTCACCAAAATTACATGAGAAAAATTAAATTTCATTCAAAGAAATGAATTTTTGATCTTTTCTCTAGTATTTTTGTACTTATTGAATTTTTTGCTGAGAAATTTTTGAATATTAGGGCGTATAAGAGTTAGCAAACCCGCCATTAGGAGCCTGCCATTTTTTTGACAAAACCTGCCATTTTTAATGGCCGGTTTCTGAAATACACATACCCCCTAACTGTTGTATTTCAAAATGGGTGGTTTCATGAAAATGGCGGGTTTCAAACATCAAACCAGCCATGAAACCCGCCATTTATGAATCATCATCCATCCACCATCCATCACATCCCATACCAATATTGAGCCATTGGCTTCTAGCAGAACTATCCCACTGCAACCATCAATTCTTAGATCAATCTCCTCCCTTGCCGCTTGGCAGCAGAGGAAGCTCCATCCTTCCTTCCACTGATCCCACCCAGTCTTGTTTGATGTTGATATCCATCCAACCCGTCTTAAAACTATCCAAGTACTTGTTTTAACTCATTCTTCATCCAAAAAAGCCTGTTTGACTTGGAATAAATGGCTTTGGTGAGTCTTTATTTCAGGTTTGGAATCTTTTTATCTTTGACTTGATTGTACCTGAACCCTGGCTCAATGTCTGTCCTACCACATTCACCAGGTTGTATTGGCAGTATTGTTTCTTGAAATGCTATTGTCCATGGCAAGGTCAAAATTGTTGCGTGAGCTTGAAGTTTCTGATGTGTGATGCCTTTCAAAAGTAACTCACACCAGTTCTTCCATGACTTACCAGAATCAATGACCCTTTCATTGATCTTGAGTAAATGGTAAGCTTATTTAATCTGAATGTTGCTGTGCCGTCTCAATCTAAAAATTGATGGTCAGGGGTTTTTGAATAGGTGTTCAAGTATGACTCAACCCATGGTTGATTCAAAGGTACCATTAGCACCTCCAATGGCAAGCTAGTCATCAACATAAAAGCAATCAATTTCTACTCTGAACAAGACCCCACTGCCATCCCCTGGGGCAAGTCTGGTGCTGACTACATTGTCAAATCAACTGGTGTCTTTACCACCAAAGAAAAGGCATCTGCTCACTTGAAAGGTGACGCCAAAAAGTTCATCATCTCCGCCCTATCCGCTGATGCCCCAATGTATGTTGTTGGTGAGTTTTTTTTTCCTTGCAAGTCCCTGATCACAATTCCTTGTGCTGTGCTCATCAATCCCCAAATTCCCCCTTGTCAGGTGTCAACCTGGATGCCTAAAACCCCAAAGAAACCGTTGTCTTGAACGCCTCTTGTACTACTAACGCAAGCATTTCTTTAGACTTTTATTGGTGGTGCATATTTACTAACCTTGCAGTTATATCAGTTTCTTGCCCCTCTTGCTAAAGTCATCCATGAAAAGTACGTTATTGTTGAAGGCCTCATGACCACTTTCCACACCACATGAGTCAGCATGCTTTTGAATCATCTGTTCCCAATCTAATATATTTTGCTGGACTTTGTCAGTGCTGCTACCCAAAAAACAGTCAATGGTTCTTCTGGGAAGGATTGGCATGGTGGCCATTGTGCATTGGCAAATATCATTCTATCAAGCACAGGAGCTGCTAATGCTTTTGGCAAAGTCATCACCTCTTGTAATGGCAAGGTTTGTCCACTCTGTGCACTGCCCATCTGGTTGGGGCTGACGCTTGGCCTGTCTCTTTTATTCCAGCTTACTGGTAGGGCTTTCCAAGTCTCAACAGCTGATTTTTCAGTTTTCAATTTGACTTTCCACCTCAAAAAAGGAGCCAGCTATGAAGGAATTAAAGCTACCATCAAAGCTGCCTCCAAAGGTCCTCTCAAGGGCATCTTAGGATACACCAATGAGGACCTTTTCTCTACTGATTTTGTCGGCAACAGCCACTTGCATATTCTTGATGCCAAGGCTGGTATTAGCCTGAACCCCATTTTTGTCAAGCTGGTCAGCTGGTATGATAATGAATGGGGTTACTCCTTCCAAGTGTTTGACCTTTTATGTGAAATGGCTAGACAAGAGTGAGACTTCAGCCCCCTTTGGCATCATGATTCCAATATGCAAAAACTGAACTTACCTCTGTCTTGATTCAGTGCTTAGTGGGAAGTCCAAGTTGTGATCTGAAATTCAACTTATATTGGCCTAGACTGCCCTCTTTTTCTGTTCCTTCACCTCACCAGAACAGCTGGTCATCCTCCCTGTCCCACTGACCCTGTCCTGTATTTGTCACACCCTGGTATTTTTTTTTTGTTTTATTAAATTGTTGTTTTCATCACGTGACTGACATGGTTTTTTTTTGTAACCCTTCTTTGACACCTTTTGCTTCCATTCTCTTGCTTCTCCCACTGCAATCACAATGTTATTCTCCCAATTGAATCCCCTCTTGATCCTCACCCCAAGCGGAGAATTTTCCTGGGAGGGAAAAAGATGGATGGAGATGAGGTGACAAAAATAAAGAGAGGTGGCAAGCAGAGGGCTTTGAAGCAAAAGAGGGATCAATCAAGCAAAAAGGTATGGTGAAAATGGTTTTGGAAGCAAATCAGTACAAGCACTGTAAATTACCTGCTGTGGACATGGCCACCCATACCAGAATGGCCATGTCCATGTAAATTAACAAAACAACTCAAAACATTTGCAGGGACTTGGCAAGTGGGAAAATATATTCTAGGAAAACAGATATAAATGAAAAAAATATTTGTTGATTGGTGGGGTTAAAAAAATTATTAAGCATTCTAACCATCATTGTAATCAAAAATAATTTTTATTTTTTTCTTTTTAATTTTTTCATCAGATCAAATATATTTACAAGCCCAGAATTTTAGTAATCTGCTTTAGTTCATCTACCTTTCTAATGATACCAATGCATTACACAGCTATTGACCACTTATCCTTTCTTTTCTGTTGCCAGTTGTTCCCTCTCCATTTCCAGTTGTGCTTGCTGCTGATCCTTCTCCTTTTCCTCTTTTTTAAATTCTAGCTCAGCCTGTTTCAGCTTCCACTCAGCATCCCATTTTTGTTGATGAGCCAAACTCTTGGCTTTCTGCTTTTGAAAATCAATGGCCGTTTGAAGATCCCACTTCTCCTTTTCAAACTGAATTTTTTCAGATTCAATTTGTAATTTCACTTTTTTTCAGAGGGGAATAGGAATGAGCTTGATTTCAAACCAAGGAGAATCCAATGGGCTTACCGGACTCTTGCTTCTCCATGATCTCCTCAAACCCCAAAGGATTTGAAGTGTTTCTCCTCTTTTGAATGCTATTGGGGTTGATATTGATTCAATTGGAGGCCTTTTTCTTTCCCTTTGCAGAGGAGGGGCCCCATTGGCTTGATTATTTGCCAATCAGGAACAGATGAGCCTGTTTTTTTACAATCTAAATCAGTCAGAATTAACCAGACAGAAGAGAAAAGCTCTTGGTTCCTTACTTGAGAAGATTATGATGATGGTTGTGAGACAGGAATAACTTGCTCCTTGTTGGCCAAGTCATTAATTTCTTTGACCCCAGGAAGAGAGCAATCCAAAGAAGGAAGTGAGGGATCCAAGGAAGTTTTTGAATTGTTGATCAATGCTGATGTAGATTTTATTTGATCTGATTCTGTTGGAATATCCTCCTCCACATCAGATTGGGGCCACTCATAGGTTTCATCAGGATCATCATTGCTAGGCCAAGCATCCACAGCCAGGTCCTCAGCATCAACTGAATCTGATTTTTGGGCATCAAAAGCGGCTAAAGGGGTGATATTGGCCTTCTTTCCAAATATTTCATCCATTCAAACATAAAAAGGACAAATGAAGTCCAACTTATAAGCCACCAAGTTGATTCCATTTTCTTTATGGAGTTGGTGATACCAAATCCAGTGGAGATTGACATTGAGTGGTCTTTTTTGTACTTGGTTTGATAGTTCTTGAATCAATCCCACATCTTTTTGGATGAAAGATCCAGCCTACCTTTGGTTTTATTATTTAGTTCATTTTCCATCAGGAGATAACCATCAACCTTAGAGGAAGGAGGTTGGCCAACTTGTGTTTGATTGTTGGATCCAAAGCAAGCATTGTAGTTGGATGGAATTTTGAGCCAGTTTAACAGGATTATTTGATCAGCTCTCTTGAGCTGAATTGAGCCTGTGGAGGCTGATGGGGGAGGATTGTTGTATTTTGAGTTCCTGGGGGATGTTTTCTTTGGTCCATTGGATTGTTTAGTGGACTTGTGCGGGGAGGATTGCTGAGGGGCCATTTAAAAAGAGTAAGTGATGAAGCAATGAACTGATGAGAGTGATGAAGTGATAAAGTGATGAGGGGGTGAGAGTGATGAAGCAAAGAGGATAGGAAGAGATTAGATTGATGAAGTGACAAGAGGGATAAAGCAATGAGAGTTAGCATGTTATGAAAGCAATAAAGTGATGAGAGTGATGAAGTGATGAGGATATTGATGCAATGAGTTAGCTGGATGTGATCAAAGCAATAAAGGAATGAGTATAGTGATGCAATGAGAGTTAGCTAGAATAGTGATGCAATGAGAGTAAGCTAGATGTGATGAAAGCAATAAAGTGATGAGGATAGCAATGAAGAGATGAAGAGCAATGAAGAGATGAAGAGCAATGGCAATGAATCAATTTTTTTTTTCAGATGTGGTTGGAGGTAGAATTCTTTAGAGGTTGGTGAGGGGAAAAACCAGGGGTGTATGAAGTTGACAGGTGGTGGAAGCCTTTATATACTTTACTTGAAAAAACCCAATTATTTCCAGGTAACTCTGGCACATCTGATGTGAAATAAGTGAGTTTTTTTGATTTTTAATGGCTTGTTTGGAAGTGCAGATTTGGTCTGAAACCTGCCATTAAAACATGGCAGGTTTGCTTAACTCTGATACGCCCTATGGTAATTATTTCCATTGAAAATTTTTATTTACTTTTTTCCTATGTTCCTTATTTTTTGGAAAAGAATATTTAAATTCCATTAGGAATTTCAATTTCTATTTGAATAAATATATTTTTTATATTTCTTTTATTATTCTTGCACTTGATGCAATTTCTTTTTTAAATTCTAATTATAATTTAATTCCTCTTATATAATAGTTCATTTTTCATTCTTTTATCTTTTTATATTTTTGTTTAAAATAAATTTAAATTCCATGAGAAAATATATTTTTCTTTTTTAAAAGAAATGAAATTTTGATCTTATCATTATAATGTTAATTGATGATTTATTTCTTGAATATTTTGAAAAAAATTGATTATCTTCATCAAATATGTATATTTAGCATTTTTATGTACATTTATATGCTGGATATGAGGTATTTAAATCCCACTGGAAATATCCATTTCAAGGAAATCAATTTTTTATATCAGATTTTTTTTGTAATTGATGAAGCTTTTCCTGGAATATTTGAAACAATTTGGATTCTCCTCATAAAATAAATATATATGGTTTTTCCACTAAGTTTGGTTTGGTTTTCAACTCAGTCGTCTTGTTTTAAACCAGGTTTTGCTGGTGCTCAAAGCCATGTGGCAGTTAGTCAACCACCGCTTGTTAGGTGTTCAACCAATTGGGCTGTGCCTTCAACTTTGCCATGGCAGGTTTCAACTGAAGCCACTGAGAGTTTGACATTGCTTGGGAAGCCATCCTATTTTTTTAGTGGTCATGAGGATTTCAAAAGCAGCAAAATTGATTCTTGCTGCTCTGAGTTGATCAACGGCAAAGTTGGGTTGATGACCCAAGAAGATGGGTCACCCTTGGCTCTTTACCCATCAACCACAGCTTGTTTCACAACCAGCAGGAGTTTACCACCCAACCAAACTCACTGGATACACCTTATGTAGCATATTTCAATCTTTTTTTGTATTTGGTGCAAAGGTATTTTTCCATTCCATCAGAAATTTTGAATTTTTCTTTAAAGGGATAAATTTTCAATATTTTTTATAAGGGAAGTGATGAATTCACAACCCCAGGTTGTGAACAGGCATGAAACACAATTCTCAAAATGCGCAACCTGGGGTTTTGAATTTATCACCCTTTTTTTTTGCTTTCTTTTTTTTCTTTTTTTTTTCTTTTTTCTCTCTTTGTTTTTGTTTGTTTTTCTGTTTTTTCAATTTTTTCTTCAATTTTTTTCTTTTTTTTTTTCTAGTTTTTGTTTCTTTTGTTTCTTTGTTTCTTTTTTACCTTTTTATTCCTTTTTTCCTGGCTTTTCTTTTTCTTTTCTTTTCTTTTCTTTTCTTTTCTTTTCTTTTCTTTTCTTTTCTTTTCTTTTCTTTTCTTTTCTTTTCTTTTCTTTTCTTTTCTTTTTTCTTTTCTTTTCTTCTTTCTTGTCTTCTTTTTCCTTTTTTTTCTTTTTTCTTTTTTCTTTTTTTATGATTTTTTTCTTTTTTGTTTATTTCTATTTATTTTTATTTTAATTCTTTGATCAAAACCCTTCATTCATGAACAATTTGTGAACAGTACACCACTATTTCAAAGGGTTGTGTGGCACAGCTCACAACCCATCTGAGTTTTGAAAGGCCATTCACAAATCTGTGGGTTGTGGATAGCTGTGCACAAATCAAATGGGTTTTGAACTGTGCCACACAACCCATTTCTGAGTGTACAAGTTTAGTAGGGTTTTGAATTTATCAAAACCTGTTTTATAAATATTTGTGTGGAGTTCAAATTATCAAATATAAGTGTGTAGCATTTTTCTATGTTTTTTTTATGTTTGTTACAAAGGTATTCAAATTCCATTTTGTGTAAGGAAGATGGATTATTATCATTTTTCTACTTTTATCATTCTTCATAAAGTCTTTTTTTCAAATCAGACCTTGGAATTGAATGCCTTGAAAAAAATATTCTGCTTTTATTGTTTTTTTAAATTTAAATTTAAAAAGCAATTTCCATCATTGAATTCAACAAAAGTTTCTACCCCAGACAGACCTGAAAGGGAACTGAATACCTTAACTTAGCCCCCCAAGGACTTCATTAATATTTACAAGACTTTTGGAGCCCAAAGCGCCCTCAAAAGGCATGTTCTCCCACCCCAGGAACTCATTTAAAAATTCAAAAGGTATGCCAAACCTTTATTGTCTAAAGTCATGCCCTTTTTTATTTCCATGTCTTTTCAACTTCAAAACACATTCCTAAGGTGGGAACCCATGCCATAAGGCATGAGTATTATAAAAAATCACAATAATTGTGCCAATGAAACCCTTTGGAATGATTTTAGCAGAAATGAAATCTAAAATGTCACCTTTTTTAAAAAAAGGGAATCATCTTAGCAATTTCTTTGGTTTGAATTTAGCCTGAGCCTTAAAAATATTGAATATTGAGACAACCTTCCTAACTGGACTAAATAAAAAAACAAAAAATTAGGTATCCTAAGATAGATGAATGATATAGAAGGAGGTAAAATGAAGGAAACAAAAAGGAATAAAAAACAGGAAAATTATTGGACAGGAGACAATGGAAAGTTAACCCAGGGAGGATGTGGAGCTTTTTTCTTCCATAAACTTTATTTTACAGATTTTTTATTCTTGGGACCTTATATTACTTTTAAAATAAACTTTACAACCCCAACCAATTGGATCAAATATGGGTCTAAATCAGAGTCAAATATTATTAAATATTTGGTCAGCTTGATTTCTTTTTGAACTATCTGTATGAGAGATAGTTTGGAAATTCTGAGAGTGATGGTATGGTGATTTCATGTGGGAGGATTAGTTTATGCTGTAGGTTATAGATATGGAGTTTGATTAGTGAATCTTGAGAGATATTAGGTTTGATGTGTAGAGCTTGAGAGATCTTGTGTTTGATGTGTCAAGTTTAAGAGATATGAGGGATTATCAGAGTTAGAAAACCTTCCATTGAAAAACTAACATTTTCTATGGCCAAACCAAAAAATTTTAATGGCGTGTTTCTGAAATACACATACCCCCTAATAGGGTGTATCAGAATTAACCAAAACCGCCCTTTTTTAACAGCATTTTTCAACCCAAATCTGCCATTTCAAACCCTCAATTTAAAACCCTCCATTAAAAACCAAAAACCGCACTTATTTCACAACAGAAATTTCAAATTTACCCAGACATAAATAGGTTTTTTCAGATAAAATATTTAAAGCCTTTCACAACCTCAACCACAAATTAGTCCACATCATACACTCCTTCTTTCCAAACTCACCTCCTTCTAACTCCAACCTCATCAGAACAAATTTACCTCCAACCCCATTGGAAAAATATGATTCATCACTCTCATCACTTATTGCTTTCATCACTTCATCACTCTAATCACTTATAAATCTCATCACTTCATCACTCTCATCACTTTAAAACTCTCATGAATTATCACTCTCATCACTCATTTCTCTCATCACTTATCACTCTCATTTATTTCTCTCATCACTTTATTGCTCTCATTGCTTCATCACTCCATCCCTTCATCCCTCTTAATCTTTTCAAATGGCCCCTCAGCAAACCTCCCCCCACAATTCCAAAAAAAATCCAATGCACCAGAGCAAATATCTCCCAGGAACTCTACAACAAACAATCCTCCTCACCAAATTCCAAATTCTCAATTCAGCTTATGAGAGCTGATCACATCATCCTTTTAAAATTTCTCCAAATTCCCTCCAACTATGATGCTTGCTTTGGATTCAACAATGAAACACAAGTTGGCCAACCTCCATCCTCTGAGTTTAATGGTTATCTCCTGATGGCCAATAAACTAAATAATAAAAACAAAGGTAGGCTTGATCTTTCATCCAAACAGATGCGGGATCAATTCAAGAACTATTGAGCCAAGTACAAAAAGGCCAACTTAATTTCAATTCCACTGGCTTTGGTATCACTGACTCCAATAAATCCAAGGTAATAAACCTGGTGGTTGATAAGTTGGACTCATTTTTTCCTTTTTATTTTCAAATGGATGAAATATTTGGAAAGAAGGCCAAAATCACCCACTTAGATTATTTTAATTCCCAACAATCTGAGTCTGTTGATTCTGAGGACTTGGCTGTAGATTCATAATGATTGTGACCAAACCTTTTAGTGGCCTAAATCCAATGTGGAGGAGGATATTCCAACACAACAAGCTATAATCATTTTCACATCAGCATTGATCAACCCTTCAAACCCTTGCTTGGATACCTAACTTACATATTGTGCTTTTTCCTTCCTGTGGTGGATAAAATGTACAAATTGGCCAATGGGGAGCCAGGTATTCCAATATTTCTACTGAAACCAACATCTGCTCAAGTAAGGAAGCAATTTCTTTTCTTTTCTGGTCAATCCTTACTGATTTAGATTTTAAAGAAACAAGCTCATCATTTTCTGAATGGCTGAACACTCAAGCCAAAAAAATCCTCCCACATCCACTTCAAATGGGAGTGACAACATTCCCACACAAAAATCCTCTTCAAAGGGAAATCAAAAGGCCTCCAATTCCATCAAAATCAACCCCAATAGCCATCAAAAGAGGAGAAACACTTCCAATTTTTATGGCTTTGAAGATATCATGGAAAAAAAAAATTCAAGTAATTTCATAAATGGAATCTCCTTGCTTTTGAAATCCAGCTCATTGATATTCCCTTACAAAAAACAGTTAAATTAAAAATTGAATCCCAAAAACTTGAACTTGAAAAACAAGGGTGTTATTTTCAACTAGATATTAATTTTCAAAGGCAGAAAGCCAATAGTTTGGCTTAGCAACAAAAATTGGATTCTGGGTGGAAATTGAAACAGGCTGAGAGGTAGTTTCAAAAATAGGAAAAGGAGAATAATCAACTGGAAGACCAAAAGTAAAAGGAGAGGGAACAACTGGTGATGGGAAAAAAGGATATTTTATCAGTAGCCATGCCATGTATTGGTTGCAGTAGAACAGTGGAAGAAATGCAGAAAATTAATCAATTGCTTGGCTTGTAAATATATTTACTTGGATAAAATTTTACAAAAGAAAAACAAAAAATTATTTTTGATTACAAAAATGTTTGAGGCTATTTTTAACTCCACCAATAAACAAATATTTTTTAATTTTATTTACATTTTTCTTTCTAGAGTATATTTTTCCACTGTTCAAGTCCTTGCAAGTTTTCTGAGTCTTTTTTTTTTGATTTGCATACATATGGCCATTCTTGCATGAGTGGCAGTCTCCACAGAAGAAAAAGTACAGTGCTTGTAATTATTTCCTTCCTAAACTATTTTGAAAATACCTTTTTTTTGAAATAAATGCCAAAATCTAAGTCAGGAAAAACATATTGGCCATCAGATACTTGATATTTCTCCTCATTGTTGATAATTTTTCCATTTTATTTTCTGGTTGGAATCACCAGTAAAAAGGAATAGGAAAAGACATTGCCTTTTTCAATTTTGGGAGAAGTGTAGAAGGAATCTGAATTGAAATTAATATGTGTAGAAAAGTCAAAATTCATGAGGTGGAATCCAAATTCCAAAGAAGAGAAGGAGGGGATGTAGTTTTCCTTCATTGTTTGAAGGTTTGATTCAAAGGCCAGTCTGGCTAATTTTTGGAAAATTTGGCCTAAAATTTGAGAGATCCTGTCAGACCTAATGTTCAAACACAAAACTATTGATGGGAAGATTGAACTGCATCTTTCTTCAAATATTTTGCAAATAGTTCAGAAGTGCACATCAATTTTTTCCATCCAATCCCCACATTTTTCCACCCCAAGATCTTGAGGGACAAAAAGTATTGCAATTTCTTTGGATTGGTGAAGAAAATTGGTGACCAATTTTATTTCCTTCTTCTCATGCTCAGAGATTTTATTCAAAGGGATAAATTTTATCATTGAAACCACGCACTCATGATTGCACTGATTATGAACAAATTCTTTTCTAAAGGAGAAGAAATGGAGCTGTTTGATCTTCTGTTTTGCCTGTTCAAACTCTTCAGGGAAGTTTTTTCAACTGTTCTTTTTTTTTAGAAATGATGGAAGGATAAAGAAACAAATTTTGTAGTTTTTGCGCAGACCACAAAACCTTTCAATTGATCCCCCCCCTTGGCTAATTCCAAAGAGATTTTGTAATCCCTCATTTGAGCCCTCTTTTTCTGACAAGCCCTATTCTTGCCACCTCTCTGTATTCTTATCAAATAATTTCCTCCAATCTTGTTCCCTCCCATCCAAATACTTGAATTGGTGTGAGGATCAAGAAAGTATTCAATTAATTGAGCAAAATTTTGTTTTTAGTGAGAGAAGTATTGGAAGTCCAGAAAAACAGTGGTTGTAGAAGGAGCAAGGGGTGGAACAATGTGTTTCATTGTGTTGAATCCAAAAAAAAAAGAATAAAAAAACATTCATTATTCACATATTATCAATTTAGATGATCAACAAACATAGAAAAAAGATAAAAAATACCATTTAATTATCCTACCCCCCCCCCAAAAAAAAAAAAAAAAAAGAAGGTCAGTCCTATTTTTCGAAAATCAGTCTCATAGAATTCAGAGGAGGAGGAGGGGGGGAGAGGGGGGGCGTGTGCTGACCTTGGGCAGAGTGCTGAGCATGGAAAAAGCAAGGAGTGGGGGGGATGTTCTAAAGGGGAAGGAGGAGGGCGGAGGTCAGCAACCTCAGCAATCAATTTACCAATTGATTGCTAATCAATCAATCAACCAATCAATTGCTAATTTATCAATTAAAAATTGATTGGTAATTTATCAATGAGGAGGAGGAGGGGGCTGCTGACCTTGGGTGGATTTCTGAGCAAGGAACAAGCAAGGAGGGAGGGGGATGGTCTAAAGGGGCAGGAGGAGGGTGGAGGTCAGAAACTTCAGCAATTGATCAATAATCAATTTTTCATCAATCAATGAGGAGGAGGGGGGGGTGCTTAGCAAGGAACAAGCAAGGAGGGGGGGTGGCCTAGAGGAGGAGGAGGAGGGCTGAGGTCAGCAATATGAGTAATTGATTGAGATGAGCAAGGAGGAGGAGGGGGGGTGCTTACCTGGGGAAGGCTTCTGAGAAAAGAATGAGCGATGGAGGTGGAGGTGTGTCACACGACCACCCCACATGCTATAGGGCAATCTTAGAGGATTGTGAGCGCAAATGAAGAGGCTGAGTGCAAGGTACAATTCAAGTTAGCAATTCTAACTGCAAAGTGAAAACTTTATGATTTGGGGGACTCAACAAACAGCAAGGAAAGGGAGGTGTTCTGATGGAAAGGAACTAAAGCCAAGCCAAATGTGATTACTGGATTTAGCAAATGCAAGAACTTATGAAATTAACTAACTGAGGAGAAAATCTTTAGGCAGGCAATGCAGCCTTTATAAGGTAATCCAAAGGTAACTAGATACAAACCAATGGATGGTCATCTACAGCTAGAGAGCAGTGAGGCAATGAATGACAGGAACAAAATGGGAAATTAAATAACAGTACAGTAGATTCTGAGGTTTCAGCATAGGTGCAAGACAATAGAATATGAATGTAAAAGGACACAATTGATGAGACAGGAAGGAATGGCATGTGAAGACAATGCAAATGTGAAGATGTAGCTTACGCAGGGTAAGGGAATAGTCTGTTTTCAAACTATACAGTTTATGTGGCTTTCTAGGCATGGGTGAAAACTAGTGTGAGTGCGTGACCAAGAATGGAATTCCAAGGGTTGATGATACCCAGGGTAGAATAGCAAAGCTGAAATAGATGGTTTACTGGTGTAGAGTTAACTGCAAGATTTGCAAGTATATACTGAGTCAGTTGCCAAGATTGGAAGATTGTTACGCAAGCCAGAGGTGGTAAGTGGGAGGCACCATTGATGTTGTGATTTATTTTTTTCAGGCTTATGGACTGAGTTAGATGGTACTGAGGAAAATGATATTTCATATTGGAGAAGAAAATAACCCTTAAACTTGAAGCATGACAAGGTGGAGGTGGGGGGTGAGGGGGTTTGGTGAGGAGGAGGAAGGAGTGGACCAGTTGGTTTGGTGAGGAGGAGGAAGAAGTGGACTGGTGATTGAGTTGTTTTAGTTGGTAGTTTGGTGAGTGTTGAGTTATGAGGTGGATTTTTTGTTTTGTTTTTTCCAAGTCCACCAAAAAAAAAAAAAAAAAAAAAAAAAAAAAACCAAGTCAGCCTAGGATTCTTGGTTGAACAACAAAAAAACAAAATTACTTTTATCTGATTGTTTAACTATTTCAAAAATAAATGTTAATCATCAAAGTGAGCAAGTGTGATGGGTAGAATTGGCTCTCTCATGAAAGAAGATGAGCAAGAAGATGAGACAGGGATTACTTGAGGAGGATTGCAGATATTTTATTCAAATATTTTTTCCCATTCATCTATGATGTTGGCCAAAAGGTTGTGAATTATCACACAACTGATAATCCAGTTGATGAGGATCTTCATTTCTTTGGGATTTTGAAGCATCTTTTGCATTTCCCTTTAGCTGGACCATCTTCCTTTCAACACACTTATTGCATGTTCAATCCAAACATGTGATTTTGCAGGATGATAGTTGAATTTATTTTTTTAGATCATTTGAAGAAACATTAAAATAAGCTGGAAAAACATATTTCCCACTAGCTTAAGATTAATTGGCCAGAAGGTATCAATAAATTTTGTTCAAATTAGTGCTCTGTTTGTTGGGCCCTCTGCATCCAATGAAAAACATGTGAATTTTAACAAGAACCTGGAAGGCCAGCATGGAGGGATATGAACTTCTTGTTGTCATCAAAAACAGTTTTTAGTTCCACAGAGTAGCTAAAAAAGAATATATAATAGATTTGGTCATTGGTTTATCAAAGTTGTTTGGAAAAAAATGAATCAGTTGCCTTTTCTTCCAACCAAAATAGTGGTTGACATCTAGCTTGGGTTTTTGACTCAAGGGGATAGTTGTTCCATCAAAAAAACCAATGAAAAGAGGAAAGCCTTCAGTCTTCATTAATTTAGATATCTCCTTCCATTATTCTTTGGTTGGCCCATAAAGTACTGAGAAATGGAAAGATAGGATAGCAATCATTACTATTTTGGTTTATAATTCAATGGTTCCATAACCAACTTAGAATAGATTTTATAATTGATGAATTGCTTCTCCATTTCCATTTGATCCCAATCTAAAAAGAGAAAGTTACAGTTGGATAGCTGGATTGCGTTGAGGATTCCAAGAATTTTTCTGGGAGATGTGGTGGTCTTCAATAATCTCAAAAAGTTTCATGAATGAAGTGAATACAGTTTGGAACAGTTGCTGAAAGCTTAATTCAGGGAGGAGATGAAGCTCTTTCGTTGCATAAATAGGGTTGTGGATAGTATGTCTTCTTGGAAGAATTTATTTATTTTCCAATATATAATTCAAAGCTAACCAAGTTTATTTCAAATCAAATTCTGAATCAGAGTCAAATAATAAAAAAATTTCAGTCAGCTTTTTTGTGTTTTCAACTTGCTGCAAAAGATGGTGATTTGATTTGGGGTGATGAGATGCCAATACAATTTTTGAAGCAATGGAGATGCAAAGTCATGGAGATGAGATTTTTGCAAAGGGATGGAGATGCGATTGGGATGAATTTGCTGAGGTGGAGGTGTGGATGGGTGTTTTTCATGCAATTGATGGTGGATGGATGATGATGAATAAATGGTGTATTTGATGCTTGAAATCCGGCATTTTGATGAAACATGCAATTTTGAAATACACCAGTTAGGTTTATGTGTATTTCAGAAGCCTTCTGTTAAAAATGTTGGGTTTGGTCAAAAAAAAATGGTGGGTTTCCTAACTCTGATACACCCTAATTTGGGTATTCTAAAATAGCTTTTTTCATCAAAATGGAAGGTTTCAATCTTGAAACAAGCCATTTATACATTTTCATCCATGAAAATGCAAAAAGTCATACACCCTTCCACATCATCCTATACTGATATTGAAAACACTGACACTCACCAGTGCTCCTCTCCCCAAACTTTCTCAATCCATCTAAAAAATTGAAAAACTTTCAACTAGACCCAACCAGAATTTAAGAGGAATAATAAATATTCCAAATTTGAGATCTCAGTTTTGACTAAATTGGTATTGATCTCAAGTCAATCCCATACATTTTTCTCTTGAGACTCTCTCACCCTGATCCTTGACTCAACTCACCATCAGTTTTGAATAACTTTGTCTTTATCTTTACTCAATCCCATCAATTGGTCTCTTGAGACTCTCTCACCCTGATCCTTGACTTGAATTGCAACTCAATCAAGGAAAATACCAGATGAATTGATGAAGAAGAAGCAAGATTACAATTTTGAGACTTAAGTTTTGACTAACTTGTTCTGGATCTTGAATTGATCCCATTAATTGGTCTCTCAAGCCTCACTCTGCTTGATCCTTGACTCAACTCACAACTTGATCCAGGGAAAGGGCTGGTTTGCAATTTTCTTTTCTATGGATTGAATGGGTATTTAGGTTTCTAGAAAAGTTTGATGTAGTATATTTGATTGATGCTGGTAAAAATGGAGGATGATGATGATTTTTTTTATGAAGAGTATCAGAAAAAAAAAGAGGGGAAACTTGAAAATGAGCCAAAAAGGGAAAAAAAACAAGCAGATCTGCAATAGACTGTGTATAGACATACTTATTCAGAAGAAAACCAATTCAAGATCAAAAAAATGAGGGGAAATGAGAGGAGAGAAAGGGAGATAGAGAGGAGAGAAAGTGAGATAGAGATAGAGAGAGATAAGTTAAGACAGATTTTCAAGACTAGAAGAATGGGAGGATCACAGAGAGCAGATAAAGGGAGAGAGAGAGAGAATTCAATGAAAAATCAATTTATAAGACTGGAAAACTGGAAGGATCAGGGATGGTTGAACAAAAGTGCATAGGAAGGTGAGTGACCAATCCAAACATCAACCACAGAAAATTAAAATTAAAGCTGAAGAGGCTAAAACTAAAACTGCAAGGCATGACCTCATTCAATCAATCTCAATCTCAATTCATGATATTTGAAAAGAAAAACAAAAAAATAGGGCACAAAACAAAAAAACTTGATCTTCTTAACAATTGATCTTATTTCCAACTTAGATGACCAAATTTTAGATTGATTGGATGATCTGTGTCTTCAATTGAGTACTTGATTGATTGATCTTGACCTGGACTTGATGGTGATGAAAGTTACTTTTGACCATAAAATTGAATGAGTTCCAAGCAGAATATCCTCAGCGCTTGAGTGGCCACAAAGTCACCTAACCTTATGTATTGATCCATCCTACCATTTATCATTCCTCCCAATCCAGATGTTTGTTTTTCTGACGGATGTACCCAACGAAATATGAGTAGAAAATATCTCAGGATCATTGAGGGGGCATGAGCCAGCATGAGGGGGTGGATGAGAATTGAGGGAGGATGAGCAGGGATGATAAAGGAGAAAGATAGAGGATAAATAGTTATATAGTATATTGTAAAAACCTCACTTATTTCCAGGTAACTATAACATTCCTTATGTGAAATAAGTGATTTTTTTGATTTTTTCATGGCAGGTTTGAAATGGCTGCTTTGGATTGAAACCCTCCATTAAAAAAAGGTATATTGGCTAGCTCCAATACACCCTATTGGTCTTGATGTGCAAAGCTTGAGAGGAAATGTGTATGGTTGATCACATGTGGAGGTGTGGATGGGTGTTTTTCATGTTGATTGATGATGATTCATAAATGGTGGTTTTTATTTTTCAAATCTACCATTATTATGATACCCACCGTTTCAAATACACCAGTTAGGGGGTAAGCATTGTGGTGGCATTTTATAGACACGGATTGGTAACAGGTTGCAGCCTGCGCGCTCAGCAATGAACGCAATTAGGCTCAAGATGTGGGCAGTGCTGCAGGCTCAGCATCTGCTGCTGCGTGAGCTGTTGGCTCAGCATTGGGGAATAAAACAAGGCTACAGAAGGTGCGTCAGGTGGTTATGGTAAGCGCAGGGGGCTCTGAGTAGGGCGCAGAGGGTGCCATGAGAAGGATGAACAGCAAAGAAGGGGCAGCAATGGGCATGGGATGACTTGGGTGGCTAAGGCAAGACGCAGGGGGCTCTGAGTAGAGTGCAGCGCGCGCCATTAGAAGGAAAAACAGGATGGACGTAGTGGCACAAGTATTGGGGTAGGGGGATAGGGTTGGGCTAGGGTTTCTGTTTGTTTTTGGATTGTATTGGTGCTTTTACTTAGGTCAGGGTGTGGGGGAAGGGTACAATATCTCCCCCCCCCCACCGCCAAGCCTGGGGGGGAAATATATCTATCATACAACCACCAAAGGAAGGAAGGAAGGAAGGAAGGGATACATCTTTTACTCTCTAAGTCTCTCTTGCTCTCTCTTCCAGGGAATGCTTCAACCTTACAAATTCTGGTAACTTTTAACTTCTCAGCTTGAGGAAAACTTTGGGGACTACCGCTCTCTTGTTTCCACATCTGGGGGTCTGGCCGGGAAATACTTTCCATTCCTTGTCTTTTAAAGGTAACCAAATGTGATGCCCTATCAACACCTCCCAAAAATAACTTTTTCTCCCTTTTATTTTTCCTCCTTGGGTTCTATAGCCCCAAACCCACTTTTAAACCCTCATCTTCCTTCCTTTTCCTGGCCTGTTCTCATTGATCTGCGGGATTACACTCACATTCAATTCAACACCGTAGAAGTGAAGAAATTCATCTTTCAATTATGAATTAATTGCAGAATCTGAAGGTGTATTGAATTTGTACAAGGCATGCCTTGTTTTCTGTTCATCATGGACAAGGATAAGATTTGGTAGGTGGAAGAGATAAAAGGCTATAGGAACCTTGACTGGCCAAAGCTGAATGGGGAAATGTTGGCAAGGTGGAAAAAACACAAACAACAGTTCTGGGGGAGAAACTTTGGGAGGGTGTCTTGGGGGGCAAGTGTGCACAGTGGAGTCTGGTCTAAAGCGGAATTGATGGATTATGCGGTGGAGGGTGCCCTCAGCCCCATCAATGGAAGCGGTCCCTTGGGCTAGCAAACTAGGAGAGTTGGCAAGGGACCTCAATATCTTTATGAGCTGGCTGTTGCAGCACCATTGTGGTTCACCACCTCATGCGTAGGAGGTTTTTCAGCCACCTGGTGCACCTGCGCCCCGGGTGTGCACATATGGTGGCAATAACAGCTATTGGAGGTCAGAACATGAGAACTTGGAAAAGGATTCAACCATGGGATTGGTTTGTCTGGCAGGGACAGGATATGTGTTGCCGGCAAGCAAAGAGATTTTGATGGAATCGGTTCAGCGTGCATCCATGAAATGAGCACAAAGGCAGGGAAAGGAAGTGGAAGTAACAGTGCAAACATTCCTTGGCATTGTCCCCAGGGCCAGGTCATGGCAGCCGTGGGGGGATTCCAAGGCATGGGTGTTGGTAGCAGAGGAAAGGGGTGGTGCAGCGGATAGGATAGGAATGGACATGGAGGAGCAACTGTTTCCAGCTGCTCCTAGACCTGTGGCGCCTGGTTTGGGAACCAATGGGCAGCGGATGGGTCATGCGGATACTGCATTTAGTTTGGGAACTGATGGGCAGCAGATGGGTCTTGGGGAGGAGAAGAGTGCGGTGGGAGGGATGGTTCAGGTGTTGAAGGATTTCAACCAAGGTTGGACCCCTTCAACGGCAAGGAGAATGCATCTGGTGCAGAAGGGAGTGGAGCACAGGGAGTGTGGAGAAGATGGTTCAATGGCAGATGTGTTGCCATAACAGCTAGCAAGTGATTCAGGATTGGGGAAACAGACATGAGGGAAGGGGCTTCAGGCGGGGAACGGGAAGGGATTGGGGGTCAATAGTTTGGTTGGGAAAAGAGAGGATTGGGTTGCATGAGTTTTGGTGGGGGACATGTTTGGATGGCGGTTTGGGACAACAATCTGCAAACTTTTCCTGTGTGGGATTGGATTAAGCTGTGCAAGCCTTTTCTTAGGATGGGGTGGGAGTTTGCAAACTTCTGGGCACAGCTGCTGAGTTGGGGAGGGAAGCTAGTGTGGATGATGGTTTGGTGAGGGGGAATGTGGGCATGGTGCAAGCTGGTTCCGTACACGCAAGGGCAAGCCCCTCAAGCAGAAGGTGGGACAAGGAGTGTTGTGATGGAAACTTTGAAAAAAAAAAGAATGAATGAAAAAAAAGAAAAAAAGAAAGAGAGAAAGAGAGAAAAAAAAGAAAAGAAAAAAAGAAAAGAAAAAAAGAAAAGAAAAAAAATTCTCTCTCTTCTCTTTTTTTCTGTAGTCTGGGTCTGTTGCTTTTCTCTACAGGTGGATGCAATGGCACAGAAAGTTGCTTTTTATGCTTGAGGTAATGGTGGGAAGACCTCTAGGGACAGAACTAAACTTGGGGGGGATTTGGTGGCATTTTATAGCCACAGATTGGTAATGGGTTGTGGCCTGCGCGCTCAGCAATGAATGCAAGTAGGCTTGAAATGTGGGCAGCACTTTGTGCACAGTTGGATCAGCATCAGGGACCAAAAAAAGGCTACTGAAGGCACATTAGTTGGTTATGGTAAGTGCAGGGGCTCTGAGTAGGGCGCCACAAGAAGGAAAAACTGCGCGGATGGGGTGGTAACAGGTGTGGGAGGACTTGGGGGGCTCCAAGTAGGGTGTGGCGTGCGCCATGAGAAGGACAAACCAGATTCATGTAGTGGCACAAGTATTGGGGTAGGGGGATAGGGTTGGGTTAGTGTTTCTGTTTATTAGGGTTATTTCTTTTTTTTGTTGGATTTTATTTGTGCTTATACTTAGGTTAGGGTGTAGGGGTGTTGAATAAATTACTGTCTGTTGAAGATCTATGAGCTTCCTCTCCTGTCCCCGCGCTCCTACCTGCCTCACCTGAATGTCACAAACCTGTCCATCCTATTGGTCTGCTCCAATGGACTTCTTGGCTTCCTTTCCTCTCTTTCTGAGAACTAATCCTTCCTCTCATTTTACAAAATCACCTCTATCCTGAATTTCTTCAATTTTCTTTCTCAAGACTATTCTCCTCTTCCTTCTCCTCCACATCCTTATCCTATGTCTTTCTCCCCACTTCTCAATTCCATCTTGCCATCTTGCCAAAACGCCTCCTCCTTAAATAAATCACAAATCCCCAAAACTCATCTCTACCCGACTCCCAAACTACCGCCTTAATCACTGATCCAGTTTGGTATGAACTCCATGATCTTTTCCAGTTCCCATTTCTGTCCTTTCCATCATCCTCTAACCTGCCTTCTGATTTGCGCGCAGAGGTGGATCTTTGATTTGCTCTTTGGAAAACTCCTTGTGTCTCTTTCCATCTTGACCACTTACTCAGAACCACTTCCTATTCATCTTCCAACTCTTGTGGCATAGTACCTTTTGTGGAGCCAGTCACGGTGGTGGGACTTTTCTTCTTCTTTTCCTGATGTCTTCTTTTTTCTTGTTATGTCCTCTTTTTGTTGTTTTGCCCTCCATCTCACACAAAGTGCTTCTCTGCCCAATATACTCAGTCTTTGAACTCTCAACTCAACACTGTCTCCCGTCTCTTCTTTTCTCCTTTTCTCTTTCTTCTTTTTCTTTTCCCTGTTCCCTGCTATCCTTCTTGTTCTCTTCAATGTCACATCCACGCTTCTCAAGCTACATCAAACACATCCGCGCGACCTCAATCAATGTCACAGATCTTATCCTCTTTCACGCCAATGTTCACCCCTTTTGTTCTACTTCTCTACTCAGAAGTTCCACGTCAGACAACTTGGAAGGACCTTCCACATACACAAACCTCAATACCAAAAACTCAATCTCACTTGACAAAATCTCTATCTTTCTTCTTTTATATTTTCTTCTTTCATGATTCTTTGTTTCTTTATTTCTTTTTCTCAATACCTTCCAACGCTCAACTCAAATCAACTCAAACATCACTTCTCAAGTTTATCCTTCAACAAGGCCTGACAAGTAAGATCTGAACTGGTCACAATCTCTTTCTTTTTCTTAGAAGTCTGACTTTCTATTTAAAACTTCTTCCTAAAGTTCATCATTGCTGTCTGCCTGTGACTCTTCCAATTCCAAAAACCAAAAATCACTCAATCTTGTTGAATGTCTCAAGTCATTCTATAGCCGGATGTTGGTTTCTTCTTTTCACTGAATTCTCTTTTTCTTTCCTCTTAAATCTCTTTTATTTTATTTATCTCATTTCTCTTAACTAATGTCTTGTTGTTCTTAGCCCTCTTTGTTCTTGAATTCTCAAATCTTCTTTAACAATTCAACAGGGGGAAGGGTACAATATTTCCCCCCTCCCCCACCACCAAGCCTGGGGGGGAGATACATCTAGCACACCACCACCAAAGGAAGGAAGGGAGGAAGGAAGGAATACATCTTTTACTCTCTAACTCCCTCTCAATCTCTCTTTCAAGGGCATGCTTCAACATTATAAACACTGGGAACCGTTAAATTCCAAACTTGAGGACAACTTTGGGGACTAACACTCTCTTGTTTCCACAGGGTGTTTCACAAATCCAAATTTTTCAATGGATGGTTGGTTATGTAATATCTTTGGTTTCTCATAGCATATTTCCAACTCTTGAAATACCCTAAAAAAGAAACAATCTAAGATGGAGCATAGAAATAATATTGAGTACAAATTCTCAGGATCAGGTTAGGTTTACTCTTGAAAAAGAAGTATTTTTTCTAATCACATGCACAAATGAATCAGGTTAAGAAATGAAATCCGCATGCCCTTGTGTGCATTGACTTCTGTCAATTCAACTTTGGCTAGTAATATTCTGGGATCAGTCATTTTGTTGTTCATTGGGTCAAATTAGGCATCAAGCTTGTCCATTGTGCATTCTGATGACTGCATGAGATGGGTTTCCTGCAAGAGTTCAAGGATAGCCAAGGCTGTGTTTGGGCTAAGCTGGATGAAAACTTCTGCAGACCTTGAGGCTTGATCCACCAGTGATTGAAATAGTAGGGCATGGAGGCCAGTTGGGGGTCAGGGTGCTTATCAGGCCAGGAAGACCACAGGTGGGAGGTTGGGTTTGGGCTTACCCCTTGGAAGAAAACCAAATTTTGGGGAAGCCTGGCAGGCTTTGGTGGCTGGATTTGGTCGGGAATTGTTTATTTTGTCTGCTTGGCAGGCACCCAATTAGAGATGGAGAAAGGGTTTGAAGCTAGTTTTCAAAAAATCAAGGGATGAAAGTGTGGCATATGGTCTTGTATGAGTGTGTGGGAAGGGATTGGTGGCATGGCTACCTCCAAATGGGTGAAACCAAGGGGCCAAAGTTGGAGAATGGGGGATCAGTGTCAGGGTGATGTTGCCAGGATGAGCCTTAGGACCAGGGATTTGAAGAGGTGTGGGGTGCTCCAAGCTACCAATCCCCCCCCCCTTCCTCCTCATTCAACCTATCTGTGTCCTCCACTTGCAACTCTCTGATTTCCCTGTCAGAATTAACATCAATTCCTTCAATGACTGACAAAAGGGATGGTGCTGTTCTGGTGGGTGACAAACCATCAAACAAACAAAGGCAAACAACAAGCAATTTTTGGGACTTCTTTGAGCAGAAAGAGGTAGGTAAGTATGGTTTTGCTTGAGGCATGTCTTTTTTTTTGATTTCTAATCAAATTAATCTTTCATATACCAGGTAATGATGTCCGGGCAATCTGAAAATCTTGCAAGACTTCTCTTTCCATGACAGGTCATTCTGGTACAAGTCACGTTTGTTGTCATGCTGAAAAATTTGCACAGTCAGGGGACTCATCTGGACCACTAATACAGACACTATTGAATCCTTAAAAGGGGAAAGTTTTGACTTGCAAGTTTGACCAGAAGACCCCAAGATTGGAAATGGTGAAGATGATTGTTAAGCATGAGTATCCATTCATGATGGCTGAGAATGAAGGATTAAGGATATTTTTAAAGCAAGCACAACCATTATTTCAACCACTTAGTCAACATACTGTTAGAAGTTATGTGATGGAGTTATATAATAGCCTCAAGGACTCAATCCATACCATGTTGGGCAAAGTATAAAAGATTGCACTTACAACCAATTTATGGACATCCCCTCAAAATGATGGCTACATGGTTGTTACTGGTCACTTTATAGATAATAGCTGGCAACTCAACAAGAAGGTTTTATCATTCAAACCACTTCCAGCTCCACATACTGGAATTTCAATCAGTGAAAAACTAGCCCAGACCCTTCATGCTTGGAACTTGATGGATAAATGTTCATTCATTACTACTGATAATGCCAGCTGTAATGATATTGAAATCAACCAACTACACAATTTACTTCTTGAATGTCCAAACAATGCATTAGAGTTGGGTGGGAAGTTTCTTCATGTTTGTGTGCAGCTCATATCCTCAACCTTATTGTCAAAGATGGCTTGAATGTTTCTTTTGATGCTATCATCACACTCAGATCCAGCATTAAGTTTGTAAGGGGTTTCCAATCAAGAAAAGAGCACTTTGAATGTTCCATGGATATTGCTGGCATCTCACAAAAGAAATTGAAATAACCTACTATTGATGTTCCAACACAATGGAACTGAAACCTGTGAAATGATTTCTTCTGCATTTTCATACAAACCAGCATTCAAACGTCATCAAATTTCAAACTAACAGGTTTTAGACTGCCCCTCTGAGGCTGAATGGCTTGAACTTGGAGTAATGAAGGACTTATTTCCAATTTTTCAACAAGCAACAAATGAACTTGATGGTGAAAAATATCCAAGTTCTAACCTATATTTCCTTACTCTGAAGGACATAGAATATCATCTGAAATTTTCATCTCAAGAAGTTGGAAATGATCATATTACCTCAATAGTTCAGCCAATGATTAATAAACTTTGCAAGTACTGGTCCAACATGAATGAATTTATAGCTCTTGCAATTGTTTTTGATCTTCTCTACAAGTTCAAATACATAGAATACACCATGTCAAGGACTATGAATATTGAATCAGTTCATAATTACATACAAGACCTCAGAAAAACAATATATCTATTGCTTGAATCTAATTCTCCCAAATCATCAGTGGAAAAACAAAATGTTACTATTGCCTCAGAATCAGTCAGATTCATCTCCATTTTTCATTAAATTTTGTGTGATGATCAATTCCTTTTTATTTTTACTCTTTTAGGCCTTATCTACCAGTGGTTGTGTTTTGGATGACTTCAGAACAAAACTGGCTCCAGGTGCCCTTGAAGCCCAGATTTGTAGTCATGATTGGATGAAAAATTGAATATTATTTCTTTAGCTTTATTCTCTATCAATCAAAAATCTTTTTTTTTCCCTCACACCTGCATATTTTCATCATTTGAAGGTGCATCTCCTTTTTCCAATGTTGCATTGAGCTATTTGAAAGCGCAGCAAACAGCTTTCAATTAAAAAAAAAATGGGGCCCGCTAACTGGCCCGAACCCGCAAAAAGCCCAACAATTCAGGCTTGGGTCGGTTTTGGGCTCAACGAACCTTGGAGTATACCCGGCCCGCCAAAGCCCGCTGATGCATGGGCTTTTTGGGGGCTTACCAAAAAGGGGTAGGCCCGACCCAATAAGCACCCTTTATAGAGAATCGGAAAAGGGTTAACCCGCTGCTAGGCCATCCTAGTCGGCGTATGCATTTCCCAGAATGCAATGCAGCACATGGGTGTCAGAAACGCCAACGGATGTATTCTTCTATAATATACCGTACAGTCTTTGTGATCCTTACAGCTATTGCCCCCACGTGTTTCCAGGATGTTTTGCCTTCCTTGCTCTTCTTAATTCTTCCAACCTCTCTCTTCCAAGGTTTACCCTATAAAAGCCTTGAAATTACCACTCATAGATGGATCCCCTATGGGATCATTCTTGTCTAATAAA
This sequence comes from Puccinia polysora, assembly GCA_025617555.3. NCBI lineage: Eukaryota > Fungi > Basidiomycota > Pucciniomycetes > Pucciniales > Pucciniaceae > Puccinia > Puccinia polysora. Next base: position 38,568,458 of record CM062628.1, read on the forward strand.
TCTTAAGTAATCTTGGAAAATCTGTGTAATCCATAATTCATGACATTATGATCCCATCTTATCCCGTAAATAAAATAAGCACCCTATAAACAGACCTGGGAAGGATTGTTCTTTGAGATCTACAAGTAAAATTAATCGGAGCGCTCCTCCATCTCCTCTTTGTATTCATATTGTTAATTCAAATTACCTCCTCCCCTAGGCGAGTTCTAAGGTTGCTAATTCTATCTACCTTACCTAGAACTATTTCTCTATCATCCCCACCATGCCAAACCCATCAATTCCCGCAGCGGCAGATTCCACCGAGCTCGATGCCAATATGCTTGACATGAGCATTGCCGGCCATAACAGACCCGGGGTAGACGCTCTGTATAAGTCCCATGAGAGACAACAGGAGCTTCTCCAATCTTTGAATTCCAGCTTAGCTTTAGTCTCCCAGACCCTTGCCCGTCTGGAGCGGGATCACGCCAAATTGAAAGAAGATCACTCCCTCCTCCAAGACCAGCACCTCCGCCAAGAGCTTTGACAGGGTAACCTCACCAAACAACAGGCCGCCACCCTGGCCTGGGTGGAAACTCTTAACAGTTCGGCCTTGAACTCGGCTTCCCTTCAAGAGCCACAAATGTCTCACCTCTGCTTCCTGGGCAAAACCAACCAAGTAGCCCACTTTTTAGATGTCATGACGGCATTCTTAAAGCGCACCTCTCGCGCCTTTGAAGACAACTCTGCCTGTATTAACTTCTTAGCCGATCATTTTGTAGATGGGGATAAGCCCTCGTCTGCCAATACGTGGTTTACCTCCCTCCTCCGCCAGAACGCTACGGAAAACGGAGTGGAGGCCACCAAATGGAATCTTTGTTCTCTTCCCTTTATTATCCCCGAATTATCCTCTCTAAGCAGTTTCTGTCAGGCCCTTTTCAATAATTTTGGCAACAGAGGCGCAAAAGATTGGATGGAACGCGAATAAAATGCCTGTAAACAGGGCAACACCTCCATCTCCAATTACAACGCCCGTTTTGCCGCCTTAGCTTTGTCAGTCGACCAGTCCACCTCCTCCAAAATCAAGAAATACCTCGAGGGTCTCCACCACTCGGTCTCCTCTATGGCAATAATCCTCCCCAACTTTGACACGGCCACCTCTCTGGGGGAGATCATGCAATTGGCCTCCTTGGCGGCCAAGAAAGTGGATCAGGTTAATACCTTCACCGGTTGCGCCCCAAAAAACCCTTATTTGATGAACTCCCCTTCCCCAGCCCCCCAATCTGATGCAATGGAGATTGACGCGGTCTCCTCTCACCAACAGCTGCCGCCATTCCCGGTGGCCCTCTTCCGACAAACTTGCTGAGAGGAAGGGCTTTGCTACTTCTGCCTCCAGCCTTTCCCTGGTAATCACGTCAGGGACGGGCGCAAGTGCCAAATGGTCCCAGTCAAATATAAGTTGAACTGGCTCCGTACCATCCAGTCTCAGCGCTCCCAGAAAGTTTCCTCCGTCGACTCCGTCCTCCCCATTCCTCAGTCCCTTCCCCCCCTTGATCTCGACCAATTTCCCCCTCCGACCCAGCCTCAAGCCCTCGCCATTCCCCCTCTACCTCTCCCTCAGCCCCCCGCACCATTGGCCCCTTCCTCCAGCATTTCGGCTATTGTCTCCTATCCGTCAACCTTCCACTCCGCCAGCTCCAGGCGCTTCCTTGTCTGTATCCTTATCCCCCACAGCTGCGGCCATCACTCCGGCTCTGCTTTGATAGACACCGGGGCGGTGGACAGCTTCATCAACAAAGGATTGGTCTCCTCCCTAGGTCTCAAGGTCCTTCCCGCAAAGCAACCGCTGACCTGCGTCGGGTTTAATGGTACCACCTCCAGAGTTTCAGAGGTATGGGAAGGCACCGCGAGACTGGAGGAGGCTTCCTCCAGCTTCTCCTTCACTACAAGCCTTTACGTCACTAAGCTTGTTGGCTACAATGTTATCTTGGGAACAACTTGGATGAAACATCAAGGAGCAATTATCTCCTTCAGTTCCGACGGCGAAATGCTTCTGACACTTGGCAACTCCTTGGAAATAAGTACGTCTATTCAACACCGGTCACCAGTCTTGTCAATATCTAACGCCCTCCCAGAAAGTCTCTCCAAGTTTGCTCACATTTTCCTCCCCCAGCCTTTAAACTTTCTTCCCCCCCATCGGGCTACTGACCTTGCTATCGATCTAAAGAAAAATTGTACTCCCCCATTTGGGAGAATCTATACTTTGTCACCTTCCAAGAATCAGGAACTACGCCTCTACATTGATGATCTCTTGAGTAAAGGATTTATCCGACCTTCCTCCTCCCCAGCGGGAGCCCCTATATTCTTTGTTAAGCAGCCGGGTAAGAAAAATCAACCGTGCGTCGACTACAGAGAACTTAATAAGATAACAGTCCGGGATTCCTACCCGCTTCCGCTCTTCTCCAGCCTGTTAAGTAAGTTAAAAGGCTGTAAGTTCTTCTCCAAGATTGATCTGAAATCAGCCTTCAATCTCCTTCAGATTAAGGAAGGAGATGAGTGGAAGACCGCATTCCGCACGGAATTTGGCCTTTTTGAGTACTTGGTCATGCCTTTTGGCTTGGCTAACGCCCCGGCTGCCTTTCAGCGATTCATCCAATGGGTCCTCTGTGAATTTCTTGATCTATTCTGCTTTGTGTACATTGACGACATCCTGGTATTTTCCAAAACCAAGGATGACCACCTTTCACACCTCACTCATATTCTCCAGAAACTAGATGCACATAAGTTGTATGCCTCGTTGGAAAAATGCTTGTTCTTTGCAAGCGAGGTTCCATTCTTGGGATTTATCATCAACCAAGAGGGGATACGCATGGATCCCGCCAAGATTAGCACCATAGTTAACTGACAGCTCCCGCAATCCTTGGGAGGGCTGCAACAATTCCTCGGCTTCTCAAATTTTTATCAACGTTTTATTCATAAATACGCCACTCTGGCCTTGCCCTTGTACAAGGTCACGAAAAAGGGCGTGAACATTGATTTGGCCCTTCGCAACCCCGCTACTATTGACTCTTTCTCCGCTTTGAAAAACAGCTTCTCTTCCAAAGTCATCCTCCATCATTTTGACTTCACAAAGGACCACTTTGTCTTCACTGATGCCTCTAGCGTAGCGCTCTCCGCCATCCTTTGCCAGAAAGACGACCATGGCCAGCTCCGCCCAGTAAGCTTCTACTCTCGAACCCTCAGCAACGCCAAGAGGTTATGGAAGATACACGATCTAGAGCTGGGCGCTATCATAGCGGCCCTCATAGAATGGCGACCGTGGTTGATCGACTCCCCTAACCCGGTGGTTTTCTACACCGACCACCAGAATCTTAAGTACTTTATGAATTCTACATGCCTTACCCCCCGACAGGCCCGCTGGGCCTCTTATCTTTCTAACTTTCATCTCAATATCAAACACATTAAAGGCTCCCTGAACCCAGCTGACCCTCTGAGCAGACCCTTTCCCAAAGAAAAAACCCCTCCCACCATACCAATCCTGCAGCTAATCACCAGTCCTCCCGACAACTCCGAACTCGACGTCCCCTCTGATTTCCTCTGCCCAATAACCAGCCTACTCCCCAGTCCCCCCAACAACTCCGATCTCTATCCTCCCTCCGAGCCTCTATGCCCAGTCAGCTCCATCCGCAAGTCACCCATCTCCCAACCTATTTCGTTGGCAAACCTCCATCTCAACCATTTCTGCCCTCCCGACGATCACACAATGGCAGCACTGCAGGGATGCGTCTCTGAGGCAATCGGCGAAACCCTTAGCGCTAAAAATGTCTCCATTGAGGACGGGATGGTATGGGTTAAAGACAAAATTTACGTTCCCTCTTCCTTGAGATCACTGATCCTTAATTCTTATCACGGTCCTCCTCTGAGCGGCCATTGGGGATCACAGAAAACACTTGACCGCATACTTCGCACCTTCTTTTGGCCCGGCATGAGGGCCAACATCTCTCACTTCATCCAATCTTGTCTCTCCTGCCAAAAGAACCGTACATCTACACAAAGAAAGAACCCCCTTCTCTCCACTCAACTCCCGGACCGTCCTTGGTCCACCGTAGGTATAGATTTTATTGTTAAACTTCCCGTTAGTAATGGGTTTGACTCTATCCTAGTCATGGTAGACCACATGACTAAGAACGCGCATTTTATCCCCGCCTGCGAGTCCTGGTCTGCCGAAGACCTGGCGTTTTGTTTCGTTGATCGTTTTGTCCGTCACCACGGCCTCCCCGATAAAATTATCTCAGACCGGGGAGCCACTTTTGTTTCGAAGCTATGGAGAGATATCCTGGACAAGCTCCAAGTCTCTCCAGCCTATTCAACCTCTTTCCACCCTCAGACTAATGGTCAGACCGAGCGATTTAACCAAATCATCGAGACCTACCTCCGACACTTTTGTAATTCTAGACAGGATGACTGGTCCTTGTGGACGGCCTGTGCCGAAATCTCATGGTCTAATTCCCCTTCTGTTTCCACGGGTTTCTCCCCATTCTTCCTAGAAAAAGGTTACCACCCCCGCTTGGGGTCCTTAACTTACGCTTCCTCTGTAAAAAAGGGCGACCAGTTCACCACAGACCTCCTACATACCCAGACGACAGCTCTGGACCACATCGCAAAGTCTAAGAACACTCACGCGCTTTACTACAACCAACGGGCTGGCGAACTCAAGGAATTCGAGGTGGGTCAATTTGTTTGGCTCTCCCGGAAAAACATCACAACTCGCAGAGCATCCAACAAGCTCGATTCCAAGACGATTGGACCGTTCGAAATAATCGAAAAAATTGGTACCCACTCCGTTCGGCTAAAACTTTTTCCCCCTTGGACAAAACTCCACCCCGTTTTTAATACTAATCTCCTGTCCCCCTTTCACGAGCGGCCTCGGAGTGAAGGGGACCATTAATTGTCAGAAACGCCAACGGATGTATTCTTCTATAATATACCGTACAGTCTTCGTGATCCTTACAGCTATTGCCCCCACGTGTTTCCAGGATGTTTTGCCTTCCTTGCTCTTCTTAATTCTTCCGACCTCTCTCTTCCGAGGTTTACCCTATAAAAGCCTTGTAATTACCGCTCATAGATGGATCCCCTATGGGATCATTCTTGTCTAATAAATCTTAAGTAATCTCGGAAAATCTGCGTAATCCATAATTCATGACAATGGGGTCCTTACACCCTGAATTGCTACGTATTTATTTGCCCTTCGCTTCCATCCCTGTCCATGACGCTTCCCAAACTGTAACCGGACATGTTTGAAGTTTTCGGTGTCGGAGAAAATCACTTCCCTGCGACTGATCAAACGTTCCAGGAATCAAGACGCCTACCATATTCGTTTTTGTTCCACTGTCATATTCCCACCAATGCACATGACCATCACGATGTGACAACCACACCGCTCAGCTCATGAGCTGGATGCCTTCGAATCTCCTCTCTCGCTCGCTCTTAAGAACCTCCTCGACGTTCAACCCCCAATTCCAGACTGGCTCAATGATGTTCATCATGTGGCTTGCTTACAACCCGTCACATATCACGCTCATTTCTCTGAGCTGTATTATTGCGCTCTCTCGCGGAGCAATCCCAGAGTCGGTTGAAAGCATATGCCAACTGCCGAACCGCGAGTTAAAGGAAGACGGCCCATTTTGGCTTGGCGAGCCCCCAAGCGATCAAGAATTTTCATATCAATCGCAAACAAGGAGCAGGCCTGAGGTTTACCACTGGCCTGGCCTCGGACCACAAGGTGGGTGTATATCATCGCTTCCCATTCCAGGAGTTTGAAAGGCCCATCAGACTTCCGGTCTTTTGATTTCTCTGCCAAATGCAGCCCGTCTCACGCTTTGATGCTTGACTCAGACGATGACATTTTTGTGGTTTGGGTCCTGTTTCTTCCCAAACTTCCTAGATTTCCGAGCTTTTTTTGATGACCACATCCACCTCGAGGCGACGACGGAAGTCGAGATGACCACAAGAGCCTTTGCGCACTCGTTGCATGAACAAACCTCCGAGCAGGACTTGAATAGTTGGATTGAAATGTTTGCAGAGAGAAGCAAGAAGCTTAAAGGATCCCTCGATGCTTTGGGACTGCATACTACCATAGCTTATGGTTTCTGCAACCTGGCTTGATGCACAATGCTAATCAAACACTCAAGAAAAAGCTTATTTTCGCATTGGAAAAAGTCCTACAAAGTTTCAACGAGCGACAATTGGAAGATCCCAGGTTCGATGAAGTATGGGTAAAAGGTGCGTTTATGATCAATTACTACTGCGAAATACTGGCCTTTGGAGACCGGCTGATCTCATGCTTCTCAACTTCGCAAACGCAGAGCTCTGGAAACCAGGAAAGCGACCTAGCGAGACAATGAGTAGGGCCAATGTTCATTCCGGTCTCGTTCTAAATTCCAGGTGCTGACACCTCTTTGCCTCTCTTTTCCTCGCTTCAGAAAATCTGGCCTGGTGACGAGAGTTCAAGCAGCCCCCCCCTTCACGAACCCATCGTCCAATTTGAAAAAAATGAATTAGAGGATAAAAATCAGTTGCGTAAGCTGTACAACACGATATTCCAAAACCCCGCGAAATATCGGGCGCATACCAGAATCATCGCAATAGCCTTCCTCTATCATTTAAAGCAAAAAACTGAAACGTTCGATACTGCAAATGACATTATCACGCACCTACTCTGGGGCAGACCAGACGTTTTCCGATTAGATCATGAAGGCCCACTTCTGCTCGGAGCGAGCCTAATTACTAGGAGTTCGATTGGATCATGAAGGCTCACTTCGGCTCGGAGTGAGCCCAATTACTAGAAGTTCGATTGGATCATTCTGAGGGGTGATGTTCCGCAATCAGAGGTGCTCGTGCTCCGGGAATGATTCTACGATTGCTTTGGTGGTTTTTTCTTGCTCCTGCAAGATATTTGGGAGATGCTGAAGATGCAAAAGAGACAAAGATCCTAGACGTAGGAATTCGATTGAGATATTAGAAAATTTAAAACAAGGATCCACAGATGGTTAATTGATCACAAGCAACATCTTGTGCTAGTAAATCACAGCATCCCTTTATACTCTACAGATCCCTTTGATCCTATCCTGCCTCAACCTTCCTGTATCTTTCGACGGTATGACTGGTGTCCTTTGATCCGAAGTCCATTTTCTTGGGCTATTCTCTGTACATCGACATGGATCGTAATTGGAACTTATCTTGAAGCTCTTTTGAAGTGATACGTTGCCCTTCTGTCTTGCGTGATATTTTTGCAGGGATCCACTCTTTTAGTCAAAGCAATACATATCACTGACAAAAAAAAATTCCTTACACTGTGAGCAATTGACATGCAGAAGCTTTGGTGAAGCTTTCAAACTTACTTCAATATTACTCATGTTTTCATATGAGGAAGCATGAATGCACCGTCATTGTACGCAGAGTGGTACTTTTGAAAATAATTTGGAGCTTCAGCCAAAGCTTTGTTAAAGAATCTTTCATGTCACCTGCACATACTTGAATAACTTTTTTGAGTAGTCTATAGATAGCAAACTTCAAATTCATAGATAGGCTCAAAGATAAGCAAGAATGGTTTATGAGTTTTAAAATTCTTAGTGAAAATTTTGAAAGAGCAGAAAGAATGACCAAGCATTACCCAGGTTTTATTTCCATCAAATCCTCTTCAATGATACATGTTGGTGTTAGGTTTGCAAATCATTCCAAATTTATTAAGATAAGTTCTAAGGATATGGAAATGATCATGGTTGCAAGTTTCAGGTGGCTTGGTTTGTTGGATTGATACAATCCAAAGTCACAAATAAATTGGTTGAAAGTAGGGACCAAATCACATTGGTACTTTTAAACCCTTTTATCTCAGGCTCTATTTGGAGCATAAAGGGTGAATCAAATTCTGGAGGTCACCAGCACACCTATAGAAGGGTGGTTCTTTGCTGTAAATATTGAATTAAGGGTATGATTCAGGTGGGACTGATAGGGAACAGCTTACTTTGTAAGATATCATTCAAAGTAACTTTTGATTAAAGCACCAATAGTTCAATAGCAAGGGTTTTGGGTAAAGGGGGTTTGTTACTATGGTGCAATTTTAGGGGGGATGGGGCAGAAGTCCTTATTCAAGTTACAGGAATCACCTATAATCCCTTCCTTACCTTACTTATAATTACTTGATCCCTTATGTATGGAATCTGATGTTATAAATGTTTGAGTATAGGGTAAATATAACCAAGACAGGGAAATTATTTATAAATTTCCATTTTCTGGAAGGTTTTTCTGTTTTGGCTATTCTATAGTGAGTTTTTTTCCATGTACTGAGGATAGCAGGAAATTCAGAGGTTTTTATGTGGGTATTCCTGAAGAAAATTTACATGAAAAGCTCCCATATTATCTCTACTATATACTAAAAATATTGGGTCCTGCACCCTTGGCAAACACCAGCTTCCTTTGCCTTGGTCCTGCATTCTCCATTCAACTTACCAACCTCAAGGATGAAAACCATGCATCTGAATGTTGAATTTTTTTTTTTGGAGTGTCCACTTTTTTTGCCTTCATGTAAATATGTATACATTTACCAGCTAAGGTTTGGGTCCGTTTTTTTTTCCAGTATATATATCACACAACTCTACATATCTGCATGTACTTATACATGTGTCCGCTTTTTTTTTCTTGCACACACTCATGTGTACATGCATACATACATACCTACAACACCTTCAGTGTACCATGGGGATGTAACCAAGGAGAAAACCTTCCTCCAGAAAGGTAATAGACAATAGTGTAACCAGTGGATGTAACCAATGAGATGGGCTTCAGCGTAACATCAAGGGGCTTGGTTGTAAGTTTTTCTACCTAAAAACCCCCTGCTCTGGCCATACCACCAGCAACATTTTTGATCTCCTGGATTCATCTGCATGTAACAACCATGAGTCATTTTCCAAATCCACATATAAGAACCTCCTTGCTTCCTCTCATGGAGGTTCAAAATGAATCACACCACACCCATCCTCATGAAATTCTTCACAATTCTCATTACCATCACATGATAAATTCAACAAACTATGATCATTCTCACTTGAGACATGCAACCACCTATAATCATTCTCACTTGAGACATGCAACCACCTATAATCATTCTCACTTGAGAAATTCAACAAGCTATAATTGTTCTCACTTGAGAAATCCAACCACATATAATCATCCTGATCTTAATGATCAACTTTTTCTCAACCTCCAACTCAGAGCTGGTTTACAGATTGATTCCCATCCCCAACAAACAAGACACTATGCTGTTTACAGCAATGCTCAACATAGAAGACATAATTCTTTGACAAAGAATCATAGGTCCTTAAATTCTAAGTATTTATCCTATCACCCATCTCTGAAAATTTTCAATTTTCCAGCTCAACCCTCTAACAATACATGTAACTGACAAAATTCACCAACTGTACAAAGTCATCCTATTTAATCCATTTCAAACATAAAACATCCACATCTCTTCCATGAGGCACCCCTTCAACCAACTTCAGCCATAGTTCAATAAGATAAATCCAACCTTCCAATAAAAAAAAACTTCCCAAATTCACAGAATTTAACAACTTCATTCCAAAGACATGCACCAAATTCACATACCCTCAACCTTCCAATCTCTGCTTAAACCCATCCTTGATTTTTTTACAACAATAGTACCAATGTTCACATTCAGAAACTCAAAATTGAACATTTTTATGGTTAACCACAAGCTGTTGCTCCAGAGCTTGAAGGAAAATTTGCAGATCAACCTCAAGAGACTTTTGTTCAAGGTGATTTCATTCAAGTTACCACTTTGGGGAACAATAAAATTATTGTTGAAGATGATGAAGATACTCACAAAAAAGCAAACAGTATGCATCCTGTGGCCTGGGGGTGGAATGAAACTCCTCACTTTGAAACTTACACTTTGAGGTCCACAAGAGTTTTTCTACACTGCCAAAAAATTCTTTTTCAATATGAAACAATCTCCCTGTGCTGTTGCAATGGAAGTGTTTTAGTTTCCCAGAAAGAACCAACCAATGATTTGCTACATCATCTCAAAATTGAAACAAGAAATCAATATTCTCCTGAGCATCAACTCATAACCAATATCAGGCTAATAAAATCCAATTTTGCTTTGAAATCAATGGGCCTTAACCAAAATACCCAGCATGAAATTTCAAACCATACCAGTGGAATATAAACATTCAGAGTTAATGAAACTATCCACCAAAATATTGGAAGTTTTAATCCTACAGGAAACAATCCTCATGCCATTTTTCAATTGTACATTTTTGACACAGATAATGAATTTTGGAATAGGCATAGATATGGTCCCAATGTTTCCCAAGATCTGTTTATGAGTATTAAAAATATCCTACATCAACACAATGGATTGATAAATATGTTTCAGATAGTTTATCCTCATTTTGGTCAAAATCAATCTGTCAGGCTGGCTGATCCATATTCTCAAAATATGGATCAAAGGATTTAAAAACTACCAAAAGGAGACCAGAGAGCTTCCATATGGATAGAAGTCCAGTATTTATTATTATTATGATTATTTTTTTAAAAAAATATTTCCTGATATTTTTCTCCTTCACACAGCAAATGAACCTTCTAATTTGACCCACAGGGATGTCTTGATCAGGCAATCCAATGGTTCATTAAGAAGGATAAGTGAATCAAAAAAACTATATCACCTACTCCACCATGTACTTCTGCATCCCATTGGTGTATTGGGTTGGTTTCCAGAATTGAATGATTGACCAGGAAAAAGTTGGTTTACTTCTATGAATTATTATTCAAACTGTCTATCATTCAGACATCCAGATTATTCCCTTCTGCACTGGGGTGGTTTTCTCTTTCAGTAATATTGTGTTGATCAATATGTAAAGATTGAGACAGATAGGTTTTCCTACATTTGCCATCTCAAAATGAGATAAGTATTGAACAATTTTATGGTATTGTTGATGCCATGAGCCTGGTTGTTGAGACAGGAGAGTGAGCAGGCATGTTTTATATATTATGGGGAAAAAAATTATAGGAATTTTATTAATTCAATAAATTTCCTATATTTTTCATATGTTTGCTTAAAATATTTTCAGGTAGGTGCTACATCCTTCCACAATCTTTTATTGGTGGTCTCAGAGACATGAAATCCCGTTAACAAGATGCTATGGAAATGGTACAGCACATTGAAAAGCCCAATCTATTAATTAATGTAACTTGCAATCCTGATTTGCCAGAAATTTTCTACAATATTTTGCCTGTTCAAAAATCTCAAGATAGACCAGATATAGTAACACAGGTTTTCAACTCAAAACTGAAGGACATATGCAATGAAATATTCAAGGATGGAATCTTTGGATTGAAAATGGGAAGAACTCATTTTATAGAACTCTAGAAGAAAGGTCTGCCTCATTCCCACATCTTGGTAATTCTTCACCATGATCACCAAGCAAGAAAATCTGAAGAAATCAACATGATTGTTTTTGCAGAGATACCTGATCAATTTACAGACCCAAACATTTTTCAAGAATTCAAAATAAACATGATACATTGACCATGTGGTATTTTGAAAATGGAAGCAACTTGCATGGATAACAGCAGATGATGGAAGAAATACCCCAAAGCCTTCTGTACTGAAAAATTTTTTGTTGAAAAAAGTTATCCCATATATAGAAGACGCCAGGAAGGGCCTACCATTGCACTGAGGAGGAATCATCCAAAATTTGAAAGTGATAATTCCTGGTTTGTTCCTTACAATCCTTGACTTTTTGCCAAGTATCAATGCCACATAAATGTGGAGATATGTGCAGGTATTTCAGCTGTAAAATAAATCTACAAATAAATTTATAAGGGACATGATTGATTGTGTGACTGTGGATGTTGGTGCAGATTTGGATGAGATAAAGTGCTTCAGGGATTAAAGATGGGTAGCTCCTCCAGAGTGATGTTGGAGAATTTTCTCTTTTAAATTGTCTGCTATCTCACCTTCTGTGAAAAGGCTAGATATTCATCTTCCTGAACAACAACAGGTTTTGTTTGAACCAGATGAGGCCGTAGATGAATTTTTCACAGATAAAGACAAGCCAAGACCATGCTCACTGAATACTTTAGAAGAAATTTCATTGATACAAGGGAAAGAAAAATAAAATACTCTGAATTTCCTGAACATTTCACCTGGAATCCCCAGAGAAGAGAATGGACACCTAGACAGAGGGGTTATTCAATTGGAAGGATTTACACTGTTTATCCTGAAGATGCAGAAAGTTGGTTTCTAAGATTTTTTTTGAATAATTCATTTGGTGCAACTTCTTTTGATCACCTAAAACAGTTCAATTGAGTTTCTTACTCAACATTCAGAGAAGAAGATTTTGCCAAGGGTCTACTTGAGGATGATTTTCATTTGGAATCAACTATTCTTGAAGCAGATGAATCTATCCATCCATATCATCTAAAGAGGTTATTTGGAATTCTCTTAGCACTTTTTCAACCAGAATTTCCAATTAGATTATGGGATTTTTCATTCAATTCAATGGTTTATGATTTTTTTCATTCTGAAATCAGAGATTAAAGGTTTCTCTCTAATGAAAAATTTACACAAATCAACCCAATAATATTTCAAAATTTGGGAACCAGTGTTGAAGAGGCTTTCCCTCATCTTCCAAGACTTGAAAAAAAGGTTGGAGGTACAAAAAGAAACAGGAACTGGATCCTTCAGCAAGAACAAAATGAAACAGTACCTCAATCAGACTTGGAAAATTTTACTTTTCTGAATGATAGACAGAGACATATTTTTGACATGATGATGGATGCGTGCAATTCTTTACAGCCTTCTTTCTTCTTTATTGATGGACCTGGGGGATCTGGAAAAACATTTCTGTGTAAATTTTTGTTGGCTTCAATCAGATCAACAGGGGCAATAGCTCTGGCATGTGCGGGTAGTGGAATAGCTTCCATGACTCTACCCAACAGAAGGAAAGCTTATCTCACCTTTGGAATTCCCTTGAAAATTTACCAAAACACTGTCTCAAGAATTTAAAAGCATTCTAAAAGAGCTCAAGCTCTCGAATTAGCTTCTTTGATAATCTAGGATGAAGCAACTATTATTAATAGGCATGCTCTTGAGCTGGTTTGAAGACTACTACAAGACATCATGGATTCAAAGCTGCCCTTTGGTGGTAAATTCATGGTTCTTGGTGGGAACTTTAGGCAAATTCTACCAGTGATTCAAAAAGGTACACTTCCCTTAATTTTTGATGCCAGTTTATTCAATTCTGTTTGCTGAAGATATTTCCAAGTCTTGAACCTCACTTCAAATATTTGTTCTGCAGGTGATCCTGATTTCCAGAATTTCTTACTTGATGTTGGAGCTGGTTGCAATATGATTGAGGGTTGAAAAATTCTTTCTTCCAGAATGTTAAAATACGTATGCACTTACGTGTGTGCTATGTATAAGTGTAATCCAAATGGGATGCACATATGGGCCTCTCCGGCCCATGGGACACTCACACAGACCATACGGGCCTGTGTGGATGTCACTGATTTGGGGAAACTGGCCTCAAAACACACGAAACAGGCTCATTGGTGTGGGGGATATGGGCAAATACAGCCAGATGGGCTGGTATGGGAATAATTGGGCCCAAAGTTTATTTTGGACATACTTGGCCAGATGGGCTGGCCCGCCAAAGTATGTTTTACTTAGTTTTTGGGCTTGGGGCGGCCCATTGGGGCCACTGTGGTTGGAAAATTAGACCCTAGAGCCAGAAAAGGGGCACTTGTAGGCTATGATTTAATAAGTAAATTGTATAGGGTCTATTTTCCAGGGACAAGAAAGGTTATCCATAGTAGGGATGTAAAATTTGATGAAAGTACCTTTCCACTCAAAAGGAGTAAAGAAGTTGTTTTGAACAAATCACAGCAAGAAATAGAATTAGCACCTATTTCACCAAAAAAGGCTGAGGAACATGTGGTTCCAGAAGATGAAGAGATGGCAGACATGCCACCAGAGGGTTCAGTGCCCGCTTCAGGGGAGTCCGTTTTTTGGGAGCCTGATGAGCCTCCACCTCCAGTAAGAAGGAGTGGTAGGGTTAGAGTACCAGTTGATAGGTACAGGGAATGGAAGTCCCATTATGCTGCTGCAGGATATGAGGAAGATACATTTCAGGAACAGTGTATGCTCAATGAAGTCCTGGAGTTGAGTTCAGAAATGGGTAACAGGTTTAACCCAAATAGCTTTGGCCAAGCTATGAATTCTGATGAGAGAGCCAACTGGAAGAGTGCTATTTTTGAGGAATTTGATTCTCTAGAAAATAATAGTGTCTTTGAAGTGGTTAAGCAGGATTCTGTTCCAAAAGGAAAGACCATTGTGGGGTCTAGATTGGTGTTAAACAAGAAGTTTGACACAAATGGAGTTTTGAAAAGATTCAAAGCTAGATGCGTTGCACAGGGCTTCAAGCAGAGAGAGGGTATCAATTACCAAGAAACTTTCCCACCAACTGGAAGGCTTTCCACCTTCAGGTACATCATTTATCTGGCAGTGGAGTTGGGAGAAGAAATCAGACAAGCTGATTTTGTAACAGCATACTTGAATGCAAAACTTGGAGAGGAGGAGACTGTTTATATGTCAATCCCTGATGGTTTTTGTGAATGGTTAGTAGAGACTAAACCAGAAAACATGAAGAAAATCTGTGTTAGAAGTATTCTTTAAGCAGATAAAGAGTAATATGTCCTCAAGCTGTGTAGATACCTTTATGGATTGAAGCAAGCAGCTAGATTGTGGTATAATACCATGAATGAGAAACTGATACAGATTGGTTTCAAGACTTCTGAGGCCAACCCTTGTCTCTTTGTAAGAAAGGATGCATTTTTTTGTATGGGTCAATGAAATTATCATTATTGGAAATGGTAAAGAGAGAGTCATGGAGACACTCAAAAAGGAATTCAAGATAAAATATCTTGGTCTGGCCCAACAGGTGCTAGGAATGAAAGTCAGTAAGAGCAAGAATGGTATTAAGTTAGAACAGAGCCATTATGTGGAAGCTCTTCTTAAGCAATATGCCTTGGAGGATGCAAAGGAGTTTGGTACTCCCAAGCAGTCAAACATTTGTTTAGAAAAGTCTAAAGATGAGGAGTATCTGGAGTTTGTTCAATCTGGGAGCAACTACAGGTCAGCTATTGGATTGCCTAATTAGTTGGAGCAGTGTACAAGGCCCAATATTGCTTTTGAAATTGGTGTCTTGTTGCAACACTTAGAGAAGCCAAGCATGAGGCATTGGTCAGCATTTAAGAGAGTTTTGAGGTATCTTAAAGGAACGCACAGTCTGGGACTGTTGTTTACAAAGTCAGCAAACTTTGATTTGGTTGGTTATTCCAATGCAAGTTGGGCAGATGGTAACACTAGAGAATAAACAAGTGGTTTTGTATTCTTCTTAGGTAAGGATCTGGTGTAATGGATGCCCAAGAAGGTGTTGGCAAAAAGTCTTTCATCAACAGAGGCCAAGTATAGAGATTACTTAGCAGCTTCACAGGAAGCAAAATGGTTGAAAAAAGTCTTAGAGGATACACATAAACCACAAGGTTTTGCGGTGTTGTATTCTGATAACCAGAGTGCCATTGTGTTGGCTCAAAACAAAGTGTTCCATTCAAGAATGAAACATATCAATGTTCACTATAACTATATTTTCAATGCAGTTAACTGCAAGGAGATTGTGTTGAGGTACATGCCCACTGGAGCAATGATTGCGGATATCTTGACTAAGGCTTTAGATAGGAACAAGCATCAAGGCTTTGTGACTAATATGCGGATGTCACCCCTTTTGGATTAAGAGGGTGTGTTAAAATACATATGCACTTACACATGTGCTACGTATAAGTGTTATCCAAATGGGATGCACATATGGGCCTCTCTGGCCCATTGGACACTCACACAGACCATACAGGCCTGTGTGGATGTCACTGATTTGGGGAAACTGGCCTCAAAACACGTGAAACAGGCTCATTGTTACAGGGGCCCTAACGGGCCCGGTGGACAATATGGTAAAATACAGCCAGATGGGCTTGTATGGGAATAATTGGGCCCAAGGTTTATTTTGGACATACTTGGCCAGACGGGCTGGCCCTCCAAAGTTTGTTTTACTTATTTTCGGGCTTGGGGCGGCCCATCATGGCCGCCGCCCATGTTGCAGCCCGGTCGGGGCTGCCGCCTGCATTGTAGCCTGCTCGGGCCGCTGCCTGTGTTGCGGCCTGCTTGGGGCCACTGCTTTTGCCTTTGGCCCGTCTATGGGGCCCAACGGCCCGCGCAGGGCCATTGTTGCGGCTGCTGCGGGGCTCGTGGTCCCGGCTCCTCCCCCTCCCCTTGCTTGCCATCTTGAGGGGGCAGGGGGAGGGCTGGCTGGTTGTAACCAGCCAGCAACTGGTTGCAAGGGGCAACCAGTCATGGTGGGGGGGACTTGATCACCCCCCCACTAAAAGAGGTGGCCAGGCTGGTTTCATCAAGGCAACCGGCGGTGGGGGGGGGGGGAATTGACCACCCCCTCACCATAAAAGGGGCGCTCTCCCCCCCCCCTTTACCAAGGGGGAGGAGCAACAGGCTAGAGGGGACCTGACTACCCCCCAGCCCACTTACCGTAGCAACACCCTGGGGGTATTGACCCCCAGGGCCCCAGGTAGGGGGATTTGACCGCCCCCTCCAGGGATTTGAGAGAAAGAGGGGGGGGCAGCATGTCCGCCGGTTACACCCCCCCCAGGTGAGATTTTGGTTGGACTCAGGTGAGTCCTGGGTCCCACCTGGCCCACATGAGGGGCCAGGGCTTTACAAGTGCTAAGATAAGTAACAGGGCTGGTTGTAATGTACAACCAGCCAGGGATTGAACAGCACAGGGGCTGGTTCAGCCTCATTGAGGTGGAAACACCAGAAACAACTGGAATAGGCTGGTTGAAAGGGTACAGGGACTGATGCCATGTGAGCTGATGTAGCTCAAACCAAGTAACAAGGCCTTTAGAGCCTGTAGAGCTCTTTTGGGGCGGAAAATTTGCCTTCTGGCTTGTTGTATAATGGGCTCACAAGAGGCCAATTGTTTGTACTTAAGGAGCTCTTCTCCCTGCTGCGTTCCATCATCCATTCATCATCCAATCAAATTCATCAACAATATCATCCAACATGTTGCCCCATTTGTGAGAGCCCATCAAGCAATTATTGACACAAGGTGTCCAGCATTTCTTTTGCTTTAAATACTGCTCATTTGCCTAAGCTAATTTATGGCCATAATTATAACACAGAACACATTGCTATTCATTTTAATAGTGATTATCATGCTTTGGAGAAGTTAATGAACATTATCTTTCAAGACTTGCACCTCTGCTACCTTCAAAATGGTTATTTAATGGAATTCTTATGTTGCAAGAATGCTTCTGTCAAAAAGATAAATAAATCAATGCTGAATTCAATCCCTGGAAATGAAGAAAATAATACAATGAGAACCTACTCAAGCCATGGCTCTGTTGAAGATGAAACACAAAATCTTTACCAACAAGAATTCCTCAATACATTATTTCTTCCAAACTTTCCTCCCCATAGCTTAACTCTGAAATTGGGTGCCCCAATAATAATGTTGAGAAATATGAATTGTACAATTGTGCTTTGGAATGGGACTTGTTTGTTTGTGGAAACATTGGGAACAAATATTATATTTTCCAAGATAGCAACATGTGATTCAATGGGAAGACTTGTTTCAATTCCATGCATTGCTTTGATTGCTTAACCAGATGAAAATGGTCTTCCATTCAAATTAATCTGCAAAAATTTTCCATTAAATTTGGCATTCTCTTTGAAAATTAATAAATCTCAAGGTCAGAAAATTTCATGTGTCTGCCTTTATCTTCAAGATCCTGTGTTCAGCCATGAGCAGTTATATGTAGCATTTCCAAGGAGTAGATCAATCCAATCAACAAGAGCAGTTTTATCACAGAGACCGGAAAACCAAAGGTCTTTTGAAACTGATAATATTGGTTACCATGAGGTTCTGAATGCCATTCATCATTTACCTTCATTCATTTTGGGCCTCTGTTTTTTTTGGAAGTTTTTCTCATAAATTTTTGTTTAATAATGCATTTTATTAACTGTGATCATTGAATCTTTTTGGAAATATGTTTTTTTTGGGGGGGATTCTGGCAGATAAAACAATCTGATTTTGAAATTAAAATTTCAAATTTCCTCCCAATGGGTCTCCAAATTTGGGGGGGGGGGTAATTATTGTTATTTTTTTGATTTTTTGCCCAAATTTCTCACTTGACTAATACTCCATGGGAAATATATGGAAACATTCTAGCATTTGCAACCCTGTAAAAATGTTTCAACTTGGTTACAACTGGGTTTTCACTCTGTCCTCATTCAGGCAATCTATCCAAATAACTCCCAAATATACACACAACTAATTCTGTTGAAATAATCTTTAACCATTTTGCAATTAAATGTTATTCATTCTTGAAAGGAGGTTCAATTTTAACTCAAGTTTTATTTACAATTTCTAATATATTTTGGTGATTTATGGTCAAAAATCAGTTCAATAAAGTTTATACCAGTATTTTTGAATTTTTTTATTCTTGGAAATTTATTATAAAATCTGAATTACTTTCCCAAAAACATTAAAATGTAAATAAATAAATCAATTTTGGGAGAATTTAAATTCTAATAATCTGGAAGTTTAAATTTGTAAAACAAAACGAGTCAAGCTGGTTCCTTATTCATTTCAAAAAAAATATATATATATTCTATCCTGTTTTCAAACATGTTCTTTGAAATAAAATTATACTCACAAGGATGGGCTGGTATATTCATCAAAACTTTTATAAAAACTCCAGCATTGCAAGAGTATTTACTGAATGCTTTAAGCTTTGAAAAATTTTCTCATAAGCTTATTATTTCAAACAAAAAATGATATTGAGATTTTAATTGGCTATTTTATTCATACTAAAAGAATATCCCTCAACTTTTATAAATTTTTCAGGGCCTTTTTACCCATGTTTTTGGTTGATAGTGAATCAAACCATCACACTTGTTTCTGATTTTCTGTCATTTTCAGGACTGTGAAGATTGAATTTTTGAAGAAACAATGAAATAATTTCATCATTTAACTAAAAAATAAACCTATTTATGTAGCTAAACTTCTTAAATAAGCACAATTAAAAAATAATTTTTTATTGGTTACTTTTTTTGGCTTATTATGCAAAGATAAATTATTAGCTTCATAAAGCCCACAAAAGGAGTGGATTAAAATAATAAGTGAGTCAGGAAGATAAACCCAATCTATGAATTCTTTCCAATTTTTTTTCTCCTTGTGGATATGCCGGTTTGTTGATACCACTGTAAAAAATCAATTTATTAGGATTTTGAAAGCTTTTATTATTTACCTGGCCTCCAGGTTTTCCTGAAGCCTTCCTTTTTTGATATATTTTAATGATGGGGTGTAATCTGGTGTTGGTGTTTTTAATTGACTCCACAGCAACTGCTTTGTAAAAAATAAATTTTAAAATATCTTTCACATGGTTTTTTTAGACTACAGTATTTATAAATTTTTTGAATATCATTTTTAGCCATTCAACAATTCAAAATTTCTGGAAGCTACCCTTCAGAAAACCTTGGTCAATTTCTTTCCAAATGATGAATTGTCTATAAGTTTTTATGAGTGAAATTTGGTTGGTTTAGTATTCACCCATCAATTTTCTTGTAATGTTTCTCAATTTTTTTACAGGTAGATATAATTCAGACAGAAAAATTGCAGTTTTTTTCTTGGAAAAGGGGGGAAACAGATTCAAGGTATTTAAAGTAGTGGAAATTGAGTTGCAGCCCCTTCAAGATATAATTACAACCCAGGTTTGATGTAGTTGTGCATGTTGAAAATATTGGATTTGGTGTTGAATTGTATTTTTAAAGGATGCCCAATATGAATTAATTTCAGAAAACCTTCAAAATTGAGACAGAAATTTCTCTCAGACCTTCACCCAAAGGTCTGGGGGACACTGTGGATTTAGGAGTGAAATAAAATGGCATGCATATACACAGTGTCCTTGTGCATTGCTCCAAAAATATCTTCCAAATTGGATTTAAATTATCTTTCTGAAAAAAATAATACTCCAGTTCAATCAAAATAATTTGGAAATACTTTGGAAGTCATAAAACCCAAAACTCTCCCAAAAAATTTAATATTGAACAATCCCTTATCTGAAAATGTTTTGGGATATGGTATTCCAAATGAATTCAAGTTGTTTTAAAAACTTGACCATTCATTGGTGTTTGATTTTTTGATGTTAAAATTTGTTGTTGATCTGGTTTGGTCAATTAATTCAAAAAATGAAGTTCTAAAGATCTCCCCCATTTTCAATCAGCATTAGTAATAACTAAGAATTTTCCTGTCCAACAAAAACTCAAAATAAATGATATTTTTGGTTTTGGAATGAAATCTTAGTCCAACAGTATTTTTGGTTGGTTTGGTTCAAGCTGTTGTCCTTCCATGAATATTAGGTAATGTTAAATTCATGGCCCATTGAGCCGTTGTGGTGTCATTATATAGCCTCGGGTCGGGGACTGCGTTGCGGCCTGCGCGCTCAGCATCTGGTAGGTTAGGCTCAGCAGTGGGGGTGCGCCGGTCCTCAGCAGTAGCCGCTGCGGGTTCAGCAGTAGCCGCTGCGGGCTCAGCAGTGGGCGCGGCGGGATCGGGCACGTGACTGCGGGCCGGGCCTGACTAAGGGAGGCGGGCCGCAACCCGCTTGGATGTCTGACTCATGGATGGAGCTGGGCCGACCAGGTTCTCGGAACGGCTAGTCGGGGGAGGAAAAAGCGGGGCGACAGCGGGGCTATATGTGTGGGCAGCCGCGCGCAAGCGCGGGCCGGCCACGGGACGGGAAAATCCACGACGGCGCGTCGGGTGGATGCGCGCAAGCGCGGTGAACCTTGGGTATCGCGCGGCGGAGGGCCGCGCCACGAAAAGACGAACCGGATGCGCGTAATGACAGGCGAGCTGGCGGGGATAGGGTATGGGTATGGGTTTAGGGATGGGTCAGGGTTCTGGGTCTAGGGTTCCTTCTTCATGGTTGCCAGTCTGTCTTTGTGCTTGTGCTTAGGTTAGGGTTGAGGGGGAGGGCTCAAATACCCTTCCCCTCGACTCCGGGTTGTAGGGGGGATCTCATCATGGATCGGACTATCTCTCTCCCATTCTCTCTCTCTCTCTCGGAGTAAAGAAAAGGAAGCATTCTCGGTCTTACAGACGCTAGGACCATCAATCCCATAACTAGGGACAACTTTGTGAGGGAAAACCTCTAAAGTCTCCACATCTGGGGGTCTGGCCGGGAACTCTCGATCCGTTCTCAGTCTCTTGAAGATTACGCAGAATGCTACCGACAACCACTCCGGGATCCAATGCTCCCCTTCCCTACCCTCCACGCCCGACTCCCGTCTCTTCTGCTCAACCCCCTCCGCCGCCGTCCGCTCATGCTCCTAGAGTTAGCGGGTTTGCTCCTCCCTCGGAGGGGTCGTCGGACATGGCGGCAGAGGCCCCTCGCCGCGTTTGGTTGAGGCCGAGGGATTTCCCTCATCTTCGGTTCAGTACCTCGGATGTCGAGCGGTTCCTTTCTAGGTTTGAAGGGATTGCGGACTCGGAGGGCGCGTCGGGCGCGGATAAGGTTTGGACTATCGTGCTGTTCATTACCGAGGAGGAAAAGCTGGGGGACGTGGAAGAAATGGTTGGATACGAGAGGCAAGACTGGGGGAAGTTGAAAAGCGAGATGTTGGCAAGGTGGGGAAAACGCGAACCTCGGTTTTGGGAAAGCGACTTCAATCGAGCTGCGGAGGAGGCGATTGAGAATGGCGGGGTGCGATCGCGCAAAGGATTAGTGGAATATATGTCAAGGTTCGAGCGAATCTACGGGTACCTTGCAAAGAACGAGGTTGTCGCGGGTCAGACGGGTGCCATGAAGCGGGCGTTTCTGGGAGGTCTCGCGCCCCAGCTCCGTTCCAGAGTGCAACGATACCTGTACGACCACGGCCTGGTCAAGAGGTCGCTGGATGGGAGCGTCGCGATTCTCCCCGATCTTTCGGTTATCCGTCAAGCCGTGGAAAGCAAAATTGATCTGGACGAGCTCATCGCGGATACGGCACGAACGTACCCGTCTTCCTCCAAGAAATCGGTCACGATCTCGGCGCCGGCCCCCGACCAAACTTCGGCCGCACGGCCGCCAATGCCCCCTCATGCCGGACTTTCCCAGCAGTCTCAGGGACCATCAGTTGGGGAGATAACGGAGATTCTGCGGGACATAAGGGTTTTCCTCAACCGGACACCGGCTCCGACAGCTCCGGCAGCCGCACCGTTTCCGGCGGCTCCTTCTCAACCGCGCGCGGTGCCGCCTCACATGGCGGAGGGGTTCCAGCCCCCTAGCGGATCATCCGGATCGTACGGGTCGCCGCAATGTTCATATTGCGGGGAGAGAGGGCACTGGAAGTCAGTTTGCGAGGATCTCACTCGGGACATGGACGAAGGGCTTGTTCGCGCATCCGGGATGACGTACATATTTCCAACGGGTGAATCTGTGGACCTGACCAAGGACAAGCCGCCACCAATGGTGCAAGTGCGGGAAAGAGCAAAGGCTAAGGCCGAGACTGCTCGGGTCTTGCTCGGGATTGTCACCGCGCCCGGAACCTGGGTAGCGCCGAGAGTGGAGGCTGAAGTCAGGGCGTTGGCGGCGAATGAGCGTATTGCGATGGATGTCGACGAGCAACCAACGGCCTCGAAGCCAGTCGCACGAGTACCGATTTCGGACGGGCCATCCTCTAATTCCGCGGGAAAGAAGAAGGCCGCAGACATTGTCCGAAGGGTAATGGGGAACGACTCACCAATACCCCTGACCCTACGAGAGCTAGCGGCGGTGTCCCCCGCGGTCGTCGACGAGATGGTCCAGGCTTTAAAAGATTGCGTTCAGGGTCGGGTGCCGACGACGGTTCAGCGGGTTAACGTGGCGGAGGAGGAGGTTGATCCCGAGCCGTGCCGGTCGAAGTCGGTATCCGTCCCGCTTGCTTATGTCGCAATGACCATCGCCGGGCAGAAGGTGTGGGCAATGGTGGATAGCGGGTCGATGGTCAACCTGCTCCCATCAAGGTTGGTGGACGAGCTCGGTCTGGTGCGGAGGAAGTGTGCGATGGGTCTTCGGGCGTTAAATGGCGGGGAATGCCGCGTGGATGGAGTAGTAGAGGCAGAGGAGGTGGAAGTCGCCAAGGTCTGTAAGCCCCTGTCATTTCTCTCAGTGGAATGCGGAGATGTGATTCTAGGACGGCCATTCATGTTTGGTTTCCAAGCCCAAATGGCCTTCAACGCCGAGGAAGGGACGGAGGCACTGACCGTCAAAGACTCGCTCGGAGCACGGTACGAGACGACGATCTGCGATCACGGGAGAGGGAAATGGATACAGGACCCAATGTCTGGCGGCAACGAAGAGTCCGGCGCGGGGGTCGACCGTAAGGGTTACCCTGCGGAGGATTTTTTCTAGTTGGCCGCGGGAACCGTGCGGAGCAGGCTCTGGCTCAGCACGGGCGGCCGACAGGTGAGGAGCAAGCGGGGGAGGGCGCGCGTGGGGCGCAGGTGCCGGAAGTAAGTCCCATTCCTCAGTATGCACCGCCGGAAGGCGCTACGCTTCGAAAACCCTATCATCGTGCCACAGTTGTGAGCAAAGGCGA
This sequence comes from Puccinia polysora, assembly GCA_025617555.3. Taxonomy (NCBI): domain Eukaryota; kingdom Fungi; phylum Basidiomycota; class Pucciniomycetes; order Pucciniales; family Pucciniaceae; genus Puccinia; species Puccinia polysora. The sequence continues at coordinate 38,592,201 of CM062628.1, forward strand.
AAGCCCCGGTCTGGTCATTACTAGGACTTACAACAGCGACGATCAGGTCTGGATGGCGCGGTGTAACGCGGGCAAGTACAAACCGGTAGCGCGGAAAGTCCGGCCGCGGAACGAGCCAATGCCTCAGGGGCTCAACGGACCCTTACGACCAATCGCGTGGTCCCGCGACCCGTGGGAGACGCCCCTTAGGAAGAATGGATGGGTAACGCGGTCGGCGCGAATCACGGACGAGCGGGTGGACGCCCTCAACTTCGGACCGACGGGATGGCTGAGTGCGGAGGAGATGGATCTGCTGGTGTCGGTATTGGTGATGAGGGAGAAGGCGCTCGCTTTTGGACCGGACGAGCGCGGGTTGTTGAGAGGTGAGATTGGGGACCCTTACGTTATTCCCACTGTCCCTCACGAACCGTGGCAAATCAAGCCGATTCCGATCCCCCGTACCGTTTGGGAGCCCTTTCTGGAGCTGGTACGGGAATGCGTGAGGACGGGGCTTTACGAGAAATCCACGTCAAGCTACTCGAGTCCTATCTTCGCGGTCGTTAAGCAGGACGGGAAGTCGCTAAGGATTGTTCACGACCTTCAGAGGCTAAATTCGTTCACTATTCGCGACGCGGGGCTTCCCCCGCGCGTTGAAGAATTTCTGGAGTCAATGGCCGGGCGCGCTTGCTACGGGCTGGTGGAAGTGATGGGGGGATATGACCAGCGAGAACTCCACCCTGACTCGCGGCCACTGACGGCGTTTGAAACCGGGCTTGGGAGGATGCAGCTGACGCGGCTACCGCAAGGTGCGACCAACTCAGTGGCGGTATACCAAGCCCAAATGACCTGGATACTACGCGACGACCTTCCGGAAGGCGTGCAGATCTTCATCGACGACGCTGGCATCAAAGGCCCCAGAACGGACTACGAGGGCGCGGTCCTAGAGGATGCACCCGCGATCCGGCGATTCATCTGGGAATACGCGGAGACTCTGGAACGAGTCCTCTTCCGAATTGAGGAGGCAGGCCTTACCGTGTCCGGGAAGAAATTGGCGGTCTGCGTTCCGGCGCTCGAAGTACTGGGGCATGTCGTGGCCTACGACGGGAGGCGAATAGCGGAGAAGAAGCGGAATAAGGTTCTTGAATGGCCGACCCCTCGGACAGTGTTGCACGTCCTGCAGTTTCTGGGGTTGTGCAGCTACGTCCGCATGTTCATCGAGCGGTTTGCGGAAGTAGCGAGCCCAATGCGGGCATTGACGCGTAAGGGGGCGGAGTGGAAGTGGACTGAGGGATGCGACGCCGCTTTCGCAAAACTCAAGGAAATCGTGGGGCGCAACATCGTCCTTCGGGACCTCGATTACGACGCCGGAGGGATACGCCTGGCGGTCGACTCTAGCGAGTTCGGCGCCGGGGGGGTCTTGACACAGGAGGAGGACGGAAAAGATAGGCTGGTGCTCTACGAATCGGTCACCTTTACCGCGACAGAGAGTCGGTATTCGCAGCCGAAGCTGGAGCTGTGCGGTGTCACCAAGATTGTACGGCGGTTGCAGCACCTTTTGTGGGGCGTGCACTTTGAGCTCCTGGTTGACGCGGAGGCCTTGGCGCGAATGATTAACTCACTGACGCTGCCGAACGCGCCCATGACCAGGTGGGTAGCGTTCCTCCAGTTATTCTCCTTTAACGTGGTGCACATCCCAGGAAAGGCGTTCACAATGCCGGACGCGCTGTTGCGGTACCCGCGGGACAACCCATACGAGGGGGCGGAACCCTTGGATGTGGAAGCTCCGGTTGTTCGCGTAGGGAAGACGGAGGCGGCGGTTTGTCTTCCGTTGCGTCAGTCGGGACGTTACGCGGTCTTGTGCTCTTATTTGCAGGATCTCCGGTTCCCCGAGGGCACGACGGAAACGGTCACCCGATGGGTGAGGCAAAACGTTCTGAACTTCTTCTTACAGGACGGTCAGTTATGGCGGCGGAGCGGTTCCGTGCCTCTTGTTGTCGCGACTTCTAGGGCTGACCAGGAGGTAATTCTAGGAAGTCTGCACGACGACCTTGGTCATCGGGGTGAGGTCGAAACGCGGAGGAGGGTGAAAGCGAGGTTCTGGTGGCCGGGGGTTGTTCGCGCGGTGCGCGACTGGGTGAAGTCGTGCGAGGCCTGCCAACGGCGAAGCTTGAGGCTGCCCAAGGAGGTCGGCCGCCCCACGGGCGAGGACGCGCTGTTTGGGCGCGTTTCGCTGGATGTGGTCCACATCAAGGCGGGTAAGTTTGCGTATTTGCTGGTTGCGCGCGACAATCTGTCCGGGTGGGTGGAAGCGAGGCCCCTAGCAAAACTATTGGCGGAAAAGGTGGCTCAGTTTCTGGAAGAAGACTGGTTCGCGCGCTACGGGTCGCTTCGCTTGGTCACTGTCGACGGAGGGGCGGAGTTTCGGGGACGCCTGATGACGCTGGTGCAGAGTTGTGGAGCGAAATTCGGCCGTGTGACGGAATACTACCTGGAGGGCGCGGGGATGATCGAGCGGGGGCATCAACCAATCAAGGATGCCCTGGTGAAAATGTGCGGCGAAGACGGCAAAAGGTGGCAGGTGGCACTCCCCGCGGTCCTTTTCGCCGATCGGATCTCCGTGAAGCGGTCGACAGGGTATTTGCCTTACGAGCTACTCTACGGGCAGCGGCCCGTGCTTCCCGTGGACATTGAGCTGAACACGTTTTTGGGCGTGGATTGGTGGAAGGTTAAGACGTCCGCGGATCTGATCGAGGCGCGGGCTGAACAGCTCCTTAGGCGTGAGGAGACCTTGGGAAAGGCCGCGGAGCGGTTGAAGAAAACCCGGACGGCGTCAGTCCGCTATTGGGACGAGCGCTGTTCCCATCGCCTCCGGGATCCGCTGCGGAAGGGGGACCTGGTTCTGCTGTATAATCGGAGTCTGGAATCCCAGTGGGGCCGGCTTTTTGCCAACCGGTGGAACGGGCCGTACCGCGTGGCCTCTAAGTTCTTGGGCGGCAGCTACGGACTTGAGGAATTGGACGGGACGCCGCTCAAGCGGAAGGCCGCGGCTTGGCACGTGAAACGCTTCTTCGCGCGCGGTTCCACTTCCTTCGACGAGACGGCGAGCGATGATTTGGGGCCCGGGGGCGAATCGGTTCCAGAGTCCGACGACGGCGCGGATCGTTCGGACAGCGAAGTAGCGGCGCGCGACGCGCGGCCCCGGAGAAGTAGGAGGTTGCAGACGGCTGGGGACAGCTGCCAAGCTGGGGGGGTGCTAGGTGGTTAAGCTTTACTTGGTAAGGGGGTGCTCTAGCCGGTTCACAGCCGGGACAACTAGACACCCCAGAATGTTCGTTTCCTTATGTTTTGGTTTGGGCTTGGCTTTGGATTGGTACTGGCTATGGTTTATTTATTGCAGGTACGCGGGCGCGGCGTGGCGTCGGGCCCGCAAACGCGAGGACGAGCCCCGCGCACGGATGGCGGGACAAAGAGCTCTGCAAAAAAAAAAAAAAAAAAAAAAAAAAAAAAAAAAAAAAAAAAAAAAAAAAAAAAAAAAAAAAAAAAAATGAAAATGAAAATGAAATGAATGGAATAATAAATATAGGATATTTTCTTTCTCTTCTTTGGATTCGGGCTGTTTTCTTTCCTTTTTTTTCCTATTTCTCTCCTGTTTCTTTCTTCAACGGACGGGCGCGACGGGCAGGGATGGTATGGACGCGGATTAAAGCTTAGCTTGGTAAGGGGGTGCTCTAGCCGGTTCACAGCCGGAACGACTAGACACCCCAGAATGTTCGTTCCCATTGCTTCTCCCTTATACTCCCGGTTGTGAGCGCGCGCTGTCGGCGCGGTGTTTGTTTTGTTTTGTAGTACGGGTACGGGGAACTGTGTGGCAGTCCGTCTGGGGCGGTCCAGGTACCTCTTTTCTTGGAATAACTGGTCACTTACGGTTTCTCACGGAGGGAGCGCGCGGACGCGGATCTCGGCACTCACACTCACTTCTCACGCGGACGCGGATCTTGGCACTCACGCTCACTTTCCACCCGGACGCGCGGACGCGGCCCTTTCTTTTCCTCGCGCAGCAAGATGTATTTCTCCAAGGATCGCGGTACAACAATAGGACAAGAAAGTAAGCGGGAAAGGAGAGAAGGAAGGGGGTGGGGGCGTCTAAGCCATTCGCATCATTTCCTCCATGTCCGCCCTTGATGATGCCAGAAGGGCCCGGTAAGACGCCAAGAACTCGCGCCGGGATTCGGAGGATTGGGCTCCGGGGGTCGCCAGGAAGTTGCGGAGCATCGCGGTCGACCGTTCCGCGAAAGCCTCGAAGCCAGCCGCCGGGAGTGCCATCACGACCGGGATCTCCGGGATCTCGGGGGAGTTGGAGGAAGGCGGTGCCGGTGCTGGGACGGGGCTTGATCCGAGCGGGCGAGGAGGTGATGAGGGGGTCCCTGGGGCATCGCGCGGAGGGCTCGGTCCATCTGGGGGCGAGGACGGAACGATGATTGGGGACGGCGGAGGAGGGACCTCGGGGGTAGTAGGCCTCCCATCCGAGACCACTGGTGACGCGGGCGGCAGTGGAGTACCTTGTGGAGCCGGGGCGGAAGGAGCCGGTGTAGGTGCCGGAGGGGGAACCGGGGCTGCAGCAGCGCGACGCCGGAGAATCTCATTGAGTCGCGGGTCCCTTGCGCCTTCCCTCATCCAAACGCGGTCCGACCAGAATTGTACGGCCCTCCGATAGTCGTCAACGGACAAGAAATCCTCCTTCTGCGGCGGTCCCGCGCGGCAAAAGGGGGAAGCCGAGTCGCGATCCTTGCTCGGCGGAGGGCGGCGGGAAGGGGAGCCCGGCGGAGTCCACGAGTCCTCCGAGATGGTGTCGTCGTCCGAAACCACAAATGGGTTGGGACGAGCCCTTTTGCGCGGCCTGGGGCGGGAGCCGAAGTTGGGGGGAGCTCGGGGCATGCCATTGCTAAGCGAGCAACGGCGATGGCCACGACGGCAAGCGACACAGGCGCGTCGACCAGGAGCGATCGAGCACGCCTGCCCAGTCCGGGCGCAGAATTCGCAGGGGAGCATGACGGCGATGAGCGTGGAAGGGGAGTTGGTGGAGTGTGAAAAGAGGAGTGGGTAGAGAGGAGCGGGGTGCGGGTAGTCAAGGTGGCGATGGGAAGGGACCTCTGGGGACAGAACTCAAGTTGGGGGGGGATGTGGTGTCATTATATAGCCTCGGGTCGGGGACTGCGTCGCGGCCTGTGCACTCAGCATCTGGTAGGTTAGGCTCAGCAGTGGGGGTGCGCCGGTCCTCAGCAGTAGCCGCTGCGGGCTCAGCAGTAGCCGCTGCGGGTTCAGCAGTAGCCGCTGCGGGCTCAGCAGTGGGCGCGGCGGGATCGGGCACACGACTGCGGGCCGGGCCTGACTAAGGGAGGCGGGCCGCGACCCGCTTGGATGTCCGACTCATGGATGGAGCTGGGCCGACCAGGTTCTTGGAACGGCTAGTCGGGGGAGGAAAAAGCGGGGCGACAGCAGGGCTATATGCGTGGGCAGCCGCGCGCAAGCGCGGGCCGGCCACGGGACGGGAAAATCCACGACGGCGCGTTGGGTGGATGCGCGCAAGCGCGGTGAACCTTGGGTATTGCGCGGCGGAGGGCCGCGCCACAAAAAGACGAACCGGATGCGCGTAATGACAGGCGAGCTGGCGGGGATAGGGTATGGGTATGGGTTTAGGGATGGGTCAGGGTTCTGGGTCTAGGGTTCCTTCTTCATGGTTGCCAGTCTGTCTTTGTGCTTGTGCTTAGGTTAGGGTTGAGGGGGAGGGCTCAAATACCCTTCCCCTCAACTCCGGGTTGTAGGGGGGATCTCATCATGGATCGGACTATCTCTCTCCCAGTCTCTCTCTCTCTCTCGGAGTAAAGAAAAGGAAGCATTCTTGGTCTTACAGACGCTAGGACCATCAATCCCATAACTAGGGACAACTTCGTGAGGTAAAACCTCTAAAGTTTCCACACCGTGTGGCATGCAACACAACCAAATGCAAGCCATGTCGCGTGCCACACGGCTCATAGAACCGCGCGGCCCACACACCACGGTCCAGGCTTGTGTGGGATGCCGCATGACTACATTCAAGCCATGTAGAACTCCACAGGGCTCAAATGTAGTTGTGTGGAAACCGCGCGGCCCACACACCACAGTCTGGGCTTGTGTGGAATGCCGCGCAACTACATTCAAGCCGTTTAGAACTCCACACGGCTTGAATGTATTTGTGTGGAATCCCACAGGCCAACAGACCCTGGTGCGCCAAAAAAAATGAATGAAAGAGTACTAAAATTTTGGTTAAAAATAAAAAAAATGAATAAATAAATAAAAACTGGTACTATCCAATGGACTAACCCTAAAGTAGAAAGACCCAAAAAAACCACAAGTAACTGTACTAGCCCTAAAATAAAAACATCAAAAAAAAGACAAGTAACTTGACAAGCCTTAAAGTAAAAACACCAAAAAAACAAAAAACCAGTTTTTCAGCTTGCTACTCTTGCAGAGAAAGCTGTAAAAGTAACAGAAATAACATAAAAATAATAATAATAAAATTAACCTAAGAAGGAGAAGGAAACCATAAATATTATTGCAAAAATTTATTCTCCACCCAAAATTAGGTAGGGTAACTCACTGACCCCAACCTTGAAATTCAACTCCTTATATTTTTAAATAATTAAGGAAAAGAAAGACCAAAATACCATGGCAACACTATTGAAATTTTTGACCAATTAAATATTTCACATGTATTGTCACGTATAGGTTTCACACCTAAAATTCAGTCAGAATTGAGGTGTTGTGTATATTTTAGGAGTTACAGAGGGAAATGTGTTCTGTCACAATTCCTGCACGCAGCCGCGGCAGCCAATGCACCCACGCGCGGCTGAGCTACAGCTCTGTCACTCTGTCAAAGTTGTGTACACAGCCCTGGGCCTCTGAAAATTACGCAGCCCCGGGACTACGGGTTGACAAAGTGACAGGGGGCCTGAGAAACCTAGGTACCGCTTAAACATGCTACAACCTACATGGGGACATTTTAAATATGTAATAAATTTTCCTGTGGATAGTAGATAGTCTAAAAATACATAAAATTATATAAAAATACCTAAATAACCTTTATACGTATTGTTTATTAAATATAATTCAAAGTACCAAAAATTTTGAAAATAAGATAATGACTACTTCTAAAAATATATTAAAATACTTTAATATACTATTATGAGAATTTCTAGACATCAACATTTTTGTGACATACTAAGAAAACTTATGATGTAAAAATATTACATGAATACCCATGACTTACATTTTTAAGTAATTATTTTAGTAAATCAAATTAATTTTGAAAATAAGGAGTAAAATCAATATCATGACTTTACTCCAAATATTTAATACATAATGAGAACTCACCTGACATCAGAATATCTGTAGGAATGTCTATCAAAATAATTATTAACCTACTACAGATTAGTGTTTTTCACACATCAAAAAATCAATTAAAAAGTAGAATAATTCCCATACCCTGTGGAATTAGATGCTACCCGTGTTACAGCACCAAGAACACACAACAGGCTACCACTGGTTACCCTTCTAGCCTCGGTGTCTGTCCCTTTAAGCCCCTGTACCCCTCAGAAGGACAATATTGGGACTCCAAAACGCTATAAATGAAGAGCTCTTGTGAGGATATTGATACCCAGAGACCCACTTATATTTACATCCAGACACCATGCCAAGGTTATCAAATACTTATAAGAGATAAGTAAGTGATTTATGGCTTTTGTCTGATTAATAATATCCATCCTCAACCCTCTTTCATCAATTTAAAACTGCTGAACAACCTTATAACCCCAGTATACAGGTTTAACCCATCAGTGCACGTCCCAAACAGATACCCAAAGGATTTAATAGTATACCAGTGAGTCTTATTATCCTTTCTCTGTTGTGGCAGCTTGGTTACAAATCCCTGCCACTCCACTGTGTATTTTATATACATATTATCTTTGGGAAAAATATCCTTTAAACTAAAGGGCCCAAAGTAACCAGGCCTATGTGTTTTCATACTGAATTCCCTGAAGAGATGTGTTAAAGATCCCCAATATAATTGTGGCCCCTCTATGAAAAAATATTTAATAATCAATTTATCTATATTGATTAGTAACAATAAACCACATCCAAACAAATTAACCTTGCAATAAGCTTTATCCAAATATTTTGCGGATTTTTTCTGCATTTATTGAATAATATATTTATTATTTATTCTATCACCTCTGGTAGCCAAAGGATAGCAAGGGTCTTGGCATCCAGGAGGCTGATACATTTCAACTTGTGTTAGGCTGATCCCATCATAAGGAGTAAAATACTCCTTATGCTGGAATCAGCCAAACACAAGTTTAACTGACTTACCATTAAACTCTCATTCAAAACACTCAATATAATGATGTTAACTCAAAACACTCAACATAATTAAGTTCAAAATGTGATAACCGTTTATATTAATAGAACTTTTTAGCTGCATTAGAATTAAAATTTATATGAAACCCAATGATGAAATGAAGTCAAATTCTATAATCTCTATAATCTAGAATAAATTTGCAGTTTATCTTTGAGATGATCAACCAAACCAGAGGCTTTTTTAGGAATCAAGGAATGAGGTTTTGCTACAACAGGTGAGATTGGAATCATTTCTTTCTCAAGTACCAATAGAACCCAGTGGTTATTGTTTACAAAGGAAATATAAATAGGGTCTGATTGATCTGTAACACCATTTTTCATTGGAGTATAAGAACAACATGAATCCAATGAAATTAAACATTTAGTTCTGGCATATGTGTCTGCTAATATTTGTCCCATATCTAGTTTAGCCAACCATTTTGAAGAGGGATTTTGAAGAGGGAATATTTTGATTGATTTCTTCAACATTGAGACTTCTTTTAATCATTTCTACCTTTTTTTTCCACAAAGCATCTTAATGTATCATTCTTTATGTTTCTCTAATGTTTCAATCATTTCTTTTCTCACTTTAAGCCATCCATGTTCATTGCAACCAAGAGATTTAGCAATGACTCTAAATTTGCCATTCCCATCTCCAATTGGATCCCAAACCTCACCCAAGAACTTATGGAATTTCTTGGGTATTTGATTGAGTTATTTCATTTTTGTTTCCTATCATGAAAAATAAGTTAGTTTTCATCTCTTTAATCAGATTAATGAAATGAAAACTCACCAAAGATGAGCTTCTGGTTGAGCTTTGCTGCACATTATCTTCCTCTGAAGAGGATTCCAATTCCAAATCAGGTGATCCCAATTCCCTTTCAGTCTGTTCCTCTGAACTATGAAATTCAGATTCTGATCCTGCCAACTTGGAATAACAATTGATCATTAGTTATTTAGTTCATTAAACCCAAAAAATGAAAATTTTCCAAAAGAAAAGAATTAAAATCTTTCTTCTTTTCTTATTTTTCACCCTTCCAGTCCTAATTTCCTGCTTGAGTTGTTCTTCAAAATTCTCAAACCAAGATGGTTGTCTTGGAGTATCTGTCAATTTCGGCCTTCCCCTACTTGGTTGTAAGACTTTAGGTTCAAGTCTTGGATTCAATCAATATTTTGTGATCTTTTTAATGATATAATTCAATAGGCTGCCTTTCTCATGATCTGGAGATTCCAAGATCATTGCATTCAATTTTTCACGTAACTGAGGAGTGCTCAGAATTTGGTCCACGTTGCACTTCAAAAATTCAAAAGGATTAACCATTAGTAAATTAGGAATAATTAATAAAAAAGCATTAATCAAAAACCATTAATCACATAGTGATTTAAACAATCCAACTTAAGCCAACTTACAGAACTAGAACTGCAAGGGTCATAGTCCAACCTCCACTGAGGATGAACATCTTTGGGTACCATGGATCCTCTGAATGATAGATGGTCACCTATTTTGTGGGAACAGGGCAAACCCATAGTCATTTAGTATGAATTGGTGCACACTTTGCCATAATGATCAGGTTTGAACTTCTTGAATTGTTCCCTAATAAGCTGAATTGCCTCTAAAGACAATTTGTATCCCAATGGTAAGAGTTCAGGTGGGAGAACTGTCCCTAACTTAATAAGAGAGTTGTTTAGTGATTCATTGAACAATTAAATTTGATTTAAAACTTTTCTGTCATGCTTTTTCCAAACATCAAAAATGTTTCCCAAAAAGTTTTCAAGGAATCTTTTGAGAGTGGAATGAGCCCCTTCAACCCAAGAAGTTGTTTTGTTCCCAAAATCTGGGTTTATACAAGTCCACACCATTAAAAACGTCTCTTTGATAGGGAAAAGTTTATTTTCCATATACTCAAGCACATTCTCATGGTCTTTCAAGAAACAATATACAAGTCAAAAGGTCAGAACCCAAAACTAGTAAGAATAAGAAGCAGTAATTTGGACCTACTCTGAGTTATGCATCATTGACCTCTGCCTCCTTCTTGGTCTTTGAGGCCCCGTACTTTGCCCATATAGTCATAAAGCTTTTCCATCCTTCAATGCCATTAACAAAGCGCCCTTTACCGTTTGCTTGTATGTTTTTAGACAAGCGCCAAGTGAAACATTGTCTTGATGACTCTGGGAAACTAGATTCAATCGCACAAATAAGAGCTTTTTCATGGTCTGTCACAAAGACTTTTGGAAGTCTCTCAGGATCATAAGCCAACTCCTTTAATGCATTTACAGACCAACTGTAGAACTCAAACTTTTATTTTTTTTATGAAAAAAGAGCTTCTGTGAATTTTTTTGGGTTGGCTGTCATTCCTACAACATGCAATAGTGGGATTTTGTACTTATTTGTTTTATAAGTACAATCCAACATAGAAATATGATGGAATTGTTTGGAAATCTTTAATGACTCTGGGTGGGCCAAGAATAGGGCCTCCAAGTGACCTTCTCCACTGAATTTTGACCTATGAATCCAAATTGATTCTTCAAGCTGTTTGTAGAGTACATCCAAACCACTTTTCCCCTTCAGCTCTTCAAGCACTACCTTTTGCTTAGTGTTATATATTTTTTGGTCATCAACATAATTGCAGCCATCAATCTTGCTCAATTTTCTCTCAAGTTTCAAAGTATTGAGCCCATCATTCATTCCTTCTATCAGATTTTCTAAGGCTACCCCAGTGATTCTCCTCAGTTGAGGATGCACAGAGGGATGTTCTGGTGGTTGATGGTTATGTTGAGTTTCTTTTTAGGAGAGTTGGTACAAGGGGTCTGCCTTTGTGCAACTTTCATGGATTAAAAAATTGCACCCAACCTTCCTTGTGTGAGTTTTCCAAGAACTTTTGGTAAGGAGTTGCCCCAAGTAGGAACCATTTTGATCACAGGCAAAATAGACATATTTATCTTTCTTTCATTTAAAAACCATAAGAGCGTAACCATGCTTCATAGCTCATGTTTTACAATAGTTTTGCGCCTCTTCCCCAGGAGGAAAGGCTCTCATGGGAGGTGGTTCAAGTGGATCTAGTAAACATTCATTGGTTATTTTCATAGTTTCATAGGTGTCATAGTTTCATAGTTTCATAGTTTCATAATTAAAATCCCTCAATTAGTTTCAATCAAATTAAATCAGGCAAAGACCTCAGTAACATAAAATGTTACTCATAGCCAGAGGTCAAATCCAACTGTGAAACATCTTTTCCCTCAATTGTTACCCTAGATGAGGATGCAATTGGGGCTTCCAATGTTTCATTACCCAAATCCTTTTTTTCCAAAGCTTTGTTAACGGCACTATTGATGTAGTCCTTCAACACAGCCATGTCACAAGGAAGGCTTGCTACTGTTCCCATAGTGCAAAAAAATTGCAATGCTACTTCAGTATTCAATCCAACTTTCAGATGAACAACTGCAAAGTTTTCTCAATTTTAAGTTAAGAAAGATGTGTAAAATTTCACTTTAATATCTAGGATGCTTCAATTGATTTCAATTTGATTTCACTTTAATTTTGCTTTGGTATTGCTAAGTGTGGTCCAAATTTCCCACATAGTATATGTTGATCCCAAAAAATGAAAAAAAAAAAAAATCTGGAAGACAAAAAAAACAGAGAAAGGATCAAATAGGCCCAGGATGATACTCAAATTGGATTCAGGTTGTAAAATAATTAAACAAGAATTCCACTGGTTGAGATTCAGTTTGATTGTTTTTTAGTTTTCTGTTGAATTTTTCCTGTCAAAAATCTTTAATCTTGGTGAAGTTATTAATAAGTGAACAAGTTGAAATCAATTTCTGGGTTTTTTCAGCTGTAAGCAATTTTTGATAAATGATAGGTTCCATGAAGAATCTTGAATCAAGAATCTTTCAAGTCATCTTAATTTCTCAATTAAAGTGTTCCATTGATGCCCCCATCCAGTCTTTTCAATGTTGAAATTGAGTACTTGGCAAGTGAATCCAAAGAACATGATGAATTCAAAAACCATTTTTTTGAGTTTTTTCAGTGTTTTACTTCAGAAATAACAAACCAAAACCAGTTCTGAAGAATAAAAAATCAGATTTAGAGAGAGTGACACAATGATATGAATTTTGTAAGCAATAACCTAAAAACAGTCCCTACCCAGGCCTAATTACTAAATGACTGAAACAGCTGACAGAGAAGATGATTTTGAGAAGCTACTTCCTCCAGGCTTGAACAAACAGACGCTACATAGTGAGATGATTAGACGGTTGTACAAGCAAGATCATGAGATAAGGGCTCAGGGCCAGACTGTGTTGTACCAAATTAGTGTTACCCCGGATTACAGTTTCTTGAAAGGTCCCTTTATTGTGGAATCTTGAAGCAAAGATGGAGAGCCAGATGGATCAAAGTGAAATCTTGACACAAGGATCAAGAGCTTGATCTTTTCAGAAGTCCCCCTTGAAGCCTTGAAGGATTCAAAGGTCTTTCTGTCTTGCCTTGGAGGTTCATTTTGCATATTCAATGTAGTTGTGGCGCGGGTGTTATGAGAGAAGCGGAATCCTGAAGTACAACTCAAGGGAATTAAAGAAAAAAAAGAAAAGAAAAGAGGAGAGGAAACAGATGAACAGATGACTACAGAAACAAAATAAAAATAAATGAAAATGGAATCAGAAAGGGGTACAATAATGAACTCAAAACTCAACACCCCCCATAATGTACTTAGTCTTTGAGTTCAACCCAAAGTGTTGGATCTTATCAATAATACCCTTGTTGTCCCCATGAATTTTGTTTTACCAATTTTTATCCCTTTCCAGATATCCCCAATGATTGAATTGATCCAAATTGACTCTTGTTCTCCATCTAAGAGAGCATTCAATTCAGCTTCTGTCAAGGATAATGTCACATTGGATTGTTTTTGACTTTTCCAGAAGATTGGAGAGTTTCTCCAAAAGGTGACATAGCCTGTTTGAGATATTCTTGATTGAGGATTGTCCGCCCAAGTAGAGTCAGTTTACACGGTTAAGCAATCATTTCTTCTGGCATTTGGGCGTAGGAGAAGGGACAACTTTGAATTTCCAGCCAGATATTTCCAGATGTGAAGTACCTGCTTCCAGTGAGTCAACCCGGGATTTTGGTTGAATGGGGAAAGAATGGAGACCGGGGCTGCAAGGTCTGGTCTGTTTCTACAGGATAAATAGTTTAATATACCGGTGTATTTTTTATAGTTGATACCCAGTTTGAGAAACTCAACCTGATCCTGTTGAGAGGCTGGGAGCAGTTGAACGCCTGGAGTAAGTGGTGTTTGAACCGGCTTGGATGAGAGCAGATTGAGTTTGGAAAGTCCATGAAGAATCAGTTTGGTCTGATTGAGTGTGATTTGGTTATTGCATTTCTGAAACTCCATTCCCAGGATTTTGTCGGGATCATGTGCGCTTGATCTAGGAAATTGTTCTAGAAAACTTTTTCAAACCAGTCCTTTTCTCCAGAAACAATCAGATTGTTTACATGGAAGAACAGAGATGAACCCCAAGTTCTGTGAAGATACAGGAAATGATCCGCTATAGATTGGGCATATCCTACCTCCTCAAGCCATACGTTCAACGTTTTATACCAATTTGCAGGAGCTTGACGGAGTCCGTACAAGGATTTCTTGAGTTTTAGGAACTTGGATGATTGGAGACTTTCTTTAGGCTTGAGGATGTAAATTTCTTCTTCTAGGGGAGCAAACAGAAATGCCGCCTTCACGTCAAATTGGCACAGAGGCAGATTGAGATCCTAAGCGCTCAACAGGAGAAGGATCAATGTGGTGAACTTCCCAGTTGGTGCATAGGTATCTCCACAGTCAAATCCAAGAACTTGGTGTTTGCCCATGATGCAAAGTCTTGACTTTGGTTTTTCTGGTGTCAGACTTGTTGCTGGTTTGATTCTATCAACCCACATAGTTTGTAAGTAGTTCTCTGGATCCGTGTTGCAATCCTCCCACACATCTTGAGCTTCAATAGCATCCAACTTGCACTTGCGCTTGAGTGACAAGTCTTCTGACTTAGGTTTGGGAAGCAAGATATGAGAGTACTTAACTGGTCTCACAGTTGGACCTTGTTTGTGTAGATTATATCTTGGTGCTTCTTCACACGGTGTGACTGGATGATCCAGTTCTTCTCTTCCATCATCCATTGTTAAGTGCGGAGCTTCAGATTGATTGGGATGAACTTTGTCAAGTTGTTCCTAGGGGGGTCTCACCATCTCTTCCATGACACAATTTTCAATAACAACACCATCTTGGTTAGAGGGAGGCTCTTCCATTGGACTTCCTATTTCAATGTTGTTATCAATTTTTTTGTGAACGCTGTCAAAATCAAGCGCATGGATGTGTTTTGTGTCTACAATCTTGTTTTCAGAAGTCAGCACCTTATACAAGGGAAGATTGTTGTTATATCCTATAAGTCTTCCAATAAGTCCTCAAGTTTACAGCTTTGAAAATTGTTTTTTATCCCCAAGAATATAAGAGACTGGATTTCCTATTGGATGAAAGTAATTAATGTCAATTTTCTTTCCTTTGGACTGTTTGTAGGGAGATGGTTTAGAGATGTGGGAAGGAATCTGATTAAGCGCTAGGGCGCAGGATTTGATGACAATGTTCCAGTATCTTTTTTGAAGTTTGGAGTCCATGAGTACGGTTCTCAGAGATTCCAGTATGAGTCTTTTGAAAAGCTCAGCCAATCCATTTTGGTCCGGTGTATAGGGGTCGGCAAAGGTCTGCTTTATGTGATTTTCCTTACAATACTTAGACATCAAGGAGTTCCAGATTTCCATCCCACAATCTGAGTGGATAATCATTGGAGTGTAATTGAATCTCTTTGCCTCCATGTTGATTAATAGTTGAAGAGTAGTGGTGGCGTCACTTTTGTTCTTGATAGGTATCACTTTAAAAAACCTGGTGCAGCTATCCACAACCGTTAAAAAATACAAATCACAATTCATACTTATAGGAGTAATGGGTCTGACAAGATTGAAGTGAAATTCCTTGAAGGGTCTCTCTTCTCTTGGATGCTTATTCTTGAAAGGTGAATGGGATATTTTGCTGATGGTGCATGCTTCAAATGTGAAATTTTTGTTCACTTTAATTCCTGTTTTCTGTTGGATTTGACTATAACTCACATGACCAAGCAATTTATGGAGACATTCATCTTGAGACAGGTAGGAGATTTGTTGATGACTTTCAATGGAGAATGTTGAAACTGGAATGCTGAAAATGTAGCTATCAAACATGATCCAATCCCCCTTCCTTACTAGAAAACCATCATCTCTGAACTTCACAACAAAGCCATAAAGGAGAAGTAGTCTGAACAACAGTAAGTTTTCAGTAGATAGGGGAAAAAAGAGCACATTTGGAATAGAGATTAAAGATCTCTTGTTGTCTTCCAGCTTTATAGTTCCTTCCCCTTTGTACTCTAGGGATTCAGTGCCTGAGCTTGTCAATATAAGACCTTTCATTGATTGGTCTAAGTGAACAAAGATGGAGGGGTAAGACACCATGTGTCTTGAGGACCCAGAATCCAGTACAAAACTGTTTCTAGAGAATAAGAAACTTGTGTGAAAGGAGCTGACCAAGGTGATCTCACTGCCAGAGTTTTTGGATCCTGATTTCTTTTTCCTTGAGGAAAACAACGGTTTTAGCTGAGGGTAGAGTTTCCAACATCCGGCCAGATCCCTTCAGGATGACTTGCTCTTGGATTATGCCACTTATCATTGCAAGTTTTAATATTAGTGGTTAAAAATGGCACAGAAATTTCTTCCTTTTTATCTTGGGGGGATGGCGTTTTGTTGAGGAATTTATTATTTTGGAACATTCAAAGATGATCTAGGACTTGATCTGGGGTAATTTTCTTATCTGAATGGGTGATTTGATGTGGCGGTGTCCATTGAACCGGGAAGTTTCTTCAATGTGAGATACGCAATAATTTCAGGGGGCAAATCTATTCTGACTTCATGTAAGAGTGACATAGACGTTCTTGTTTTGTTGATGAACCCAAGTATATTGGAGGATTTAAATGGAGTTCTGAGGAATTCCTTGAAAACTCTAGCCCAATTCAAGGCGTGATTGGAAGCAGAATAGTCGTTTATGTCTCTCCAAATAAGATGAGCTTCTTTTTTGTTCTTGGGTGTGATGATGTTTGCTTGGAAGGTGTAAGAC
This sequence comes from Puccinia polysora, assembly GCA_025617555.3. Lineage (NCBI taxonomy): Eukaryota > Fungi > Basidiomycota > Pucciniomycetes > Pucciniales > Pucciniaceae > Puccinia > Puccinia polysora. The sequence continues at coordinate 38,608,790 of CM062628.1, forward strand.
TCCAAACATTGCTAAGCCGCAGGCAGTTCTGTGGAGGGGAAAGGTTCTTTTTAGGATTCCCTCTTAAGAGTTACAATAATATTTAAATTTAACAAGAATCAAGGTCCAGGAACTTGTAAATAAGGAATCAATGTAAGGGATGAGTTTGGGAATAGTTGGTAGCAATGGAATCAACACTATCTGAGGCAAGATGGTGCAGGGAAAGACTTGAACAAAATAAGTCAAAGTTTTGTTCAGAGTTCAATGGAACAAGGCGGTTGTAATTAACAATGCCCACAAGCTAATAACTCTGGTCATTGCCAGAAAATTAGGAAAGATCAAATCAATCCCAACCAACCTCTAGGTTCTCAATGAACCTGCCCAACTCTCCGCAATCAAGCGCTTGAAGGGTAACAGATAACTTTGGGTGGCTGAACAAAACAAAAGAAATTTGTTTATGAAGCTCTAGAAGAAAAAGCAATAACAGATTCAAACAAGAATAACCCAACACTTCTCAAGTAACTCAAGAGTAGCGTGGCAGAATTCAACTTTAAAGAATAAAGGGAGGTCTAACACTCCAGTTTTCAAGCTTAAAAAAACCTCTCAGTCAAACGTGACTGGATCCGGAAAGATGATCAGGGAAGGATCAGACCAGTACTGTTGGAAAAGGGATCAAAAGTGGTATAACACACTCAAGAATTCCAGCAGACGTAATTCTCTTCAACCAGAAAGGCTATGGTTGGTGATAAGTATCAGGTTCACAGATGGACAGATCAAGGTTTGAGTATGGAGGCTCAAAGGATCAAGGGGAAATAAAAAGATATACCCAGCACACAAGTTGCAGATGAAGGGAAAGAGGCCCTCCAGAATGATTAGATTATTGATTACTATATGAGATGGATCATATGAGATGATGAAAAAAGGCAGGGGAGAGACCCTCCTTTTATAGACAAGAGGCCTGTAGACTATTTACAAGAGATACTTACAAATGAGTGCGGAATTTTTTTTTAAAAAAAAAATGAAGATTGGCAACGGGAACCGCCTGACATGGGAGAGAGAGAAAAAGAAAGAGTATGGAGGTGGAAAGCTGCCCGCGTCAAGGACAATGGTTGCGACCAGCTAAGGAAGGTCCGTTGGTCACGCATGCAATGGAGATGGTTGCGCGCGACCATCCGTCAAACAGTTGATGCAAAGGGTTCTGATGGCCGCAAAAAGCAATGTTGGTTTGTGGGCGTCAGGGATGGATTGGGCAGAGCCAATTGGTCCTGTTTGGTGGGCTGATTGGTCAAAGCAAAGATAGAGCAAGGTGAATGACGGCCGTTGCTACAAGCAACGGCATCATTGGTGTTGACATCAACATTAGGTTGGTGCAAGTTCATCAATGGCCAGAATGGGGGTGAGATTGGTCATGGGAATGACCAATTGGGTCAGGTGACGCGGATTGTTCCCATGACCAATCTCACATGGGTGATCAGATGGGGTGATGGGGGTTGGTCATGAGGTCACTGGCAACTGCAAGCAGCGCTTGCGGTCATTGGTTGATGGTGGCAAGGTTGGAAGGGATGATGATGATGATGATGCTGGGCAATCATTGACAGGTTGTGGTGATGGAATGGTTGAACAATTGGGAGTTGATGGCCAATGAGGACGAGAGATCCATGCAGGAGGATGATTGGATGGAGGGGATGGCTGCCCGCATGGGCTTGGCCAAAAATCAGGGTAAAGAAAGTGCAAGGGGGAGATTTGAACCAAGGAGGACAGCATTGGATGACCAAGGAAGACCTTCCTAGACCGCTAGGACAGGAAAGATCTTGGAGAATGGGAAATCAGTGGGTAACCATAGAAAAACAAGATATAATATTTTTTTTTAAAAAAAAAAAAAATGTATTGATGGATAAGGGGGTGTAAAAAAAAATTCAAAATTTCCATAATCCGTGAGGTGTCCCAAATTGGTCACCACAACAATAGTATTGAGTTTAGAGATGAGGATTTTTTGTAGTTGCACGTTTTCCATGTGGCTAAGACCAATAGGAACTCCATTTGTGTCAGATGTTTTCTTGGTGAGTTTGGTGTAGAGGTCCTCCTGTAGGTCCATCATGTTTATAACTCAATTATCCCATATGGAGAATTTGTCTTGAGTGAGCAATGGAATAGCTTCTATAGCTGTCTTTAGAATGGTAGCTGTTAGTGAATTTGTCATGCTGGATAACTGGTTGGTGAGAAAACTTGATAACCAAAATCCAATGTGTTTGACTGTTAATTGTGTTGAGGTTTTTCAGTGTTTTACTTCATAAATAACAAACCAAAACCAGTTCTGAAGAAGAAGAATCAGATTTAGAGCAATTGACACAATGATATGAATTTTTTAAGCAATAACATAAAAACAGTCCCTACCCAGGCCTAATTACTAAATGACTGAAACAGCAGACAGAGAAGATGATCTTGAGAAGCTACTTCCTCCAGGCTTGAACAAACAGAAGCTACGTAGTGAGATGATTGGATGGTTGGACAAGAAAGATCATGAGATAAGGACTCAGGGCCAGACTGTGTTGTACCAAATTAGTGTTACCCCAGATTACAGTTTCTTGAAAGGTCCCTTGATGGTGGAATCTTGATGCAAAGATGGAGAGCCAGATGGATTGAAGTTAAATCTTGACATGAGGATCAAGAGCTGGATCTTTTTGGAAGTCCCCCTTGAAGCCTTGAAGTATTCAAAGGTCTTGCCGTCTTGCCTGGGAGGTTCATTTTGCATATTCAATGTAGTTGTGGCGCGGGTGTTATGAGAGAAGCAGAAGCCCGCAGTACAACTCAAGGGAATTAAAGAAAAAAAAAAGAAAAGAGGAGAGGAAACAGATGAACAGATGACTACAGAAACAAAATAAAAATAAATGGAAATGGAATAAGAAAGGGGTACAATAATGAACTCAAAACTCAAAACATTTTAATTCTTTTGGCATGATAGAAGAAATTGAAGGCTTGGTTATGGGCGCAAACTAAATTATCAGTTTTCATACTTATGCTTCATTTTTTATCATCTGCCTTGTAAATATTTTTGATTTAATTTCTATGAAATTTGAAGCTAATTTCCTCTGTTAAACCTGGTATGCATGTGCATTTTATCAGAGTTAGAACTGAATTTTCTGTTTTTTGGAAAAGAGTTACATGCTTTGTATTTTGGAGATATGGTTTTCTTCACCTCCAGTCAAACCAGATTTATTTCTTTCAGTAACACCAACATTACAGGCAGGCACATGCTAGCATGTGCCTCCATTTTTCACCTGGTGATACTGTTGAAAAAATCCCATTTTTTCAGGTCCATTTTTTTCATTTAATTGCTTAACATGAGGTGTTGAATTCTGTCACCCACTGAAATCCCATACCAAGTTTTTTTTACTTGCTTATTTGTTGAAATACTTGAAAAATTTTTCAGATTGTTATTTTTTATCCATTCCCCTAATTTCCTACTTTAAAATTATTTATTTTTTGAAAAATATGGGCAGGCACATGCTAGCATGTGCCTCCATTTTTCACCTGGTGATACTTTTGAAAAAATTGCCTTTTTTCAGGTCCATTTTTTTAATTGAATTGCTTAAAATGAGGTGTTGAATTCTGTCACCCACTGAAATCACATACCAAGTTATTTTTTACTTGCTTATTTGTTGAAATACTTGAAAAATTTTTCAGATTGTTATTTTTTATCCATTCCCCTAATTTCCCACTTTAAAATTATTTATTGTTTGAAAAATATGGCATCTGTTTATTTCAATTCTTTTTTATTTAATCCATTCCCCAAATTTGGGGGTAAAATACTAGTCATGATTTTATGTTTATTTGATATTTTTTAGATTTTTTTAATAATAAAAAAAGGTGCCTTATATCAAGAAGTGATAATTTATCTCAATTTTAATGTTGTGTCCTCCAAAATTCAGGATTAAAAAATCAGTAATTGTCACACACCCACCCCACATACTGAAGGGGCAAGGATTAGGTGGATTCAGCACAAATGAGAATGACCAATGCTACCCAAAAACTCAAAGTTAGTTGAGCTATCCTTTGAAATGGCCCAGGATATAATCATGCCAAAGAAATTACTAATAACATACCAATTACACCAAAATGCTTCATTTTAGCAAAGAAATTGCTTGAATGATGCCAACAGGCTTCATTGGCATGATTATAGTATTTTGTGATAAAACAAAGCCTTTTGACATAATTGGCATTATTTAAATAATTTTCTTGGTGTTATTACAGCCTGGGCCCTTCAAAATTCAAAGTTAATGTTCAAATTTAAGTGCAAGGTGAAAGGGAAAGTTTTTTGAATACAAATTTTCTTATTATTTCTTTTTTATTTGTTCTTGTTACACTGATAAGATCTATCTGAGCAGCTATCACAGATGTTTGATGTAACTTGGTTGGATGATGAGTGGGATTTTTCCTTGGTGGCATGAGGATAAAAATTGGATAGGGCAGAGGGGGCCTCCTTAAATAGAAAATTCCTGACCCAAGGGATTCTCAAGGCTTCCCCTATGGCTCTCTCTGTCCTGTTGAGGAACAGTGATTTACATTTACATGAGTTATTCCTGCTGGTTGGTCAAAAATTGTTACATCCATATGAGGTATTTCTGCTATGGGGTCAAAAATCTTACAGATTTATGAGATGTTTTTTCTGGTTTTTTAAAAGGTAGCACATGATTCTCATGCACGCAACCTCTTGCAGGTATTAAATATTTATGGTCCTGAGGTATTTGGTGAGGCTTGATTATATTTTAATGTTCCTCTTCCATATGGTGCTTCTGTATACTGATGAGGTGATTGGTACTGATTATTTGGCACTGAATTTTTTATATTGCCTCTGTATACTGATGAGGAAATTTTTTCTGGTGTTTTTGGTACTGAATGTGGTATCTTGTATATATTCCCTTTGTATTCTGGTCAGTCCATAGGTACTGGCTTTTTTTTCTGCATGTGGTAAATATTACCTCTGTATGCTTATGAGGTGATTGGTACTGGTTTGTTTGGTACTGCATGTTTTCTCTTTCATATGTTCCCTCTGTAAGCTGATATGGTGATTTTTACTGTTTTTTTGGGAGTTGAATGAGGTCTCTTGCAGATAGTCCCTGGAAATACTGATGAGATGGTTGGTGCTGGTTGTGTGAAGGTTCATGAGCCTCCTTCATTTAATTTGGTATGTTGATGATTTGCTTGGGTTCTGTACTTCATTTTTCCCTTGCATAGGGTAGTTCTTGATGTTGATGATCTGTTTGGTCTTGGCACTGCATGTGACTCTTGCATATGGCATGTATGTTGATGAGGTTATTTGTGTTGAATCGGTGGGAAAATACAGAACCAGAGTTTATGGTCCATGTTTTTAGGTAATTTTTCAAGTATATTTATTGAGGGTTTCCAGGTTAAGACCACTTTTCTTTCACTGGGTTTTGATGCATGATTTGGATATGAGTTGGCCATATTTGACTAGAGATTTATTATACAATTGATTTGAGATGTATCTTCCAATTGATTTGAGATGTATATTCCAATTGATTTGAGATGTATATTCCAATTGATTTGAGATGTATCTTCCAATTGATTTCAGATGTATCTTCCAATTGATTTGAGATGTATCTTCCAATTGATTTGAGATGTATCTTCCAATTGATTTGAGATGTATCTTCCAATTGATTTGAGATGTATTTTCCAATCCATGAGAGATAGAGGGGCACTTTGTCTGAGTGAATGCAGGTTAATTTTGGTGTAGAATCTGTTTTTGAGGATTTGAATTATATTTAGACTATAAAATTGTTTTGATAGCTCTCAGGTAGGTTTGGTACACCACACTGCCATCATAAAAAATGATGGGTTTTCTTAATCTGATATTCCCTATTCTAGGGAGAGTTTGTGTATTTCTTATAATTTTTGACTTTTAAATCATTGGTTTTTTTAGTTAAAAACCATTTGTTTGTTTTGACAGGTTTACATTCCAATATTGTTGATGTATACATTTCCACACACCAAAATATAAAATCTATACACCTTTATTTTGTTGTGTAGACTTGTTCAAACCAAAAATATTGGTGTGTGTACTTTTTCACGCCACAATTTGTGTACCATTAGTGATTTATTAGTTTTGGAATGGACCCACCCTAAAAATGATATTTATTGGATGCTGAAATTTCTAATTGCCACAGGTGATTTCCACAATTAAATTCTCCAAAAAAATTTTCCCCACAAAAACCCCATAGGGGGTCTGGGGGCCTTATTTTAGCCCCCCAAGGCATAAATAAATTTTTACAGGACTCCATAGGACCAAAACTTACTCAAAGGCCTGTTTTCTCACCCCAGGTGCTCCTTTAAACCTTAAAAGAAATGTTTTTCAACCCAGGCAGCTCCTTGAGCTATAAATGTTCTGCATTTTCCATCCATAGGAATGTTTTCCCACCCCAGGCAGTTTTTTGAACCTTGTAAGTTTATGTCAAATCTTAAATTTGAATATATGCACCTTTCATTGTATTGGGGCAAGATTTCAAGTTTCATAGCCCTTCCTGAAGTGGGAAAATATGCCAAAAGGCTTCTTTTCAGCTTTTGTTTTGCCATGTTTGTACATTTTTCTGTGGAAGGCTTGAATTTAGCAGAACTATTTCAAAAATCATCCCTTTTGTGGAAAAAGGCATGGACTTAGTATTTTGAATCCATGATTTTATCCCTGGACTAACTTGATCCTCTCTATTCATAAAACAATTAAAAACATCATACTTTGAAATTAACCACACCCTCAAAACATTGGAACACATTATTTGTCTCTTTTTGTCCACTTCCATTCATCTCCAATGACGTTTTAGGTATCTTCATCCTCCCTCCTCACCAAAAAGTCCACATTTCCTTTACTCTTTCTTTGAATCAAAAGGGATAATCAGAAGATTAAACCGCAAAATTGAAAACATAATCCCAATTCAGGCCAGAAAAACTCTTGAAGGAATGAAAATTTAGCTAATACCCCTTAAAATAATCCTCCAATTTTACGGTTTAACTAGATTTATCTGATCATGTTGTTCTTCTCAGCTGGATCATAAATCCTGTTAGATGCAACACTTACTTTGGTTATCAAAATAAAATTTCCATGGGGTGACCTTCATCTCCTAAGGTAAAATTTTATATACTGATTTAAAAAGAGTTTCAGAAGAAATAAAATCCATGCTGTGTTTTTCATCAAATTAACCAAGGGGTTGATTCAATAGCTATTGGTAAAAATAAATAAATAAATAAAAATTATAGCCAATGAAAGTAGGGACAAGGGTACCAAATTTATTATTTTTGAATTTTAATAAATATTTCCTCCATGAAATACAGTTCATAAAATCTTGAGCAAAAATTCAAACATCATGTATCTAGCTGATTTTGATTCCAAAATATAAAATTCAAGACATCCTAAATAGATGGCTAACAGCCATGAAACTAATGAAGGAAATAAAATTGAGCCACTTGGGACTGGAACGGGCTGATTCAGGCCTTCAAATTACTAAACCCATGCCCTCATTCAAATAAACGTGTTATTTTAGCATTTTTATTTTTAAATTAATCCTTTTTTTAAAAAAAAGGCATGAATCTAATAATTATTTTGATAAATCGACAAGGTTCAGTGTGTTTCTGCACTTCAGGAAATCCTTTAAAATTGAAAATTATTTTCCAATATAAATATTCATGAATATATAGCTTTGAGTGTTAAGAGACATTTTAAGTTTTGAAGGTTTTCTGGGGTGGCAATCAATGCCTCTTCATTTTGTGTGAAGACCTTTTAAGGTTCAAGGGACTTTCTGCAGTGAGAAAGAAAGCCTTCAAAGGTTTTGAGAAGGACCTTGTGTTGGAAAAGATTCCTTTTTAGGACATTCTGAGCCTATGGAGGCCTGTAAAAATTATTGAGGCCTTGGGGGTCTGAAGTAAGGCACACTTACCCCTGTGGGGTCTTTCTGAGGTATTATTGTTTTGATGATTCTATTATGGAAATCACCTGAGTTTATGTGACATTTAAAAATCTAATATATATTGGTTTCTGTGAAATTATGACCAAAGATTAACTTGGCAGAAAAAGAAGCAGTGATTAAAGCAAAATAAATGCTGGAACCTTGGGTCTAATAAAGGATAATGGATCTCAAAATGGGAGAATATATGACTATGGTTTTTATATATTATCATTACCAGGTTATATTGAATCCACTGCTTAGATCCCTCTGGCTTTTTTTTAATTCTGGCTTCTTTAAAGTACCTTAAAGTTTTGGAGAACATTTTTTTCATTCCTGATTCCAGCTATGCCAAAATTATTCTCAATGATTCAGAACCCTAATCATTGGGAAATGTGTATGGATATTGAGCTTGAAAAAAACTTTTGTTTTCAGTTTATGAAGAATGATGAGACTTGAATCAGTTCTGAGGTAGAGGAAAACTCTCACCAGTTATTTCAAGGCATTTGGATCAGAATCATGCAGAATAGTTTGAATATACTCTGGTTGGAAGAAGAGAAGGAGAGTATTTGCATCCTTTTGGGGATGCTGAAGGCAAATTACTGTAGATATTTGATTCAGAAGGAGGGTCACCATTTCAGTGACTGTGATAAAAGAAGATGATCTTCATGGAAGAAATAAAAGATGTCAATCTTTCTATGGAAAAAATGGCTCTGGGGTTGAATTTTGTTGAGTTTCGGATCTAAAAAAGCAAGTACAATCAGATTGGAAGAACTTGGTATTGTGGAATATGTCCCTAGTAAGAGATTTGGGGTATATGAGGATAAATTAATTTATAGCAAATTAACTTCATGCTACTGGAAACTAGTGATGGATTCAAACTTTTGAGTCATTCAATACTGAAAGATCTCTTGGAAAAAAATTCTTTCACAATGCAAGTTGCAAAGTATATTTACTGAATTTAAAAAAAATTAACATGGATCAATTTTACAGGGAATCCTTTCACAATTAGAAAATTCTTTCTCAGTCCAGCCTCAAATTTTGAATAGAAAATCAAAAATCATACTGATTGAAATTTGAAATTATCACCTATTGGTTTTTGAAGCAAGACCCCAGGAAATAACTTCTAAGAAAAATTGGTTTCTTGGTGTATTATAGTGTCCACCATAATGAGGTGGTTGTAAAATTGTATCCTGGAGAAAAAACAGGTTTGCTTGTTGGTTATTATTTAATAAGTAATTTATATACAATATATTTTCCAGAATAAAGAAATTTTATCTGTATCAGGGATGTAAAATTTGAGGAAGGAAAATTTCCACTCAAGAGGAGTAATGATAATTCTGTTGAGGTAGTTGAGCAGGAAATATTTTTGAAGCCTATTTTACCCACATGAGCCAACAAGCTTAATGATCCTGGAGTAGCAGCTTTGTCACAGAAGGGTTCAGTGCGCATTTCAGGGGAATCTGAGTAATTTTAACCTGAAGATCCTACATCCAATTTAAGGAGGGGTAGTAGATTGACAATACCTATGGATTGGTGGGGGTTATTGAAGCCCCATTATTCTACTGCATAATATGAGGAAGATAAATATAGGAAGTATTATATCCTTATTAAGATTCTGGAGTTAATTTCAGAGATGGGTAACAGGTTTAAACCAAATATCTTTTGCCCAGCTATGAATTCTGAAGATAAATACAAATAAAAGAAATCTATTTATTAAGATTTTTATTCTTTATATAATAACAGTGTTTTTGAATTTTTTGAGGGGGATTCAATTCCAAAAAGAAAGAAATATTTTGGGTTTATTTTATTTTTGAATTAAAAGTTTTATACTAATGCATTTTTGAAGAGATTCAATGCAACATGTGTTGTAAAAGGCTTCAAAAAGAGAGAGGCTATAGACTACCAAGAGAATTTCTCTCCAACTAGAAAATCTTTCATCTTGAGGTATATCATTTATCTTGCAGTGGATTTTCTTGAAGAGTTCAGTTTCTTGAAGAGTTCAGACAAGCTGATTTTGTAACAGCATACTTGAATGCAAAACTTAGGAAGGAGGAGACTTTTTATATGTCAATTCCCAATGGCTTTAGATAATTTTTTATTTATACTAAACCAGAAACCATGAAGAAAATCTGAATTAGAAATTTCTTCTCTGCAGATAAAGGTTAATATTTCCTCAAGCTGTGGGGGTCCCTGTATGGATTATAATATTCATCTTGGTCATGGTATAACATCACAAGCCAGAAACTAGTATAGATTGGTTTCAAAATTGGTGATGCTGATCAATTTATATTTTTTAGAAAGGATTATTTTCTATTCTCTTGGGTATATGAAATTTTTATGATTTGTAATTGCAGGTATAAATTCATGGAAACACTCAAGGAATAGTTCAAGATAAAAGAACTTGGTCTTGCACAACAGGTGCTTGGTATGAAGTTTACTAAGTGTAATAATAGAATCAAATTAGATCAGAGCCATTATGTGGCAGCACTTCTTAAGAAATATTGCATAGATAAAACAAAGTAGTTTTTTAATCCCATGAAGTCAAACATCTTTTTGGAGAAGTCCACAGATGAAGAGCATCTGGACTTTTTTCAGTCAGGGAATGATTATAGGTCAGCTATTGGGTCTCTGAATTATTTAGGATAGTGTACATGACCACATGTTCTGTTTGAAATTTAGTATTTATCACAACACTTTGAGAAACCAGACATGAGGCATTGGGTAATTTTTAAAAGATTTATGAGGTACCTTAAAGCAAAAAATACCCTGGGACTAAATTTTTCAAATTCAGAAAACTCTGAATTGGTTGGCTGTTCACACTAAATTTGGGTGGTGTGGTGTTCTTTTATGGATGCAAGTTGGAATGGGCTGCGCGCTGCTTGCTCAGAAGTCAAGACAGGCTTGGCATCTGGAGGCGTGGGGTGGATCAGATCGGGTTGGATGGATTGCGCGTCTTGCAACGCGCGGATGTACCTTGGATATCTGGAATGGCGCGTTGGGCGGATGCAGACATGCGCAGGGGGCTCCAAGTTGGGCGCAGTGCAAGGGCTTCATCATGAGAAGGACAAACCAGGTGGAAGTAATGGCAGGTGGGAGATATGGATGGATATGGGGTAAGGGGTATGGGATATGGATTGTGGGATGGGGTTGGAAGGATAGATTTGGGCTAAGGTTCTGTAATTAGGGGTTTTATTTCATTATTCTTGTTTGCTTGCAGTTTTACCTAGGTTAGGGTTGAGGGGAAGGTTACTTAAACCGCACCCTCAACCCAGGTGTGGAGGAGGAGGATTGGAGGGGAGGATTGGATTGGATCACAGAGGATTGGAAGGATTGAAGGAACAAGGAACAAGGAAATCATCTTATAATTCTTTTTCTCTCTCTCCCTCTCTCTTTAACTCATTGCATAAAAGCTCCTTACAGACGCTTGGACCATTAACTCTTGAAATTGAGGACAACTAGGGGATTTCCCCCTCTTTGTTTCCAAATCTGGGGGTGTCCGGGAACTCTTTTTTTGAAGTCTCTCAAAGGTACCCAAGATGCTACCAGCAGTTGCCCCTCCTTTTTCTTCCTCCTCCTGCCATCTTCTCATTGCTCCAAAGGACTACCCTCACATTTGATTCAACCCTGAGGGTGTGGAGTGATTCATCTCACAATATGAATTGATATCAGAATCTGAAGATGCATTGGATTCTGACAAGGCACGCCATGTTGTCCTGTTCATCATGAATGCGGAGGAGTTTTGGGAAGTAGAAGAGATGGGGGGCTACCAGAACCTGGATTGGCCAAAACTGAAGGCGGACATGTTGGCAAGATGGGGGAAGCGCAATCCTTGTTTTTGGGAGGGCAATTTCAAGAAAGAAGCGGAATTGAATTACGGGGAAGCTCCACCACCGGCAACCATCCCTTGGGTTAGCAAACTTGCAGAGCTGGAAAGGGACCTCAAGATGTATTTGAAGGGTCTTCAGCTTCCTAGCATGCCCGCGCCTTGGGTGTGTGCGTATGGGGACAATGATGTCTGTTGGCAATTGGGGCACAAGAACCGGGCAATGGATTTAAATGTGGGATTGGTTTCCCCAGAGGAGACAGGGTATGTGTTTGGAAAGCGGGTCTTGGCGGAATTGGTTCAGCCTGTTTCTATGAAGAAAGCAAGGAAGAGGGAACCAGGAGCGGATATTTTGCGCAATTTGGGAACCGGTGAACAGCGGACGGGTCTTGCCAAGAGGGAACCAGGAGCAGATATTTTGCATGATTTGGGAACCGGTGAATGGCGGACAGTTCTCGTGGAGAGGGAACCAGGAGCAGATATTTTGCGCAATTTGGGAACCGGTGAATGGCGGACAGGTCTTGCAGAGAGGGAACCAGGAGCGGATATTTTGCGCAATTTAGGAACCAATGAACAGCAGGCGGGTTTTTTGGAGAGGATAGGAGCGGTGGTGGAAGGAACGGGCCAGGCGTCAGAGGATTGCAACCAGAGACAAACCTCTTTGAAGGCAGGGAGGATGCACGTGGGATGGAAGGACATGGAGCACGGGGAGTGCAGGATGGATGGGCCAAGGATGGGCCCGGTGCCATCACAGCTAGCGGAGGTTTTGGCATTGGTGCAACGGACACTCATGGCTGGGCTTCAGGTGCGGAATGGGGAGGGATCAGGTCCCAATGGCATGGCTGGTGAGAAGGAAGTTGGGGTTGCGGCGGCTTTGGCGGAAGAAGGCACCTTGGGACAAAAGTTTGGAGAATTGGCTGGTAGAAGCGACCTGTGTGGGATTGGTTGAGGCATCAGCTGAGGAAAGCAGCCAAGTTGGGGGGGAAGCTAGCGCAGGATGGGAAGTTCTGATTTGGGACGCGGGCGCGGCGCAAGCCAGGTCCAAAAATGCAAGGACAAGCCCCGCATTCTGGATTCAAACGCATGAACAATTTCCAACAGATGATTCAGGGAACTAGGAAAGCGTGTGGCGCAGAACAGATGTGGGTCAAAGAGAAAGGCATGGGCTTGGCAGCGGGTTGGTGCTTAAAAAAATAAAATCTTTTTAAGTTTTCTTTGGTTATCTTTTTTTAAGTTTTCTTTGGTTATCTTATAGATGGAAATTGTGGATGGGTTTGGGAGGATACTTTTTCTTTTTCTCTCTCTCTCAAGGATGTGTGCACGCGGCTGGTTTTATTTGTGCTCTCTCCGTTCTGTAGATGGGTTTGGGAACTGTGTGGCAGTTTATCTGGGGTGGTCCAGGTACCTTGAGCGGATACTCTCAGTGGCGCGTGTTTTCTCACTCTCAGCGGATACTCTCAGTGGCGTGGATTTTTCTCACTCTTGCGGATTGCTCTCAAAAGCGGGGATCTTGCCCGTGGCTCTTATTTATCTCAGGATTTTCACAATCCCAAAGGCTAACTAGGGAAGGCGGGGGTAGGTGGGATAGTGGTGGATCTCTGGGGACAGAACTCAAGTTGGGGGGATGTGGTGTTCTTTTATGGACGCAAGTTGGAATGGGCTGTGCGCTGTGCGCTCAGCAGTCAAGACAGGCTTGGCATCTGGAGGCGCAGGGTGGATTGGATTGGGTTGGACGGATTGCACGCAGATGTACCTCAGATATCTGGAATGGCGGGTTGGGCGGATGCGGACATGCGCGGGGGGCTCCAAGTTGGGCGCAGCGCAAGGGCTGCGTCATGACAAGGAAAAACCGGGTGGATGTAATGGCAGGTGGGAAATACGGATGGATATGGGGTAAGGGGTATGGGATATGGATTGTGAGATGGGGTTGGAAGGATAGATTTGGGCTAGGGTTCTGTACTTGGGGGTGGTATTTCATTATTCTTGTTTGCTTGCGGTTTTACCTAGTTTAGGGTTGAGGGGAAGGTTACTTAAACCGCACCCTCAACCCAGGTGTGGAGGCGGAGAATTGGAGGGGACTCCCAAATCATAGCAGACACATATTCCAAACCTATATGTTTCATTTCATTGGAGTCATGTCATACTTATACTCCAATGAAAAATGGTTTTACTTATCAATCAGATCCACTTTTAATTTCCTTTGTAAACAACAATTACTGGGTTATATTAGTACTTGAGGGAGAAATGATTCCAATCCCCCCCCATTGTAGCAAAACCATGTTCCTTGATTTCTAAAAAAGCCTCTGGTTGGTTTGATCATCTCAAAGATCAACTGCAAATGTATTCTAGATCTTAATAGAATTTGACTTCATTTCATCATTGGGTTTCATATAAATTTTAATTCCAATGCAGCTAACAAGTTCTATTAATATAAAGGGTTATCACATTTTGAACATCATTATGTGAGTGTTTTGAGTTAACATCATTATATTGAGTGTTTTGAATGAGAGTTTAATGGTAAGTCAGTTCAACTTGTGTTGGGCTGATTCCATCACAAGCTTAACTTATGTTAAGCTTGGGATGGGATAAGCTTAACACAAGTTGAAATTGTTTTTTTTTTGGTGTTTTTTCTTTAGGGCTGGTCAAAAGACTTGTATTTTTTTGTGCACTTTTACTTTAGGGCTGGTCAAAAGACTTCTTTAATTTTTGGGCCCTTTTACTTTAGGGCTAGTCAAGTTGAAATTACTTTAGGGCTTTTCAAGTTAGTTTTATTCTTTTCATGTTTTTACTTTAGGGATTTTCAAGTTACTTGTCTTTTTTTTGGTGTTTTTACTTTAGGGCTAGTCCAGTTACTCATATTTTTTTGGGTCTGTTTACTTTAGGGCTATTCAATTGGATAGTACCAGTTCTTTTTGATTTTGATTTGGTTATTTATTTTTTTGTTTTTATTTAACAAAAAAATGAACATTCTTTGATTTTTTGGTTGATTTCTGTTTTTTTTGGAAGGTTTACTTAGTTTAACAGTTGTGTTATTACCCTTTCATTCCTTTTCTTTTTTTTTTTTTTTTTTTTTTTTTTTTTTTTTTGCTCACTGCGGTTTGGTGCTGTGTGGGATGCCACACGACTACACTTGAGCCATGTACAACTCCAAACGGCTTGAATTTAGCCGTGTGGAAGTCCTCACAGCGGCAAACCGTGCTGGGTGGGCCACACAACTCTGTTTGCCATGGGGGGTTTCACACGGCCCAGATGGGACTGTGTGGCGTGCCACATGGCACCTTTTGAACCGTGTGGATCGGATCATATGATATTGGATTGGATCACAGAGGATGGGAAGGATTTAAGAAAAAAGGAACAAGGAACTCATCTTATTATTCTTTCTCTCTCTCTCCCTCTCTCTTTAACTCATCGCATCCAACCTCCTTACAGACTCTTGGACCATTAACTCTCAAACTTGAGGACAACTAAGGGATTTCCCCCTCTTTGTTTCTACAGCGGATGGTAACATTAGATAATAAACAAGTCATTTTGTATTATTTTTAGGTAAGAATCTATTTTCATGGATTTCTAAAAAGGTCTCAGAAATAATTCTTTCATCAACTGAAGAAGATTACAGCGCCTGATTATCTTTTTTTGAGGAAGTTGTTAGAGGATACACATAAGCCACAAGTTTTTGTGTTTTTTTATTCTCATAATCAGAGCACCATTGAATTGGCCAAGAACCACGTGTTTCATTCAAGGAAAAAAAATATTAATGTTTACTATAACTATATATGTGATAAAGTTAACTGAAAACAGATGGTCTTAAATTACATGGATACTGGAGAAATTTTTGTGTATATCATGACTAAGGAATTAGACATAAACAAGCATCAAGACTTTGTTTCAAATATGCATATATAAGCCTTTTGGATTAAGGGGGTATGTCAAAATAGGTGTGCACTTATGTATCTTCCATATATGGTTTTAATCCAAATGGGATGCATTTATGGGCCTCTAAGCCCCATTTTATCATCATTCAGACCATGCAGGCCTGCGTAGGTATCATTGTTTTTGGGAAACTGGCACCAAAACACATAATTTAAGTCATTTGATACATGGTCCCTTACATTCCCTTTGGGGTGGATGGGCTATCCCAGCCAAATGAGCTTGAGAGGCCATTATTGGGCCCTATCTGTATTTTGAACACACTTTGCCAGCTGGGCTGGCCCACCAAAGTGGTCCATTTTTGTTTTTGGGCTGGGATGGCCCATTGGGGAAATTTCCTGTGTTGTGGCCTGCTTGGGGCAGATTTTTTGTGTATTTGGCCTGTTATGGGGCCCAAAATCCTGAAAAGGGATTTTGTGAGTTGCAGAGGGACACAATTTCCACTCTTGGAATTTTTTGCAGAAACCATTTGGTTTTGGAAGTGGTGGGAGAGAGCTTTCTCCCTCCCCCCCATCCCTTCATTGCTAAAAGGGTGGGTGGAAAGCAACCAGCCAGGCTTTTTGCATTGAAGAAACCAGTGGTGGGGGGACCTTATCACCCCTCCACCTACAAGGTCCATCTCCCCCTCCCATTACCAAGATGGAGGAGCAATTGTCTCAGGGGATCTGAACACCCCCCAGCCCAAAATTGTAAATGATGCCCTGGGATCATAAGCCCACCGGGCCCAGAAGGGGTCTTTCATCACCCCCCCCCCCCTGGAAACCAGGCTAAAGAGGGGGGGTTCTGCCACACATTTTTTGGTAGAAACTTGAGCTAATGGGTGGGCCCAGGGTGAGCCAGGGCCCAACCAGGCCAATGTTTAGCCATTGCCTAGATTTCACATGGCACCCAGGCTGTTTTAAGGGGATGGTTGGGAAAAACCAGCATAGTCAGAATTGAGACAAGGATAAACCTAGCTACAATAGGCAGCCAGGAAGGGATTGGACAGAAAATGGGCTGGTTTAGCCCCTTCAAGGTGGATTTCAGGTGGACATGCACCATTCAGACCAGAAGCTTCCTGTCATGATTGCTGGTATCAAATTCCAGGTGGGCTATTTGATAACAAACTAAGAAACAAGGCTTTTGGGGCAGAATTTTGAGATTTTCTCTTGTTGTATCATGGCACCACCCAAGCACATTCTTTTTTACTCAAGGAGGTGCCGTCCCTTCTGTTTTCCAATTATACATTTGAATTCATTCCAATAAAACATCAGATATATTATCCATATATTAGCCCATCATGAGATTCATTAGCCTTGATAAGACTCAAGTTTCCAGCATTTCTTTTGCTTTGATTACTGCTTCTCTTGCCACTAATTTAATCTTTAGCCATAATTGTCACATTGTTTTGTAATTAATTCAAATTTGTGGTAAGAATTTAAAAACATGTTTTGTGATAGTCCCAGGCTGAAATCTCACCTTCAAAATTACTAAATTCATGCTTTTCTGTTGAAAAAGGTGTGATTTTAGCATTTTTTATTTGCTAAATTTGTGCCTTTTTCAAAGAAAGGTGTGATCAAATTGGTTTTATTTACTTATTTCACACCCAAAACAGGAAGTTTTTTCAATCTTTGAAAGTTTTGCAAATACAAGAAATGCATGAGTTTAGATGATTAAGGTTTGGTACACCTTTGTCATAACACAGTTTGAAACTCCTTCACCTGAGCCAATTTAAACTCTAATCAAAACTCACTCCAAGCTCAATCTCAAATCTACCTACTCCTTTACCTGCCATTTGAAAGTTCTCCTGCATAACTTGAAGCCTCCACCTTCTTATCCCAGGCTCACTCTCTCCCTGTATGAGATAATCTCTACCTCTATGGCTATGTACACCATGCACTTTGTCATGTGCCTCATTCAATCTTCCAAGGCTTCCTCTCTCTGTATTTTTTAGTAATCTCTCAACCCATAGGTACATTTTAATTTGCATACTCTCCCACTTTCTGGATACCATTTCACTTTCCCAGGACTTCCAGATCAGTACAGGAAAGATCTTCCTGGACAGACCCAGCACCCCTTACTCAACTGTAGCCTTCAGCCCACCAGATTGAAATGTAGCAACCATGGGAAATCTCAACCTCAGCACAAGCCACTCATCCCTCAAGAACTTCTACTCAACTCTCACATATACTGGCCTCTCTCCTCCTCCTAGAATAATCCCCTACAAGGAATTAGTATGCTAATTCTTACTTTTTAGTCCCTCACCCAGTAGGTGTCATCTCAGAACAAGAAAACCTTAACCCAGCCAGCTATGCTCATATCAACTTGCCCCTTCCTGGTCTTACTCTTATAGGATTCAACAACCTTCTTCTAAAATGATCTTCCCATCCTTTGCAATCCTCCCTGCTGCATTTCTATCACAATCAATCATCCTGGAGCTCTATGGGCAGTAGTGCCTATGCAATCTGCATCTTGCATGCTCAAATAATTTTTTCCAAACATTCTGAGTTTTACAGGAGATCCTGGGGTGGGAGTACATGCCTTTTGAGGCTATTTTACACCACCCAAGGCCTTTCAACATTAATTGAGGACCTGGAGGTCTAATATAAAGCCTCGAGACCCCCTGTGGCTTCTGTATGTTGTAGAATTCTTTGGAGGATTCAATGATGGAAATCACTTCAGTCAATGTGACATGTAAAAATACAAAATAATAAATCTCATCTTTTCTCAAGGAATTAAAAACTGAACTCATATTTGAAAGAAAAAACTTTATTCATTATGATAAAAATAATAATAATTAATTTGATTTACACAAAAATGAATCTTTTTGGTTGAATGTAAATAGCTGTGTGTCAAAAATAAAAAATCATGGAAAGATACTACATATACATATTTTATCAATTAAATTCAGATATTTTGAATAAATCTTTTAAACAAAAGCATAAAAAAAATTCATCAAGTACAAAAATAAAAGCATCAAACACAGAATTCTGATTTCTTAGGATTGGAATTCATATTCCCAGTGGCAGTCAAATACCTTATACCAAACATAAAAAGGAACATTAAAATTCTGAATATAAATCTTAAATGAAGGGAATTCTAATATTTTTACATATTTCAAAAAAAAATCATTGAGTAAAATAATCATGATAATCAAATCAAGAATTGATTCTTTGAATAAAAACCTATATATCTGATGGAATTTAAAAAGGTTTTTACCAGACATCATCAAAAAAAATCTATGCGTGATGATAAATTCACAACTCCCAGTCGTGTGGGAGTTGTTTAGGGCCCCACACAACCCAATCAACACGTGGGGGCCCATACACACGTCAAATGGGTCTTTCCAAAACCATTTTTTTATCTATCTATTTATTTAATTTTTTATGTAATTATTTCATTAATTAAGTAATTATTTGATTGATCAAGTAATTTTTTATTTATTTATTTATTTTTTTGTTTATTTATTCATTCATTTATTTATTTATTGCTTTATTTTTTAATTTATTTATTTATTTATTTATTAATTAATTAATTAATTTATCCATCAATTAATTAATTTATTTTAACCAAAAAATCAACATATTTGGATTTTTTGGTTGATTTCTGTTTTTTTTTGAATTTTCATTCAATTTATTTTACTTTTTTATTTTTTTTATTTTGGCCCAAAACATTTGCAGTTGTGTGGGACACTACACAACTGCATTTTAGTTTTGTACAGCCCCACACAACTTGAATTTAGTCGTGTAGGGTGCCACACAACATGGAACCATTTTCTAGGAGCTACACAACTACATTCAAGTTTTGTGGAGGCCACATGACTCAATTGTAGTTGCCTAGAGTGCCACACGTCCCATTTGAGTCGTGTACATGACTCAAATGAGTCGTGAATTTATCATCACCCTAAATGTATTCAATTATATTAATTGAAATGTCTCAAAATTCCCTGATGAATTCATAAATGACACAAATAACATTAACAGTAAATATCCAAGACTTATTTGTTTGGATAAAAATAAACCAATCTTTCTTATTTTTCTCAGCATTAAAAAATTTCAGGTTTTAATTTTCAAAATTCTTTGATTTCTCTTTCAAAAAAAGGGATATCTAGAATTTTTGAATCATTTTGTTAATTTGTTACAAAGTCATCTACATTTCATCATAAATTTCAAATTTTATTCAAAGACATTATTTTTGATAGTGTCTTTATAATTCTTGCATTTGATGGATTGTTTTTTGTGGAAAAATTTCAAAAAATTTTGATTATTCTCATTAAATATTTTTATGTACAATTTGTCTATTTTTATTATTTTAACAAATTTGTTTACATTCCATTATAAGTTTCATTTTTCATTCAAATAAATTTATTTTTGATACTCTATGATTAGTCTTGCACTTGATGGATTTTATTTTGTAATTATTCATGAAATTGAAGTTCCTCTCATTAAATTTTAGTATGTGGATTTTTTTCATGGGTTTTTTAAGGATTGATAAAAAGGAATTTAAATTTTATCAGAAAGTTTGGTTTTTATGCAAAGCAATCAATTTTTGATATTATGATAATTATTATTATGTTACTCAAAGAATTATTCATTTCAATATTTTAAGATATATAAATTATTGTCATGAAATTGTTTTATGTATAATTTTTCCATCTCTTTTTATGTTTGTTTTGATTTATTCAAATCCCACCTGAAACCTGTTGAGCTGTTGTACTCCATTCTTCCCTTTCTCCTCATCAATCACATGTCAAGACTCTCCTACCCGCTCCTCTGAATCTTCTGCACACATATCACTCACATGTCACATAAAGTTGTATTGTATCTGGGCCAGCACACGGAGATGGAAGGATTCTCTTTCCTCATCCTTCCATCTCTTTCATAATTCTTCCCCAGGTACGTCTCTGTCTCATTTTCCTATATATCTTCTCTATTAACTCTAGTGTGATGAAATCTAATCCTTCCATCTCTTTCATACTGCTGCCCCAGTGAATCTCATCAAAACCTCAATTTGAACACAAATAAATAAACTTTTGATATTTAATCTTTTTATATTTATGCTTGATGAAGTTCTTGTTAATATTTTTCAAATATCTTAATTATCCTCATAAAATTGGTATATGTATAACTTTCACATCTCTTTTTATGTTTGGCTTAAGGTATTTAAATAGCACCTGAAACCTCAATTTGAAGAAAAAATAAATAAGCTTTTGATATTTAATGTTTGTATATTGGGTGATGTTGAATTCATGACTCCCATTTATGTGGGAGTTGTTTTGGGCCCTACATGGCCCAATGGACGCATGCAGGAAAAAATGCGTGTCTAGACGCACCCAAGGGGTTTTCTCAAACACGCGCAACCCCCTTGGGGCCATATACACCCTGTAAATGGCGGTTTTGAGCTGTGTTTGGGGGTTGTGCCAAACGTTTTGGGCCCCCCTTTGGTTGTCTTCAGTGTTTATGGTTTTCATTTTACCTTATTTTTATTTTATTTCTTATTTTTTTGTTTTTTTTAACCAAAATATGAACCTTTTTTGATCTTTTGGTTGATTTCTGTTTTTTTTTTTGTATTTTTATTTTGTTTATTTTGGTTTATTTTATACCCTTTATTTTATTTATTTTATTTTTTCCCATCAGCCTTGTAGCCATGTGGCACAGCTACACAACTACATTTGAGCTGTGTGGCACAGCTACACAACTACATTTTAGCCGTGTGGCACAGCTAAACAACTACATTTGAGCCATGTGGCACAGCTACACAACTACATTTGAGCCATGTGGGGCTCCACACGGCTCAAAGGTAGCGTTGTGGTCTGGTTCCATGTGGAGTACAGCCCAAAAACACTCAAATCATGTGGGGTCTGCACGGCTCAGGTGTAGCTGTGTAGCGGTAAATTTATCATCACCCTTGTATATTTGTATTTGATGAATTTATTTTTGATATGTTTCAAATATTTCAATTCCTCTGATGGAATAGATTTATATAGAGTTTATCCACTTTTTTATCTTGGGTACAATGGTCTTGACATTCCACCAGAAATATTGAATTTGCTTCAAGGAGAAATATTTTTTATAATTCTTTTAATTGATGAAATTTTATTTGAAATATTTCAAATTATTTGAATTCCCCTCATCAAATTGGGATATGTATCATTTTTCTGTTGTTTTTGATGTTTGTTATAAAGGGATCTGAATTCCACAGAAAATTACATTCTGTGTAATCTAATCAATTTTTACTGCTTTTCTTATTTTTCCCATACCGGATAAATTTTCTTTTTAAAATATGACCTCATATTTTAATTCCTTGAAAAAAACCAATATTCATCGTATTTTTAAATGGCAGGTTAACTTGAATGATGTCCATTGTTGAATTCTCCAAGGAATTTTACTCCCAACAGACCCCACAGGGGGTCTGGAGGCTTTAACTCAGCCCCTCAAGGACTTGACCAATTTTTATAGGCCTTGAGGGGCCCAAAATGTCCTCAAAGTGTGTTTTCTTTCCCCCCCCCCCCCCCCCAGGAGCTCCTTTAATCCTTAAAAAGTTGTGAAAACCTTAATTTTCTAAACTCTAGCCTTTCTTGTATTGGAATGAATTTTCAAGGTTTACAAAACTTCTTTGGGTGGTAAAAAAAACCAGAAGGTGTGAATCTAGTAAAAAAGTACTGAAATAACACCTTGCTTTCAAAGAGGTATGAATTTAGCAAAAACATAAAAAAAGCAAAAATCTTGCCTTTTTCAGAAAAATGCATGAATTTAGTAATTTTGAAGGAATAACTTTAGCCTGGTAATTTAAATGATACACCAAAACTTCTCAAAATAAAAATTTACTGTTTTCCATAAATTCTGGGTTTTTAACTCAAGGAGAATGTGGGACCATCAAGAGATCCAATAAAAAATGGAATAACTTCTGTCTCCATGACCTGATATTTATCCTTCTGCTCTTCCTTTGTTGACAAGACAATGGATGAGAACCAAAATCCTAGGATAGCTGTCATTTTTTTCAAAAGAAAAAAGGGGGGCACTTTTCCATACCTGATCAGGAAAATAATTTTTAAGTCATGAATAGGTTTCCTGTTCCAATACCAGCACAATCTTCAAGTAGTATTGAATTATTGTGTTTATCATTCCAATATTCATTCTGAAAGACATGATGGTTTCAAATCATCTCCCAAATTCTCACAAGTGATGCCATAAAAGGTCAAAAGAGTTTCTTGAAGCTTAGGTCAGGGAACCAATGCAGATTTTTCATTTCATACATAGCATGGACCAGAGCCCTTACTATGGGGAATAAGTATTGCATCTCCAATGCAACCTTCAAGTTTGGCTCTTAATATTCCAAATCAGATTCTGAATCATATTTAAATACTAAAACAATTTCAGCAATCCCCATGTCATTATCAACTAAAATTTTGGAGGTTGGTTTGGAAAGCTGATAGTGATACGTTTTATCAGTTATGGTGATGTGTGTCATCTGAAGTGATGATTTTTATTTTAAAGAAGACTGATGAGGTTTTGATTGGGTGTTGTGATGAAGAAATTCTGTGTATAAATTATGATTTGGAGGTGTGGATGGCTGTTTGGCATCTTGATTGATGATGATACATAAATAACAGATTTGATATTTGGAACCTACATTTTCTATGAAAACCACCAGTTTTAAAAACACCTGTTAGGGGGTATCTTTATTTCAGAAGCCCATAAATTTTAATGGCATGTTTTTTCTGAAAAGAGGATAATAATAAAAATAAATCTTTCTAATCATAAATTTTCCAAATCTGATGCAACATATCATTCAATGTTGATTCATTTCTAAACTGGATGCAATCATATATATTTCATTTCACTAAAATAATTTCTCCTTTTCCCATGAAAGCTGCCACCCATTGATGATTAATGGCCTCCCTTATGGCTGGAATGTACCCTTTCCCACATATTTTTTGTGAAACTACCCAACAGTTTTTGTCCCTCCAGACCAACTTTCAATAAAGCAGGGATAAAAACTCAAACTTTTGTGCTTGAAAAGATGCAAAGAAGAAGAACAATAATAATTGAGTGAAAATAATTTTAATGGAAATCCATCACCTTGAGTTATTTGATTGATTTCAATGAATAAAGTTATTAAATTCTTTAGAAAATTTCAATTTTTGTTGGGTATAGGAGTTTAGGTTGACCTGTCAATGACCCTGGACCCCATCTGTCCCTTTTTGTCCAGAGAAGGACAGAAAATCCGGGAGGTGGGTACCAGGAGTGTGGTAACAAAAAAAAAAAAAAAAAAAAAAAAAAAAAAAAAACTGGATTTCCTGCCCTGCTGTACTCCTTTCTGAGTAAACCTGTGTAATACTCCAAACAGTTCTGGCCAAAGGAAGTTCTGTGGAGGGGAAAGGTGCTTTTTTAGGCTGCCCTCCTGAGTGTTACAAAAATATTTAAATGTAACAGAATCAAGGTCAAGAACCTTGTAAATGAGTAATTTATGGGAAAATATAAACTTGGCAGTAAACAAAATCTATGGAAGACAACACTATCTGAGGCAAGATGGTGATGGAAAAAGTCTTGAACAGAATAATTTATAGTTGCTTCAGAGTTCAATAGAACAAGGCAGTTGAAAGTAAAAATGCCCACAAGCTAATAACTCTGGTTGTCAGCAGAAGGTTGGGATTGATCAACTCAAACCCAAAAAACCTCCAGGTTCTCAATAAACCTTCCCAACTCTCCGCAATCAAGCACTTGAAGGTTGCCATATAACTATGGGTGGCTTCAAAAACAAAGCAATTTGTTTAATGAAGCTCTAGAAGCATGTTAATAACAAATTTGAAAAAGAATGACCCAAAACTTCTTGAGGAACTCAAGAGTAGCATGGAAAAATGCAACTTCAAGGAAATACAGAGAGGTTTAACACCCCAGGTTTAAGCTTAATAAAAGCTCTCAGTCAAACGTGACTGGTTCTAGAAAGACAATCAAAGAATGATCAAGACCAGTATGGTTGGAAAAAGGGATCAAGGAGTGGTATAACACACTCAAGAATCCAAATAAATGGGTTCTTCTTCAACCAGCAAGGCTATTGGTTGGTGATAAGGAACAGGGCCACAGAAGGGCAGATAAGATTTTTGAGTATTGAGGCTCAAAGATCAAGGGGCAATCATAGATATACCCAGGATAAAAGATAATGGATTACTTGGGTCAGGATTGGATTACAATGAAAAGGATAACCTCCTCCTTCTGAAAATCTCACTTATTCTGGGAAAAGGCAGGGGAGAGCCCCTCCTTTTATGGGCAAGAGACCCTGTAGAATACCTACAAGAGGATGATACACATGAGAGCAGAAACAAATGGGATGGAAGCCTTGAAGGAAAGGCGTGTTAAAATATGGATGCACTTGTGTTATGTGCATTTTAGTGTGTAATCCAAATGGGATGCACAAATGGGCCTCTACAGACCATTAGACATTGCGTGGGCCATGTGGGCCTATGGGGATGTTATTGATTTTGGAAATTTGGGCTCCAAAACATGTTTTCCAGGTCTTTTGGGACACGGGCCTTAATGGGCCCACCACGGTGGATGGGCCACCTTAGCCAGATGTGTTTTTTGGGCATAACTGGGCTAAAGGTTTATTTTGGACACACTTGGCCAGACAGACTGGCCCACCAAAGTTTAGTTTTTAGTTCTTTGGGACTTGGCTGCCCATTGGGGCCACCACCCATGTTGCGGCCTGCTTGGGGCTGCTTGTTTCCTGCCTGGGTTCCTGGGCTCAAAGGCCCATGCGGGGCCATTGTACGGGGCAGGGACTCTGTTTGAAGTCCTTGCACCTGCTGTGTGCAAGGCCATGGCCCCAGTTGCGCCACCCTGCTGGTTGCAGCCGCCGGGGTGGGTTGAGGCCCCTGCCTCCCTCCCATCAAGACCAGCAAGGACCGGCCGCAAAAAGAGACCAGCAAGGTGGGGTGGGATTTGACCACCCACCCACCTCAAGCGTAGTGACAACAAGTTGCAGGGGCCATCTCCCCTCCCCCCCCCCCCCCATTACTGAGGGGGAGGCGGCCTGGGGCTGGGTGGGCTTCACCACTGCCCATCCCACTCATTGTTTGCATTGCTCTGGGGGGTATCAACCTCCAGGGCTCCCTGGGGGGGGATTTGACTGCTCCCTCCAGGGATTGAGAGAGAGAGGGGGGGGACACACATGTCCGCTGGTTACACCTCCCCTCCTGTAAGTTTGACCGGACCCAGAGTATTTCTGGGTCCACCCTGGCCACTCTGAGGGCCAGGGGCTGGTTGCAGGAGGCAACCAGCCATGTGAGTTGGTAATAAGGACCAATAAGGTCAAGAGGGAATTTTAACTGGGTAACAGGGCTGATTGTAATAGACAACCAGCCAAGGTCTGAACAGCAACAAGGGCTGGTTCAGCCCAGTAAGGGTGTAAAAACAAAACTCAACTGGTACAGGCTGGTCATAAGGGTTCAGGGACTAATGCCAAGTGGGCTGAGTAAGCCCAAACCAAGTAGCAAGGCTTGTAGAGCCTGTAGAGCCCATTTAGGGCGGAATTTTTTCCTTTTGCTTGTCATTACATGAGCTCCACATGAGCACCATCTTTTTTATTTAAGGAGCTCTTCTCCCTGCTGTTTTCCATCCATTTATTCACCAATTCATTCACCTTCACCACTGCACCATTGCCTCTGCCTCATATTTAGGACCAATCATAAGACATTATTGTCTCAGCATTTCTTTTGCTTTAAATACTGCTCTTTGACTAAGCTTTTGGGCCAATAATTCTCACAAGGCGGACAACTGATGAGCCATTTGGGATGAACAAACTTTCAAGCTACTGTCAGAAAGCTGCATGGAAAACCGCAAGATGATGAGAAAGGGATTGGGTGTTTGGATGGATTGGATGACCATGCAAGATGGAGGAAGCCGTGATTGTAGGATGATGAATTGGATGACCATGCAAGATGGAGGGAGTGGTGATCTTAGGATGATGAATTGGATGACTTCACAAGATGGAGGGAGCAGTGATTGGGAGTTTGGATGGATTGGATATGGATGGCTGTCTGCGCGGGCGCTTGACCAAAAAATTGGGTGGCAAGTGGGGCAAGGAGGAGTTGAATGGAGGATATGGGGATTTGGAGGCCCTGGAGGGCCCTTCCTATGCTGCTTTTTTCTGAGGTTTCCCAAATTGGTCACCACACCTGTCACCTCAAAAACATTTTGGGTCAAGAAAAAAATTTTCCTTGGAAATTTAATAAATATTACTCTCTCCTTTCAAATCTGTCCACCATCCCCCTTTTATTTTTGAGTGGGTGGTGTGGTGCAAAAGAGTTGACAGAAATAAATAGCCACCACAATCCTTCTCCTGTCTGGGAATTTTTCTGTTCTTTGCCTGTATTATACAATCTCTGCTACTAAGAACTAGGGTAAAAACTACTCTGCAAGACTCTTGGCCACAACTCTGAAACAATTACCCTGAAGAGCAATCCTAAGCCTTCCTTTCTTTTTTGTTTTTGCTAATACTTCTGGTTCATAAGAATTCCTATAAGTAAAAGATGATAACTAAGGCTTTCTGATTTAATAGTTGATTCCCCTACTCACTTTTAAAACCCTGGCATTCTATATAAAACCCTCAAATCAAACAATAAGTACAAGAAAAGAACATCAACAAAAGTCTCCCCCTGCACTACCATTCCTCCTTATGCACCTCTGCAATTGACTCCAACCAATCCCAGCTATGATCCACCTAGCCCCAATTCATCTGCATACATAATTATAAAACTACTTGCAATATCCAATAGTTTACTAGCTAATCTGCCCCAAAAGGCCTACCTTGGAGGATCCCTATTGATCCTCCTTGGCAGATCCCCTTTGATCTCTGCATATTGTGCCTTCAACATTCACAAGCTATTGTCCCAACACTCACCTTCACAATCTGCAATCCCTTGCATACCCCATAGTTGTTCTTTAAACACATACTTGATAGTCTGCTAATTGCTTACTTTGGACATAAGCTTGTCAACACCTATACACATAAAACTCCACTATTAATATCCTGTGTCCATACATTTGTAGAACATGGTTGACTCCTGCTTCCTGAACTGCAACACCTTTCACTTCTGCAATAGGCAATAGTTTGGGCTGAGCATTTCTTCCATTGTGCTTCAGAGCCCACATCTGCCTGCTGCTGAGTCCTTCTCCACCTCTGCCAGACTAGGCATAAGTTTGAGATCAGCATCTCCCCTATTATGTTGCACATCCCACATCTGGCCACCGCTGAGCCTATGTCTATTCATGTCTATAAACAGCCACCACAGCAGGTTTCCCAGGAAAGGTAGACAGCAGGGAGGGATTTTTTTTTCCCCTGACTTTTTGTTGCTCCTGTTGTGGGAAACCTGTTGGTATTCCCAAAAAATGCAACAGGTGGGATATGGGGTTGATTGTAATTCAACTTGATTTCACCCCACTGCTCAATTCTTCATTCAATTTTTTTTTTTTTTGGATTTCACAAGCTCTATAAAATTTCTAGTTAAAGTTTAATAACCTATTGAAATTATTATCGCAACTTTGTTGTGTAATTTTGTCATAGTTTTTTTTTCTTGAAAATTATCGTCTGTCCTCTTGTTGGGAAAGTGGACAGACAGCTCAGGCAGAGAAGCCAACAATGCGGGCAGTGCAACACGAATTTTGGGCCCCAAGCGGCCAATGACTGCGAGAAAACATAGCTAGAGAATTCAGGAAGGTAGACTGAAATTTGGGCTGGTGGACAGACTTCCGAGGAAGATCAGACATGTTTCACCGGGAAAAGTAAAATTTCCCCCCACCCTTATTTCTGTGATGGATCGGATTATCAAATAATTTGTTCGATTGGGTAATTGACCGACTAGTAGATGAAATTCTCCACTCGTTTATTTCTCCATAGTCGCCCAATCTTGGAGCGTGAAGTTTCTTATAATTCAATCATCGGTGAGTGATCCTGTTTCCACTAACCCCGTTGAATTCATGATGAATCTAGAGATTCTGACCAATCTCAGCTATCGTTCCTGCGGAACAGATGATTTGAAACCCACGGTTTACTCAACTTCGTTTCACATGACGAGCCTTGGCGTCTGAGCTGATAACCTGTCTAGGGTGTGAAACGGGTTATTCTGCCGCTAGGCCATCCTAGTGGCGCGCGGCCTTTGATTATTTTTCCTATGTACCTTCCCCCGTAGAAGTGCATCATCAAACTCCGTCTGAGTCACCATTTGATGGGACGGTGCTCCTGGCGGGGTGAGGAGGTTGAAGTGGTCCGGATGATTTGACCGATCGTGGAGACTCCACGATCGGGGTAGTCAATCTATGAAAATCTAGAAGTATGCTCATGATCGGCGATCGGAGGGGTGGAGAGGGGGCGCAGGATGTGAATCGGATGGTCGATGCCGATCGATTTGGGAATCGAGGAGGTCGTGAGAGACATGGTTATGTGTCGATGCATGTATGTAAGGAATCCAGTCTTGACGCAGGAATGGTGTCAGAGTTGATTAATCAGATGCGTCGGATGTCGGTGGACTTGAGGACGGAAAGGTGACTAGATTGCGTGGATGGGAGTTGATGTCAATGAAAGGACATCCTTGGCAAAAGACCGGTATCGAAGTTTATTGGACTTGAGATCGGCACTATGATCTGAGCGATAAACCCCGGGTTAGATTATGTTACGGGTTATAGCCGGCCCAAGGCTTGAGCTGGTTGGATGTCGGGGTGCTTATCAGGCCGGGTACCCCACGGGCTAGCCCGTACCTGACGGGTTTGAGGTCGGGTTAGGGCTTACCCCTAAGACAAAAATCGGATTTTGGGGAAGCCTGGCGGGCTTTGCGGGTCGGGCTCGGTCAGGAGATGGGGGTTCAGGCTGCTTTGCGGGCACCCTATTAGAGATGGAGGAGGACTTTCAAGGCAGTTTTTGACAAATCAAGAGAGGGAAATCTGACTGCATGGTGTCACATAAGGGCATCCTTACCACAGGAGGTAAAAGTTGGGAGGCAAACCATAAAAATAAGGTTTGTGTAGCAGGATTTGACTTCCCAAACTGCTGTGTCAATACTGCAGGGAGGTATCCATGTGTGATTCCCAGCCACCTTGACCAAACAATGGAGCAGTGGCAGCCTTTGGGGGAGGCAGACATGAAGATGTCCAGTGGGACTTGCATGTTGTGGAAAGCAATTATGTGCTACACTAAATTTCCGCACCAATCCTGCTCCGGTACTGGATACTTCCCTAGCCCTTTAGTTACAATACCCACTCCACACCAGAATAGACACCTATGCTGTTGCTCCATGTCCTAGGGAAGCTCCCTTAACGGACTGGCAATGAAATAACAGTAATAAAGTAGCATAGACTCCCCAACATACTCTTCACTTAAACTATTCCCTGAAATAACTCCTAGCTAACTTAAAGAGACAGTTCTTCAGACCTTTATGTACAAAAGGCACTTTGATGATAAAAGAATACTCTGATATATGATAATGCTCATAAAATCTGTAACTGTAACCTTTGATGCCCCCCATAAGACAAGACAAGATCCCCCCTTTTTATCTACAACCCAAAAGTATAACTCCAAAACAAAAGAAGTAAACAAAAGAACAACTTTTTCCTCCAAACCACCTCCCATGCATTCCCCAATGATCCGGCTCACTATTAGTCCAGATCTCCCTAGCCAATCTATTTGCATACAATGGATTTTTGGCAATACTACTGTAATCTCTGATAACCCTACTAGTCAATTCATGCCAATGCATTACTAACAACAGATCCCCATCAATCTTCCTTAGCGGATCACCCTTGATCCCACATGCAGCATAAAAAAAGGATCCTCATCAATCTCCCTAATGGATACCCATCAATCTGCATGCCACCTCTTTGACTTTAGTGTTGGTTGTCCCAAAAACTACTTATCCTCTGAAACCTCAGTGCATACCACATAGTCAGTCCTTGGATACATACTACATAGCTCCAACCACTTGCTTCCGCATTCCTAAATCCATGATTGTGGAGGGGAAGTTATGTTTGACCACAATTGCTGTTGGCAAAAGGTAAGTCTTCAACCATTTTTCCACAAAATTCAAAAAAAACTCTGACTCAGCCTTGCTATTGTTCTGTGGAAACACGTGCCTCACAAATTCTGAGCCTAAACTTTTCTACTCCAGAATAGGCAGTCTGCCAAAATGCTTTTACTAAATTATTGTGCTGTGGGTCTCCCACCCACTGCTGAGCTTCTTGGGTTGAATTTTGAATGCTCAGCCTACTTGAGTTTGTTTCTATAAATAACCACCACAATGTATTTCACATGGATGTATGGGATATTGAAGGATATCATGAGAGGTTACGGCTTCCAGATGTAAAAACCCAAGACCCTCATATACCTCCCAAGGTAAAATAACACTGCAGATAGCACCCATGGGACAGGTGGTTTTTGGGAGGTTTGGAGGTAAATTGGGTGTGGCTTTGCCATCTACCTCCCACAGTAGGGATGCCCTAAGTAAATATGTGGGGAGGGGAATTATTTCCTGGCTTCTTCCATATGGATGAAACCAACACTTCAAAGATGTCAAATGTGGGGTTGATGTTATTGTTGGGAGTATTACATAGACCCAAGAATTGATGAGAGGTGAAGGGGTGCAAAGATTAGCTTGCTAGTACAAAATATTCAACTTCCAACCTATATTTCATTACTTTGAAGGACGTAGAATACCATCTGGATTTTTCATCTCAAGAAGTTGCAAATAATCATATCACCTCAATAGTTCAGCAAACAATTAATAAATTTTGCAATTATTGGCCCAACATGAATGAATTTCTAGCTCTTGCAATTGTTTTTGATCCCAGCTAAAATTTCAAATAAATAGAATGCACCATGTTACAGACTATGAAGATTTAATTGGTTCATAATTACATGCAAGACCTCAGAAAAACAATGCATCTATTGCTTGAATATTATTCTCCCAAATCATCAGTGGAAAAACAAAATTTCACTTCTAGTTAAATTGTTGAAAAATCCTATATAAATTCAAAATCAGATGGTTTTTGCAATTTTTTACAAGGAAACACACAATCTGAATCAAGCACTCCTTTTGCTGAATTAGATTTATACCTTCAGTACCTTTGATTAAAATAGTGGAAATTAATTCTGAATTCAGCTCACTCAACTGGTGGAAAGAAAATTAATTTCAATTTCCAACATTAGACTGTTTAGCAAAGACAATGTTAATGGTTCCAATGACCTATGTTGCATCAGAATCAGCAAGACTTCATCTCCTTCTCTTATTAAATTTTGTGATATGTTTTTTTATTTTTTTTTGACATTCTCTACCAGCGGTCATGTCCTGAATGAATTTAGAAACAAATTAGCTCCAGAGGCCCTTGAAGCCCTGACTTTTACTCAAGATTAGATGAAGAATTGAATATTATTATTTTTTCTTGGCTCTTCTTCATTCAAAAACCATTGCTTTCTTTCATACCTCCATATTTTTATGATTAGAAGGCATTTCTCCTTTTTACAAAATTTCATTCAGCTATGTGAAAGAATACTCATTGGCTTTCAATTAAAAAAACACATGGGCCCACTAACTAGCCCAAACCTGCAAAAAGACTGCTAACTTGGGCTTGGGCCTAGATTGGACCCAGAAAATGTCTGATTTTACCCAGCCTTTCCAAGCCCAAAAGATAACAGGCCAGTTTGGGGATTGCCTAAAAGGGGTGGGCCCAGCCCAATAAGCACCCTGAGTTGGATGTGACTCAAGATGCACAGAAGATGAGAAATCACTATTGATTTACAACTGTTTGTGTGTATGTACATATGTACATATCTACATACATACTGAATGTGTTTTTTCTTGGTGACAATGTTCATGTGCCTAAATGTAACTATTAATTTAAACATTTAAGTACATATTCCCACTAGTATTTTGGACTTGCTTACCAAGAAAATTAGTAAATATGTGTTTTGTTGTTGATACCCATGGTTGAATGAATAGGGCTGACCCCAATTATTTGATTTTGGGTAATACCCAAGTTCCAACCCAATTTAGTTGGGAATTTGGTTTGCAAAAAGGCATTGGGTATGGGTTGGAAAAAAATTGAGTTGGCAGTTGTTCTCACAGATCTTATACCCTGCGTATGTTGTGTATTTTGAAAAATAGCACCAGAGGTAGCTATTGCATAATGTGCTAAATGCAGATATTTATTTCTCTTTCACTTCAATACCATACTCCATTTTTACTGATATCAGTCATAATAAACTCAAAAAAAAAACCATTGAGATGAAAAATAAAAAGAATAAAAATGAAATAAAAATCAACATGAAAGCTCTCCAAAACTCTAATACCAATCTTTTAAACATAAGAGCTTCTGGATAGAATCACATTCTAATGAAGCACGTTGAGGCCTAAAAATAGCCTTGTATTTGGATAAAATCTGTTTGGATGGGGCACTTGTGGCAGGAATGGCTAGAAAGTGCTGAGCCATCCTGGAATATTTAGGGTACATTGACGCCAAAGAACTCCAAGAAAGAAGCAGATCAGCTTCTTGAGGCTATTCCACCTCAGATAGTTATTGGAAAACCTCAGACTCAATGTCTCTTGTTCTCCAAGAAGGTTGAAAAAACTCACTCTCCAGTCAAGTTTGAACCTTTGATTTTTTATTGATCATGGATTGTGTGTGACATTCCAAAGAATTATTGATGGATTGGAACTTCATTGCTTCAGTCCTAAATATGGTAAGGATTTTGGGTGGATTAATGTTGATTTTCAGATGCTCAAGGATAATTCTGTGATGATTTGAAAATCATGATATCTTTATTTGGGTTTCAAGTATCATTGCAAATGATGGAGCTACCTTTCCCAAAGATTGGCATAAATACTTCTTCAGTTTTTTTATCATATTTTTTGCCACTGGGATAAGCTGAGAAGAGTTGTACTGTGGTTTTATTTTTATCATATCAGCTACCAGTGCAATGAAAATTGGTAGGGCATAGCTAAGATTGGTGTACTGGCTGGGGCAGAGCAGTTTGGTAGTGTTGTTGAGTGGCTCAAGAAATTTGATCATCTGTTCAGCTTTTTCCCATTCAACCCAGTTGATCTTGTATTTGATGGTGTCCAGTTTCTTGCAAACAATATTGCAGGCATTCTTGAGTTCATGAGCTCTTTTCAAAATGAGGTAGGTTGAATTCCAACATGTCTTGACACCTAGTATCAATTTGATAGCCAAGATCATTGAAATATTGGCCATATAAAAGATCTTCATACATGTTTGAAAGTTTCCCAATTTTGAGCAGAAGACCAAACCCAGGTGGACAGGCCATGGATACTTTTAAGTATATTGATAAGATTAATGCTGGCCCCATCTGGTAGATTGAAAAGGTTGGAAGTATAAAGTGGATTGGTTTCAATATTGAGAGTGCTATTGGGGTCTCAGTTGTATCCCAAACCAAACACATTGAGACCATCTTTGGCATCAAGGTTGATCATATGTTCCATGTAGCGTAAGAGGTCATGCTTGTAGTCAAACTTCAGATTGGTGATCTTGGAAATTTACTTGGAAATGGTAGGATTTTTTTAAGCATTGTTGGCCATGATTACCAATATTTTTTCAATCAAACACATTTTTCAGGGCACCACAAAATATTTCTGCAAGAATTGCACCAACGTGGAAACCTAAAAAATTGGATAAAACATTTGATTGAATGAGAAAATTTTTATAAGAAATAAAACAGGAATTCTTACCACATATAGTTGGCATTCCAATGGCAACTTTGGTCAATTTCCAATTTTTTTCAATAAAATGGGCAGCAATTCCCAAAAATGACATACGGTTGGGAAATTTCCAAGCTTAAACCATAAAAGCAATGGCCAATATACCTGCAAAAAATTATTTGAGATGTTTGACATGGGCTGCATATAGATCATGGGATTCATTTGGGTTGCCTTGCATTTTGGTATAATTGGTGGTGTGTGGGAGTTAATTAGAGTGAGAATATTGAAAAATGATGCTTTCTCCACAATTTGAAAAGGTAGGTTGGAATTAGCAATGAAGTACACCAGAATTTTTTATAAAGATGTTGAATTGAGTTCCTGCAAGGGTTAAAATGCACATGAATTGGTTTTTGTTTCATTTTTTGACAAAATTGTTGTTTCCTTTATTGACAAAATAGGACCATACCCAAATTTTTGAAAAGTTACCATCACTTTCAACTAATACCTTGCTCACTTTGGTGCTTGTGGAGGTTTCAATATCAGTCAACAGAGGGTTGAGAATTTTGGTTTTTTGGGGTGAGGAGGGGGTTCTCTTTTAGAAGAACCATTTGTAACACTCTTGTTGCAATCAGAGTGAGAGGTGACACTATTTGAGTTCTTTGCCAAGTTGGTAATATCTGGTTGTTTCAGGAATGAGTTGGTTTAAGTGATTTTATTTGGAGCTTTTGGATATAAACCTGTGGCTGTGGGGTGTTTTCTGAAGAAGGTTACAAGTCACAACCAAACTTTATCAAAATGGGATAAACATCAAAAAGAGATAAATCAGTCAAAGGACATCCACAGGTAAATGAAGGGGCTGGGCTTGGATGGGAGATAAGGAACACATACCAAAAACTTGCAATGCAGACCCAGATGGGGGATTAGAGGGGGGATGATTCACTGTTGAACAATGTCAATTAATATTGGATGTTTCAGGATAATGGGATATGTATATAGGATATTTGAAGGAATCATGGGTGATTGGAGGGTAACAGCAAGAGGGATGAAAATATACAAATAAAGGATGGGTAGTGGGAAGGATGGCAATGGGAGGGTAATGGAAAGAGGGTTGGGTGAAGGGGAGAGGATGGAGACAGGGAGGAATTTGGGTGGAAGAGGGGTATAACTATAGATCCATAGACTATAGATATAGAATATAGACTTCTGGGAAATCATCCAGATGATGATATGCAGATGATTTCTAGAAATTAGAATGAGGGAAGCAGATTGGTGGTTGGAACTTGGGTATACATTAGATATTTTCCTAATCCATACTTGTAACAAACCATAACTTGCACAAACCCATGGCAAAATTGATCCACCAAATTGGTGCCAGCTGAAGAAATAAGGGGCCAAGAGCCCAAATTTATGGTAGTGAGGTAACATGCTGGTGGGGATTATGTGCTGCCAAGCTAGTTATCCAGGTGGGGCTCATGTCCCAGCTGGAGGACCAATGGTCTGAAAATAAATGAGTTCATTTCAATTTAGGCTCTCTAGTCAGCAATAAATAGACTAGATACAGCTAGGCCAACTTGTGGGTAAGTTGGGAACAATGGATAAGGAACTTGATGACATTCAACATTAGAGAAAAGAGAAGGTGGGAGGTTGGAGACAAGTGAAATTTCAAAACAAGCCAAAAGTCAAATCTTAACCCATGATCCTGCCGAATGCGGCAACACATAGGTCAAAATTCAAAAAAAACCAAAATTTTTGGTGTAAACTTTACTTTATTCACCCCTACTAACCCATGAGTTTTAGTTGAAAAATATGTATGTTGTATGTACATATCTACAATTCTTCACCTCTATTTCCACCATTGCTGCCATCTACATATCTCCACCATCCCACACCATCTCTTCCAACAATCTAGTGATTTAAATTTCTTGATATTGTTTACTATGCCTATCCTTCAACTCAAAAATACCTCAATCCCCCCATATCAAGATCTATATGTGTTGCAAAATGGAAACACTGTTTTGTTCTCAAGCGCCCCATATTTCTCTTTTGAAAAATGATAGATCAAGCCAAACTTGACCTTTTTGAAGCCAGCCTAAAAAAATTAAACCAAGAATGTGATGGAAAAAAATAAAAATTCTCAACAAATCACACAGCAATGAGGACTTGACAAACAAGGAAGAAGAATGGCTGGATAATGAAGGAAACCTGATTAACAAGCACATGTTGATTGAAAAACTCAAGAATCTTCCTGCTGACGGTTTCTCATTGATATCACTTAACAAGAACATGGTCTCAGCCCTTCTGAATTTAGTTGGAAACATAGAAACAGACAGAAAACATGAAAAAGAACTTGAAAAAAAGGCAATAAAAAAGCAACCAGCCAATCAGAAGATGGATTTGACTCAGAGTTACCCCCCCCCCAGAAAAAAAATTTTCAAGCAGAAAGAACTTGGAAAGAAACACAACACTCACACAAAAGGTAGAGGTGCTTGACTGGCACTACAAGAATGGCAAGAACCAAACAAAAACAGCCAATCACTTTTCAAAAATCTACCCTGGGCTTCAGTTGAAGCAGCTGCATATATCATCATGGATCAAGAGTGAAGAGAAGATTCCTTGCCAGCATACCAAAACCAATGGACCTTTCAAGAGGGTTGGGGTCCAGAAACATGGCAATGTCAACAAAATAATTGAAGAATGGTTCCAAATGGCCCTTGCTTCTAATTTGAAGGTCACTGGCAATGTCCTTTGAGCAAATTGGAAGTATTTTGCCTGTCTCTGTGGTATACCCATGGATGACTGGCTTTCTTTATCAAACGGTTGGCTCAATAGCTTCAAGGTCCAAAAATCTCTTCATCAATTTACAAAACATGGCAAAGTGGGATCTGTCAACCTCCAAATTCTTGGGAAAGAGGTAATGCCTGTTTGTATGCTTATGGATCAATACAGTCTGGATGATTTCTTCAATTTTGATGAGACAGGTTTATTCTATGTGTAAGTGAATTTACATCCAAATCAAATTATAGAAATGCACTAA
Organism: Puccinia polysora; assembly: GCA_025617555.3. Lineage (NCBI taxonomy): Eukaryota > Fungi > Basidiomycota > Pucciniomycetes > Pucciniales > Pucciniaceae > Puccinia > Puccinia polysora. Next base: position 38,646,187 of record CM062628.1, read on the forward strand.
CATATTCACTTAAATTAATTTGTTAACAGGATGCCTCCCAATAAAGGTCTGGCACAAAACAGTGAGAAGGGTGTCAAGTCTGTCAAGACAAGAATTACAATTGGTTCTGCTTGCAATGCAACTGGTGCCAAGAAGCTCCCCTTACTTTTCATGGGGAAGTTGCAACAACAACAATCTTTTCAAAAAAAAAAGCCCATAAACTTGGGTAAAAATATTACTTCAATGGCAAGGCATGGATGACCACCTCAATTTTTCAAAACTGGATCAGTGGGTGGAATGCCAAACTGAAGATAGCCAATCAAAAAGCTCTATTCTTGTCAATAACTTTTCTGGACATGTGATTCCACCAGATGGCCTCTCTAATATTCAACTCAAGTTTTTTGCCCCCAAACTCACCTCCCACATTCAATCACTCAATGCTGGTATTATACAAACCTTTAAAGCTTACTAGAAATGCAAATTCACTTCCCATTCAATCCAAAACTTCAACTATAGTGTCCCGGTTGCACAATTTTAAAACATTGATCAGCTATTGTCAATGCAATTGTGCCAATTAGCCTGGGGATCTGTCAGCCCAAGTACCATAAGGCACTGCTGGGCTCACACTAAACTTACCAAAAAGAAAAAAATTGATTCAGCTGAGGACCTCAACAATGCTCAGTGCAAACTTACATTTGAAGTGCAAGAGCTTGAGAAAGTTGGATTGATCAAAGCAAAAAATTGAATGTCTCTTGAAGAGATTCTCAATCCAGATGATGAAGACAGCTTTTTTTAAATGTCACCAGAAGAGATATTCCTATCCCATCAGAGCAACAATGATGAAGATGAGCTAGAAAATGATAAGTTTGAAGCAACAACCAAACCTACCAGTGAAGCCATTTCAAATGCAATAAACCTTGTTTCAGTACATCAGTCACCTCAACTCTCCTGAGGCAGACTCATTCAATGACTCATTGGAGTCATTCAATTGCTTCTCTAAACTTGAATTCTCTAAAAGGCAAAAGCAGTCCACATTATTGGACTACCTCCAATGAATTTTATTTTATTTTTCTTTTCCAAGTGGTTTTTCTATTTAAACATCCCTCAAATGCTGTTTTAATTCTATGTATCCATAAGAATGTTGACAAAATTGGATAAATGAAACATGTGCCATCTTTGTCAAACCTAACCCAAGCCACCTTCCTTTCCTAACCCATGGTTTTCATGGGTTAGTACAATATTCTGCTCTGACCCATGAAAGACATGGGTTAGTATAGGTTTCTCTCCAATCCCATAAGCCATCCAAACCCATAGAAAAACCAGTCCACGGAATGGTATGGATTAGGACAAGTTCTACTGCATACCCAACACCCGCGGGTATTGGATTGAGCCATCAAAATCAAATACCCAACCAGCGGGTATACCCGCGGATTGGGCGTCGGAATTGATGTTGGAGGTTGGGTATGGGTCGGGGTCCGGCCCCATCGATGGATGGGTTGCTCGATGTCATCCAGCTGTCAATCGGCCTCCCTGTCACGGGTATGTGATGTATGTATAAATGTACGTAGTATCGGCAAAGTATGCACTTATTCCATGCCTATCTCGATCCCGCTTCCCATGACGTCATCGATCGGCTGCCGCTTACCACTAGTATTGAAGTAGCGGGGCCAACGTAGTCGTTTGGAGACATTGATGTCGGGTCGGAGGTGTTTGGCGACTACGACGATATCCCATTCAACTGCACCTTTTCACGTTTACACCCACGCCAGCCACGCCCACACCCACACCCACCCACACACCCACACCCACACCCACACCCACACCCACACCCACACCCACACCCACACTGGCCACACTGGCCACACCCACACATCCACCTCCACACATCCACATCCCCCAGCGGTCATCATCAACTCGAACACGACGAGGCCGAAGGGAGAGGAGGCAGAGGAAGGAGGCTTACATTCCCCCCAAGCACCAATGACTTTTTCAAGGTCCCCCTTCTGAGACGAGAACACTAGATAACCACCACCCACCCACAAGATGAGAGTCAGTAGATAGCTACAGCAGCCGACACACCTCGAGGAGGAAAGTGAATCAATTGGAAGCGAATTCGAAGCCAAACGATATTCCAAGTAAGAAGAAGAGGATGAAGGACTGCGATCGATCGAACGAGCTGATGATGCAGATGACCACAACGACAGCGATGAGGACGAAGAGGAAGACGAAGAAGAGGAAGATGAAGGAAGATGACCAAGATGATGATGATGATGATGATGATGGTGAGGGCCTTGAGGAGTACAACGAGGAGGAGGAGAAGAACGAGCAGGAGGAGATTGATGAGAAAGAGAAGAATCTCAAGCACCCAGGACAAGCACAACAAGGATCGATGGAGAGGACGACGACGCATCATGATCAGATCGATCATCGAAGGAAGAACTCGATCAACAACAGCATTCAACCACCCACAACCACAACCACATCATCATCATCAACCAGTACCTCACTCTCATCATCTTCATCATCTTCATCTTCATCATTCCAATCTCACCATCAACATCATCCCATCAACCAACATCTCATCACCTCCTCCTCATTCAATCAATTACCATCAAATCATCATCGACAGCAACAACGCCATTCACATCATCATCATCATCAACAACAACCAACAGCAGCACCACCACTAGCATCATCATCATCATCATCATCATCATCATCATCATCATCACTAGTACACCAGCGACAATCTCTCATCACCGATAGAACCAACCAGATCATCCCTCAACTAGCACCTCGATTCGATCCAAATCCTAGCTCATCGATCCTCAATTCATTCCAAGATCAACCCTCAACCTCTCATGATCTAACCTCTTTCGATTTCTCCGACCCTCAATCGATCCTCTCGATCGATTCATCCTGCCTCAACTCATTCCATCCTAACCCACCTCACCCTCATCTCCGTCTACTCGAACCCAATGAGTTACTCAAACCGACGATTGATTCACTCGAATCATCGATCGATTCACTCGACCGATCCATCAACCCAACCGATCCAATGCCCACCAACCTTCAACCGATCCATCAAACCCAGGATCATCCACCCCTCAATTCCAAATCACTCTCATCCCCAACGTCTCACCTATCCTCCGTCTTACCTCAACCAGGACCATCCTCCTCGAGTTCGATCCAACCTATCGGTCATCAACCTCATCATACCAATCATCCAACCTCCCAACAACCGATCCTGACTTCGAAATCCTCAACCGGTACCGGTCCATCCGAATTCGTCAAAAAGTTGTACAAAATGTTGGAAGATCCTCGATCCGAACCGATCGTCGGTTGGGGAAGACAGAAGACCACACTCATTATCAGGGATCAAATCTCATTTCAGAGGGACATCCTACCTAAGCACTTTAAGCACTCCAACTTTGCTAGCTTCGTAAGGCAGTTGAACAAGTACGATTTCAGGAAACTCAAGGTCTCCTCATCCCTCGATCCTCTTCCTCCACCTCATCATCATCATCCTAACGGTACTACGAATGGCAAACCAACCATCAGGCCTAACCATCATTTCTCTATTAACTCCACCCATGTCGATCCCCAAGCGTCACATTCCGTCGACGCTCCCAGTCACTCTAATCCTAATGGCTCCTTAGTACGTTCAACGTCCCCTTCCCTTCCCTTTTTTTATTCTCTCTCGACTCGCATTCATCACCGCATCAATATACGGATTTCAGAGCAAATCGCTTGATTTTTTGTTTTGTTTTTGTGTTTGTTCTGCTTCGTTAGCTTCTTGGGTTGGCCTGTTGTTTCCCATACTTTTTGTGTGCTATCCGCTTTCTTGTCTGACTGAGATATCCACAAGCACACCCACGTCTCCAGCAATAAGCTTCCCTCCCTCCCCCCAAGTCATTGTCTGGAGAGTGAGTATATTTTCTGCGACTCGACCGTCCAGACAATGTCCAGCATGGGCAAAACAATCTAACGATCGGAGTATGAACTCATTAGGGTTGGGCTCAACATGATCTGATTGTTTGAACTCAAGAGTTTCTTACATACAGCTAGAGTTCGGTATCCAGATTCCTTAGGATACTTTGCATTCCAACTCGACTGAACGGTAAGACTGATTAAGCGACATCCTAAAGTACGACCTCTGCTATAAGTCACCCTCTCTCAAGCTGCTTTTGCTTTACATCTTGCGTTTGAGGTTCTCTGTTCCCCTCAGTTTGCCATTGTTTTCCTTTCTGTTCCTTTTTTTTTCTTTTAATTGGAAGATCCATCCAGTGTTATTCCCTTCCAGTTGATTGTTGTGGGGTCTTATCTTCGAACTCTCCAACCTTGAAGCTCTACTCTCTAAGGAGGGGGTTGAGTCAATCTTGGCTTATTTTGCCAAGCTGACGTTAACCTTGATCCTTTGATTTTCTGTTAGCAATGGGAATTTTATCACCCGCACTTTCGAGCTGATACACTATCTGACTTGGACAACATCAAGCGCAAGATCCCGGTCACGCGCCAGAAGACATCCGAGGTTTCCCCTTCTGGCGAAGGCCCTTCCACTAATTCGACTGACCGAGCTGAAGATCTCGCCAAACAACTCACAGCACTCCAGAGGGAGACTACCTCCGCCTTGAATCTACTCAACACCCAGTGCACAACTCTACAAAAAAAACTTGATCAAGCCTATGATCGGCTAGACTTTCAACAGCGTCAGATCGACCTCTTGACTCAAGCTCATCATCAATATCAGCCTTTCCCACCGCTGGAACTAATCACACCATCAGTCCAAGACTCACTTGATCAAAGTTCGCCGGATTCCTATCTTTCACTCTTCCCTTTAGCGGATTCACTGACTTCTTATTTTTTTTTTTTTTTTTAAAAAAAAACTAACTCAATAGAAGACCGAACCAATAATTCAACGCAGACCACCCACCAACTTGCCACCAAACTCGACCATAGTCCGACCTCTTCCTTCAGCACGAACCCCAGTCAATATCTATCCGTCGCGAATCCTAATCCAGCTTCGATCCCGATACCAAGCCCGGTGATTAAAACCGGTCGATGGCCATCGTCACCTAGCGTATTGATCGTAGAGGACGATCAAGTGTGTCGAAAGATCTCCTCGACCATCCTCGAATTGATGGGCTGTAGGATCGAATTTGCTTGCGATGGGTTGAACGCCGTATCAAGGATGAAGCATCATGCTGCCGTCAATGATCCATTCGATATAGTTCTAATGGATATTCTTATGCCCAATATGGATGGTCTGTTTCCCCCTGATTGTCCGAATTCTTTGAGTCATCTTTATTCCATCAGGAGATCGATTTCCTTGGTTCGTTCTGCCCGTTGATGACTTGAGGATGCTGAAAATACGTTCACATACCCCTCTATCCAGGTCTCATCGCAACCAGTCTGATCAGAAAGTTTGATCTAAAAACCCCCATCATTTCGATGACCTCTAACTTTGAACCAGTGGATGTGATCAAATATATCGATATTGGCAAGCCATTCGTCTTGCACCTTTTCTCTCGCTCCGCATATTTTTTTGTCAGGAGAGCACTGACTCTTCTCAACTGCTTTGTCATTAATGTCTAAAAGGCATGGATGATTGCTTAGCCAAACCCTTTACGAAAGAAGGGATGATCGTCATGTTGCAAGTGAGTTCTATGACCTTGAGAGTTTTGGCTAAAATGAGCGTTGTGCCTTCTTTTACCTGACATTGATTTTTTCTTTTGCATTTTAACCTGTCCCCCCCCCCTCAAATAATGATAATAATAATAATAATAGAAACATCTTTTCAATCCCTCGAGAAGGGTCAAGTTGATCACCGGCAATGATAGTAATGCTGGAAATGTGATGTCAATCGATCAAGAAGCTCATCCTCATCCTAGTCGTAAAGACAATCAATCTTCGACCCACTCGCCACCAGGATCTCCCCAATGTTCAGATGTGAAACCTTCGTACCCACAATTGTCTTCATCTTTCTCTTTGTTGCCACCCTACTTGGTCGATTTTAACAAGCCCTCCATCAGAGGGTCATCATGTTATCCTCTCGCCCAACCCCTGGCCGATCTCGACCACACCCGTTTCCAACCTGCTGTTGGTGAAGAGAATCTGGATCGAACGAGTACCCAGATCGATTTCGATCTCATCGATCCTCACCATCATCCACCACCTCCTGCTCCAGCCACTATTACTACTTCACTTCATCATCATTACCATCCTTCTCATCTTCAATCCCATCTAACTTCAAATTTTGATTGCCGCGACTCTCTCCCGGCCGACCAAAACTCTCATCCTTTCAAGAGGTTTAAAACATGAGAAACAGGTTTTTTTTTCGATCGATTCGCCATCCTTTCGATTCCTCTATCATCATCGTTTGATTCTATCATCTACAGAAAATTAGCACATTCTGTCTTTTACTTGCGGGCAGGGGACTAAGTCCTTGTCCTTCTCTCCCCCCACCTTTTCTCAAAAATAAATAAATAAAAAAAGATCCCGACAAAGTATAAAGAATGCATACATTTATCTCTTCTCCCCCCTCTCTCCCATCCATCTTAAAATCGATTGTTCGTGTATTCTTTTTTTTTTTTTGAATGCTATCATGATTAATTTATTACGGTCGACCATGAACCTCAAAGCGTTGAGTAAAAGCAAAGCACCGAGAGAAACAGAGAGAGAGAGAGAGGGGGGGGGGTTGTTCGGTCTCTTGCCCGCAATGAATACGTCCATAGGCTGCGTGAATGATGTTGTCCATCTAGGTGCTGGTAAGGACCTCGAGGAGGCGATGGGCACTATCAGCAGAATGGCGGACTTGTCCTTGAGTTGGGGGGCACAGCAAACATGGGGGCGGTTTTTGATAAGTAGAAGGCCCAGCTATCGATCCTTTCACCCTCCAGGACACCCAGAGTGATGCCGTGCAGCTTAATTTTTTTTTTTTTTTTTGGGAGATAAATACTTACGTACCTCCCCGTGGAGGAGACATCGACGATGACGTGGCTGGACGTTATCCTTCGCTCAACACTTGACCTACGACCACCATCATGTGCATGTATGTATGTATGTATGTATGTAGTGAGCTCATGGGTAAGCAAGCCACTGGCGAGGCTCGAGGCATAGACGCCCGCTGGGTAACCTCTAACCCTGGAGTTTTGCTTAGATTTAGACGAGTTTGGATCCTGACAGACACCTACACCACGGGGCCACCTCGCTCACGAGCCGCCAGCTCGGGCGACGCCGGTTCGACCCCCCTTCCTGAGCGCGAGTGCGCCTATCGAAATAACGTCGGCGATCCATAACGTCGAAGGGGGTCGAACGTTTGCTAACGACTCGACGCGGATCCCACCTTGGCGTGGTTGGGCCCTCGTCGATTTGCTGTCAAGGTCATTTTGACAGCCCTTCGACTCAACGGTTAGAAGGTCCCTCAGGGGTCGAATCATCATCGTCCTCGACGATGATTCAACCCATTTATTTATCTATTTATTTTTTGGTTTCCATCGTTGGCACAAGGGGTTCATCAGATAAAATAAATCATTTGTATTTATTTTAGTTTTAATTGCTAATTTTGTAATCTGCAATGAATATTATTACACGATTTTTCTTTTTTTGATGGGGAGAAATTTACAGGATCATTTCAACCATGAAGATGAGAGAAAATTACAAAGATTTCTAAAAGAAAAACGTTCATTCAAATTCGAGGATCTCTACTTCAGTTGGCATGATCAATTCCTCACTTGTCAGATCTTCAGCCATAGTGTTACCTTCAAACATTTCTTCATCTTTTTTTCAATATTGCTTTGGCCCAGCTGTTTCCCATTTTGAAGATTGATTTTGAACAATTGAAAGATTTTAAAACAACTGTAATCCCACCAAAATGAATATGAAAGATTAAATGCTTATGCTGTGATACTAGACATTGGCTGTTGTAGATTCAGAGTTGTAAGAAAGCAAATCTCACCTTTGCTTGGAGGGGCGCCTTGCAAATGAAGTTGTGGGCTAAGTTGTGTTTGTTCTTTGGTCCAAAAGCTTGATAGATCTGTGATGAGGTCATGATAAAATTCAGCTGAGAAGGATAACTAACTTGAGAAATAAAATAAAAAATACCTTGACCAATAGTTTGGACAACTTAGGAATTGGCGCATTCCTAATGTGAGTCCCTGTATCTGCAATATTATAGAGGAGCTCAAGATTGTGATCAGAACAGGTCAGTTAGGAAGATCATAATGATGTTCAAAGTTGAAATTAAACTCACCATGTTTCTCAAACTGGATTTTTTGTACTTGACCAGTTTGCCAACAAATGAGGCCACATCCTTTTGGGCCGTTGGATTGTTTGTTGTAACCAGGGGGAGGTACTTGTGTTTGACAGTGACCAATTGTTTGGAAATGAAATCCTAATTGATCATATCCAATGAGTCTGAATATTATTGAAAAGGGGAAAAGGAGAAACTTAGAATTGTTGAGAGTAGTAGGGAGCCTTTCATTGGATTGCCAATCATATTGTGAGTCTCTCCATATAAATCAATATTTCATCTGAGGATCTTAGCTTGGATTTCATCTGAGACCAAGGTCTGATTGACTATTTGTGAGTGTACTAATGGATGGTAATAATGAGAAATAAGAGATGCTTACCCAGATGTATTCATTGTATTGGTAGTGTTTGATTTCATTCACTTGTCTTAATTGCCTATCTGAGTTGTTGATTACATTTGATGGTCCCGGGATTGAAGAGCTGGGGGGTTGGGCTTGATGTTGGAGGCTCAAGTTCATGCTCATGAGAACCATCATGAGTTGATGGTGACTCATCTTGATATTCAAGTTTGATAATGGTGATCAATGGAGATAACGGCAGGATGATGATTCAGTTTGAGATAGAGGAATCAGATTCAGAGTTTTAAGAGGAGGGTGGAACTTATTTCATTGAATTGGTCCAGAAGCAATTGGAATTCATTTGGAAGGGGGAACATTTGGGTTATTTTTCTCTGAAACCAATTGGTTGAGTTGTCCACTGATGCCCTGGTTGAATGAGGGTGAGTTGGATCATCTGAGTCTGGGCTTGTATGGCGGGATTGAGTGGGTAAGCCAGAGTTGTTGGGGGAGTCCATGTTGTCATTGTTGGCATCATCAATATGTCTTTGCTTGGCTGAATTTTTCTGGGGTGATTGAGGGGTGGTAGCTTGAGCCATTCAGGATGGGGTTTGGAAGGGGTTCTGGAAGGAGGAGGGCATGGTAGGAGAGGGTAGGAATGGGATTAGACGTGAAAATGAAGATATTTGGAAAGCTCATTTGAGAGTAAAAAAAACCAATTGTAAATCTTGAAAATAAGTCTAATATGAGCAAGCAAAGTTTGGGTGCGGAGGGCATTCATTTACTCAACGGTAATTGGTTTCACAATGGTTGTGGCTTAGAAGCAGGCCCGGGTGACATCATTTGTTTTGAGTTGCTGTGCTGGCCACTGGAGAAATCTTGCTTGCAAGCCTTTGGAAACCTGTTTCTGGTCTTGATAACTTGCCAATTTTTGCCTTCTCAAACTAACAAATCAATATCAATTCAACAATGAACACAGGTCAGTTTTGATTCTCACTCATTAGTACAAAGAATTTCTTTGCAGGGCCTAACATTTTTTGTTTTTGTTTTGGGGTAAAAAAAAATCAATGGCTTTGAACTGATTCCTACCTTGGCTGGTCCCAAATATTGTTGCCAAATATGTCAAGGAAGTCCAACAAATAGAGATTGTGTACAAAAACATGTTAAAATTGAGGGTCATTGAGTAAAACTTGCAAATTTGGGAAGAGTAACTCACCAAGGCCAAATGTCTGTGGACTCAAGCTCTGACTGGGAAAATTAGGAGATGAATGATGAGGTGTGGATTGATTTCAAAGGATAAAGGGTCAAATTGAAAGTGGATATTGATCCAATAATCTGAGCCTTTGAATTGATTCCTTTGGGCATGGGGTCCAGGCAAGTGGAAGACAACAATATTTGCAAACATGAGGATGGATGGGCGGATTTCATCTATGTCAAGGTGAATCACATACTTACAAATTCATTTGAAACAGGCCATGGGGATGAGGATTGTGAAGAGGATGAGAATGTCAAACAATTTCAGGAGTTGAGGGATGATTGGTGGTTTTGTTTTAGAAATAAGGAGGTGGGTGATATTATTCAGACAAAATGAAACATGCAATGAACACATTAAGCAAAAAAGGGTGGATGAAACTTACCATGGGTTGGAATCCTTCATTGTAAGAGTTGGTTGGATTAATGCTTGTGGGTTATACTCACCATATTGTCTTGCACGCACTCTATGGACAGATTTGGGGGATCCTACACCTATGCAGGGTAGATTTGCCCGCATGGAATTCAATCCAGCAGACATACGTGCAGATTTTCCAATTTTTGCACTTCCCCACCAAATCTCAAATTTCTGTATTGGGGATTCCATGATTCTCCCTCAAGTTGCAGGGGATCATATCCCGTGTAGGTATTTTTGGAGTTGTTTCCTATTTTATCATCAATTAAAATTCAATTATCATTTTTGGAATTTTAGAATTTATTTTTTCATTTGTTTTTTTTTCTGAAAATCCAGGAGCTTTAAAATCCTTATTTGGCCCCTTTTTTGGAAATTTACCCGGAAGAAAACCCTGGATTGGATTATTTCAAGCTCTCTCATTCCAAGAAATGGCGGGAACTTCTGTCACCCAAACTGAGAAATCAAATTTTCATGCAAGACTCCCAACATTTTTATATATTTGAACCTGCACAATTAATTTCCAAAGAAATTGTGGTTCTGCTTTTTATTTACTTTTTGGAATCAAAAACATACATCAAATTTTCCCCACTGGAATGTTCTATTCTCAATTCAACCACAGTGAAGATTACCATTCCTGCTCAAGCAAATTTCATGGATGCAAATTTAATGGACATTTGTAGTGATCAATTTCTGAGGGATTACTCCAAAATAGAACAAGGTGGAGTCTTCTTATCAGAAATCTGTGAAAAAAAATTGTATGGTGAGTTAATTTATGAAAAACAAATGATTATGAGGATTAAATTCTGACATTTTGTTTGATTAAAATTTTGCCAATTTGTCACATAGAAATTGATGAAGAAACTGAAAATGTGATCAGTATCTCTAATCCATGGTGTGACAAGGAACAGGGAAAGATTATTAAACATGTTCCGAAAACATTATATTCTGATGATACTTCAGGAAATATATCAAAGCAATTCAACAAACACCAATCATTCTACTTGACACTATTGGGTCTTCCCCCTCACTTATCCAACCAAGAATATAATTGTCATTTTTTGTCAACATCCAGTAGAGCTTGAGTGCTTGAAATGGCAGATCAAATAGTTGAAGAGATTAGGTTGGTCCCAAAATGAATCATCCATTGAAATGATATTGACATTTATGTTTAAAAAACAGTGAAATGGCCACCCAAGGGTTTTCAGCTTGTGATATTACCATTTCTAAACCAGTTTTAGTTATCACCACAGTGTTATGTTTTTTGGAAAATTCACCAATGCATGCAGAAGTCACCAACACTCCAGTTCTTGGAATGTCCCTCAACCCATGTCAAATTTGCAAATTATCTGTACCCAATAGGAAAAATAAGCAAACAATTTCCTATCTCCAAAAGTTTCATAAAATTTATAGGAATGGCTTTGAGGTGAACTTTTTAATTCTTTGAATAAAAATTATCATCATTGATAATATTTTTAATATATTTCTAGGCCCCTAATCCCACCAGACTTTGGACTGAAACCATTGAAAACACCCATCAACTCTATGAACTTTCCAAAATAAACCAAAAATCCCTTCAAATAATGTCTTCATCCTATGGTCTTGTGGATTCAATCAACAAGAAATTTATTGAAAAAAAGAGAGAACCATGAATCCTCCAAAAAATCTGAGAACTAGAACAAACAAACTACTCCAAACTATTCAACCCATTTTTGAAGCTTGAAGGTGTTGTTCTCATTAAATTGATAAAGTTTTCATGACAATCAGGCATTGATTTTTTTTGATTTTTTGATTTCCAAATTTAACAGGATTTGATGGCTGCCTTGAAACTCCAGCTGAAATTCTACATGTTGTTCTTCTTGTTATTGTCAAATAATTGGTCCAAGGTTTTATTCAATCTTTGAAGAAATGTGAATGAAAATTACTAAGTGGATACATCCAGCCTTTCAACACCAATTCACTCAACATACCCTCCCTTCATCCAAACTATTCAATCAAACGTTCATGCATCCTGTTTCAAAAAGATTTCAAAATATTACTTCAAGCTGAACCCTTCACTTTTTTTCACTTTATGAAAGCTGAACAAAGAATTCTGTGGACCTCCCTTTTTCAACTTTGCAATATCATATTTCAAACTCACATCAAAGAAATGAATGAATACCAACTCAACTGAACGCACAAATAAAACACTTTTTATATCATTTGATCAAGAATTCAGGCCAATGGATAAACAAACCCAAGATCCACATGCTCCTTCAACTCCCAGACTCAATTTTGAGTTTTGGTCCAGCTTGTCTCTTTTCAACTAAAAAATTTGAAATTCACAGTTGAATTTTACGCCAAGCTTTACTTAATTCAAACAGGATCAGTCCAAGACATGATTTGGCCATTAGCTTCAGTAATTATAAGTCTCTAGGTTTTCTTCTCTCTGCTGGTGTGGTATACAATCAAGAGACTCAAAAAAAATTTCAAAGCAGCTCAACAATTACCAGAATATTTGAATATAATCCAGTTATTCAACATTCCATGGGCTAAAATAGCCAAATTTATGATCCCCTCAACCCATATCTCTTTGTTGAAAGAAAATCTGTTCCCAATGAAGAAAGATTTCAAGTTCCTCAGGTAATCAGAGAAAAATTCCCTTCAAATGTTGAAAAAATAACCCAAATTCAATTAAAAAGGCAGGAGATCATCCAGAAGAATTAAAACATCTTGGCAAGTTTTTGGCTTTACTTGAACTAGATAAATTCAAAACATTAACCAATTTTTTTTGCATCAGATTGAATCCACCAACTCAGTGGATTTTATTGGCAAGATCACTTCATTATGTCAGCCTACTGGAATTAGAACCACTAAATATTTTTTCCAAGTCAACAAGGTTGAAAACATGGGAATCAATCCAGTTTACAACATGAGGGAATTTTTTGAAACAACCTCAGAATGCACAGTAAATTTCTGGTTAGCAATTTCTTCATTTTTTTGTTTCAGATTACAAAAATAATTTCTTAACAAAAACTGATTTGGATTGAATGCAAGCAATCAAAGCCTGCTTGAATATGCAACACAATTGCCACAATGAGGGTTGCCAGCTTCAAAAAACCCACATCTCCCAAGTTGAGCTTCAAGATACCTCTCAGAGAACAATTAAATTTGGCCATTCAAACTACAATCATTGAATTATTAACTCAGGTGCATTGCATACAGCTGAGGAGAAAAGTTCAGTAGCCAGGTTGATCACTCCAACCATTGAAACTGGCCTATGGCTTGAGTGTATGACCTCAGCCATAGCCAGGTGGGGTGAGCCAAGACAAGGAATTCCCTTGAATCTTGAGGCCAGAACTTCACAATTAATGCTTTAAATGTTTGGTAATTTAAATATGACATCCCTGAAAAGCATAATGAATAGAAAAAATTAACAAAGCAATATTAAAATTAACTGAAGTTGAAAAATTAAAGAAAATGAGACTTTTTTAAAAAAAATTGGTTTCAAAGCATTAAACTTTCTCGGTGAATGATTTTTTTTTTAAAAAAAATATTTTGAAATTTGAAATGACCTTAAAAATTTAACAATGAAGAGTAATAAATGGTGTATGAGATCTTGGTACCACCTTTGATATTGAACCACAGGAAATTGCTGCAGGATCCGAGTGGGATCAAACCAGCGGCACAGGTCCCGCTGGGGATTTGACCACCTGAGCAAGAAAAATTTGTGAAAAACCTGAATGCAACTCACCAACAGGCAAGCCCCGCTGGTGAATTGACTGTGGGGGGAAGGTGATGATGCCACAACCAGCCAACTGGAAAATTGACAACAGGGTTTTTCAATCAACCATTGACTGGCCCTGTTGTCAAAATGGCTGGTTGTCAACATGTGGGACATCAAATAGACCCTTTGTTGTTGGCTCTGGGGTCCTCAACCACCCAAAGTGAACCCATGGTGTAGTTATTCTTCCTGCCCCAGAGTCACATATGTATATTATTTTCACAAAATCTTGGACCCTCTGCTCATTGTAATGAATCTGAGATCCCATAAATTATATTTATATTTTGATTTTGTCAATTGTTTTTGTGAGTTTCTGCCATCTGCACTGGATATCCCAAGCTGGATGTCCCCTTGCTCATCTCACATTGTGGTCTAATCATTTATCTGAAAAAGTATATCATTGCCTCTGGACCACCTGAATCCCCACAATTGAAGAAAAAATGAATCCAATAGCATTGGCCTTTCAAGGATTTCTCAGAAATAGTACAATCTCCTTTCTTTTCTATCTCCCCCCCCTTCCCAAAAAATTAATTTCCCAATCATCACGCTCAAAAAGTGGCTAATTGTTGTGTTGTTTCATCACCATGTCAGCATTTCAGAACCCAGACATATCACCCCCACCTCTGCCAATAACATCCTACCTATCTCATTTAGTCAATCACTTCAAATCACCTCTTGCTATCATTACCACACTGAGGAGATGCTCACCAATTCCAATGGAAATGACCCTGCCCCCTTTCCACCACCATCCCTTTTGAGGTTATCATCCAACTTTGAATTTCATGTTTCATTTTTCCTGTATTTAACTGAGAAGAAAAAGAATATGACAGGTTGGGTTCCTGTACGGCAGCAAAAGAAAATTATTGTCACCTTTTATCTGGTTATCATGCAGTGGGATGGTTTCAAGATTCTCATGGAAAACAAATACAACAAGAATATTGACCCAATATACAAGCTAATTCTTGATGGCACCAATTCTGAACTCCCCCAAGATTCACTGGTTTGGATATGTTATCAAATCCAAGGTATTCAACAGAAACTATCTGGCCCACTCAAAAATGATGTGAGGTTTCTTCAATGGTTGGATGAAGTTGCAACCTTTCCACCCTGCTGTGGAAGAGTTAACCTGAAGATGATCAACCCCTGTGAAGAAGCAGCAAATGCAAAGAAGGCCAAGTTATTAGCTCATAAATTTCACATTATGAATACTTGCCAAGCAAAGCAATCAAGTTCCTTCCAAAAGCAGGGTGTAAAAAAACCAATCTGGAAGTAAGTCAAACTTACATCAGACATGTGCAAAAAATTCAGCTGACTGCAAGATTTCTTTGGCGTTCATAGTCCAAATGTAGTGGCCCTGAGTTCAGCTCCATAGATGTTCCCATGAATTTCTTATTATTGCTTTACAAATTGAATATTGCATACAATTGTTGCTTTCCAGTAAATCCTCACCCATCTGATCCTGAATTTTACATTCTACTAACAACCAAGAACGTTCAACAGTGGGCCTCAGACCAAGCAAGTCCTTAAAAATATGTTTGCCACTGTTGAACTTTGCTGAAACAACATTGGGAGCTCCCAGGCCAAGAAAATTCCCAGGGTCTCTCACCAGGGCCAAATTGGGGTCTCTGGCTGACCAGTAACTTCAAGTAACTATTGGTGGTCACTGTTGTCCTCAATAAGTCTCAAAATGTTTTTCATAAAATCACAATGATTGATTTAATTTTTCAAAATTCTGTACACAATATTTCTTGTGGTTTTCACCTTTATTCAAAATGAAAGTCCAAAGGATTTCACTGCTGCTGAAAATGATAATCAACTTGATTTCACCGTTTTGGAAATTGAAAGTCAACTGTATTTCCCAAATCATCAACTTTGAATTATGGCATTGTGAACAGGATAAAACAAGAGTATTTATAAAAAAAAACAATTTTTTGAAACATGTCAATTTTTTTGCAGGAAAATTGATTTGTGTTTTGTTCCTCAAAAATGTTTTTGTTGGTTGAATGAATTGAAATGATTATATACAGTTTTCAGTCTGTGACATTCTCACTTGTCACAGAGTCACCATTATAATTTCACAAATCTCCACCTCCTCTACAAAAGTTAGATTGAAGTGCCATAGAGTTTCTACGTAATGAATGTGAAGAATCATGTGTGAGAATATAAACATGATCCCTGTGTGAAATGAAATTGGTCCTAAATTTATTCTAACAAAAGAATAAAGCAGGTTATAGCACAATCTCAAATAATCTTCCATTCAGAGATGGATGTGTTACCGTAGGATTTCAATACAATTAAATGTAACAATGATTTTACCAAAGTGTCACATGTTGTCACTTTAAGCTCACACGGGAATCACTTCTAATCAACACACAGTTCACTTAAATCTTTTAAAATTTTTTATGGATGCAGTTTAGTATACAGAAAGGGTGATGATGAATTCACAACTGCCAGTTGTGTGGGAGTTGTGTATGGCCCTACACGTCCCAATGGACGTGTGGGGGCTCATAAACGCGTTGAAAGTGCGCGTGGGGGCCCATACATGCGTCTAAACGCATCCATAGTGTTTTTTCAAATACACGTAACCCCCGGGGGTTGTATACCCCCCCTAAACCGAATTTTTGGATGTTTTGCCCCTATACATGGCTTTTTTGGTGCGTGTTTGGGGGTATAAAACCCCCCAGGAGTTGTTCCAAAATTTTTGGGACCCCCCAGACCACATTTGGGTTGCATCAACCCAAATTTGGGATCAACACATACTATGTGGGACTGTTGGACCACACCTAGCAATCCCAAAGTGAAACTAAGGTGAATCCAAAGTGAAATAAAGTGAAACTTCCAACCAACTCATTGAAACTAAAGTGAAACTAAAGCAAAAATGCAAACAAACATCCCACAAAACTTGATCTTTCTCAACTCAAAAGTGAGCAAACTTTTTAGTTGTTCAATTGAAATTTGGATTGAATACTTAAGTACCTTTGCATTTTTTTGCATGATGGGAACAGTGGCAAGACCTCCTTTTTGTGACATGGCTGCACTGAAGGAATAAATTGATACTGCCATTAACAAATCTGCAGACAAGAAGGATTTGGTTAATAAAACATTGGAGGCTCCCATTGTATCCTCATCTAGAGTGACAATTGAGGAACAAAATGTTTCAAAAATTAACACAACCTCTGGTGATGAGTAACATTTTATGTTACTCTGGCCTTTGGCTGATTTGATTTGATTGAAACTGAACTATGACTAGGTAACTATGACTATGTAACTATGACAGATCCACTTCACCCACCTCCTGTGAGGGCTTTTTCTACTAGGGAAGAGGCACAAAACTATTGTCAAACATGGGAAATGAAGCATTTTTATGCTTTAACAGTTTTCAACTCAAAGTGTGAAAAATATGTGGATTTAGCCTGTGATAGACATGGCTCCTACTCTGGGAAATTACTAACCAAAAGGTTGAGGCAAACTCACACAAGGAAGGTTGGGTGCAAGTTTTTAATCCATGCAAGTCAAACAAAGGCAGACACCTTGTGGAAAATCTCCTACAGAAATGATAAACATAACCATCAATCATCTCCACACCCCTCAGTGCATCCTCAAATGAGGAGAATCTCTGGGATGGCCTTAGTGAATTTAAAATAAGGCATGAATGATGGGCTCAATAATATTCAACTGAAAAGAATATAGAGAAAGATTGATGGCGGCAAATATGTTGATGACCAAAAAATCTATAACACTAAGCATAAGTTAGCACTTGAAGAACTAAAGGGAAAAAGTGTTAGGGAGGTCATATTTGAACAAATTGGTGATTCAGGTTGTTTCATTGAGAAAAATTAAGTGGAGAGGGTCACTTGGAGGCCCTATTCTTGGCCCACCCCAAGTCATTGAAGCTTTGCAAACAACTCCATAATATTGCTATGTTGGATTGTACTTATAAAAACAATAGGTAAAACATCCCCCTATTGCATGTTGTATGAATTAAACCCAACCAAAGAACTTTCACAAAAGCTCTTGTTTTTATACTAAGAGAAACTTTTGATTTCTACAGTTTTTCTGTAAATGCACTGAAGGAGCTGGATTATGAACCTGAGAGACTTCCCAAATTCTTTTTGATGGACCATGAAAAAGCTTTGATTTGTGCTATAGAAAAAAGTTTCTCAGATTAAACAAGACAGTGTTTTCAGTGGCCATTGTCTAAAAATATACAAGCAAACTGTAAAGTGAGCTTTAGCAATGATGTTGAAGAATTGCAAAGCTTTATTTCACTGTGGGCTAAGTATGGGGCCTTGAAAACCAAGGAGGAGGCAGAGTTCAATGATTCAGAACTTGGAGTAAGTGCAAAATCAATGCCTTTACTGTTAATCTTCCTAGTTTTGGGTTGCTTACATTATGAATTGTATGAAGTGTTTCTTGGAAGACCATGGGGATGTGCTTGAGTATATGGATCATAATATCTTATGTGTCAAAGAGAAGTTTGTAATGGTGTAGTGAGCAATCTTGGACACCTCACAAAGAAAAAAAGGGGCAAATTTCAATTTTTTTTAAATATAATCTTTCATCTATCTATAAAAAAAAAACTTTGTGTTGGTATGGCAACCTCTTCCTTTTCCCTATTCACAACTTTTCCCTGTCCCAGTGGTCTAGGAAGGGCTCTCTGGGGTGGCCAAGTACCAGGCCTTTTGTTCAACTCTTCATCTTTGCACTTGGCTACCAATTTTTTTTTGCCCAAGCATGTGTGAACAATCCTACATTTTTGATCCTCTTCTCATCATCATTGCCATCAACAAAAACAAAAATGACCACCACCAACAATTGTTGCTACCTCAATTGCAACCATTGATCCCATTCCTTTCATTCTCCCAAGAAACTAATGACCATCAACCAATCATTATCACCAATCCCCCTTGGCCACCCTTGTGGATAATCTCCACAAGCCTCATCACCACAATCATTGACCAATGAGGATGAGATGAGGATGATGATGATCATTGACCTATCAAGCCAACAGACCCGCAAGATGTTGCTTGTGGTTGTTGGTTCTGTTGTTTGCCTTGCATCTTTGAAGATGCCCATCAGCAACCAACCATCACCCAGCTTGGCCCTTATTTTTGATCCTGAAATTGCTTTCCCTCATCAGTAGCAAGCATGCAGTTGTCTTGTGGCTCATCTGTTGGTTGGCTCACTGACAGTTGTCCTCACACTTGCTCATCTTGTACCCTCAATTTCATTGCCATTGCTCACATCTGTGGTCAGGTTGTTTTCCCCCTCTCAAGTTTCTTTTTTTCCTTTCTTAATTTTTCTTTTATTTCATGTCATTCATTTGCCAGTCTGGATTTTCTCATCACTATCATCCATCTTTCACTCATCAAAAAAACAAAAACCCGCTATCATTTGTGTCATCTCTTGTAAGTTGTCTGCAGGGTCTCTTGCCCATAAAAAGAGGGGCTCTCCCTGCCTTTTGCCTGATCTATCCATCATCCAGCATTGTATCATCCAGTCAATAAATCCATGGCAGTGGTTCCATCTACCCCCCCTTTTATTTGAGTAAATTCATCATCCTTATCCTGAGTATATCTATGATTGCCCCTTGATCCTTGAGCTTCCATACTCAAATCTTTGATACATCCCTCTGTGGCATTATCCATTATCAGCAACCAATAGAATTTCTGGTTGAAGAAGAATTCATTTGGTTGGATTCTTGAGTGTGTTATACAACTCCTTGATCTCTTTTTTGACCATACTGGTCTTGATCATTCCTTGATTTTTCTTCAGGAACCAGTCATGTTTAACTGAAGAGGTTTATTTAAGCTTGAAACCCGGAGTGTTAAGCCTCCCTTTATTTCTTTGAAGTTTAATTTTGCCACACTACTCTTGATTCCCTTGTGAAGTGTTGGGTCATTGTTTTTTCAAATTTGTTATTGCTTTCCTTCTGGAGCTTCATGAAACAAATTGCTTTTGTTTCTGTACAGCCACCCAAAGTTATCTGGTACCCTCAAAGCACTTCATTGCGGAGAGTTGGGCATGTTAATTAAGAACCTGGAGGTTGGTTGGGATTGAGTCAATCTTTCCTAATCTTCTGCTGACAACCAGAGTTATTAGCTTGTGGGTGTTGTTACTTAAAACTGCCTTGTTCTATTGAGCTCTGAAAAAACTTTAACTTATTTTGTTAAAGTCTTTTCCTGCACCATCTTGCCTCAGATAGTGTTTTTGCATTGCTACCAATTACTATCAAATTCATCCCTTCCCGTTAATTCCTCATACACAAGGTTCTGGACCTTGATTCTGGTTACATTTAAAAATTTTTTTAAAACTCAGGAGGGCAGCATAAAAAAGCACCTTTCCCCTCCACAGAACTTTCTGCGCCCAGAACCATTTGAAGTCTTACAACAGCTTGGACTTGCAAAAAACCTGACTTTGGAAATAAAAACACGTCTTTGGTTGAAGGGGCCCATGCTAATCTAAAACAATTCCTTTCAAATTCTTTAGTAAACATGTTGGATGTTTGGAAAAACCTAGAGGGAAAAGTTTCCTATGAAAGTAAGGAGCTGAATAAAAGCTTTTCATTAGGAACAAGAACAATGATCACAAGAAGAAACAAACAAAAATAAGGAAGAATATCTGAACCTGAATAAAAGCCAAACAACATAGAAAGCAATAAAGGAGAAGGGAATAGAAACCGGAGATTGGAGTAGATTTTAGGTTCTTGAAGTTATGGGATGTTTGATAGATTGAGTCAAGGTGAGTTGACAAGTAGTGTCAATGAAGGGAAGTGGTGAGTTGACTTATTGAGTTGGTGATTGTTAGGGCACCTTGAATAAGTTGTTGATTAGGTGGAGGACCAGAAGGGAGACCTCAGGAACCCAAGGCAATTCCATCATCCCGGGCTATTTGAGTCTTTGGTGGGTTTGCAGTAATATTCAGGTGGATTTGAGATAGAGACTTGACACCCCTGGGTTGCAAGCTGAGATCAAGTTATGGTGAGAAGGGGAAGGAAAAAATAGCGCAGAAAACATAAAAAATGAGATCTAAGAAGAACATCAGGGACAGGAGACACACACAACATAGCACAAGAGTGGAAGAAAAAGAGATGGAAAACAGCATAGAGAAAAGGAATAAAATCAACAGACACCCATGTTTTCTATCTCTGTTCATCCAAATCTGATTGTTTCAAGAAATTTCTCCTGATTCAGACGCGCCAGTGGCTTGGTTAGGAATTCCGCAGAGTTTTCTGCTGAAGAGGTCTTGACCAGTACAATTTTGCCACATTTGATTTCCTCACAAATGAAATGGTAGCGCAGGTCCATGTGCTTGGTCCAGAATCCGGAATGATTAGCATGCTGAGAAGCCAGTTTAATACAGCCTTTGTTGTCCTTGTAGAATGGAGTAGGGTTTTTGAGCAGATCATAAAACACCTTAAGGATGAAGTGCTTGAGCCATTTTATTTCCTTGATGCCGTCAGCTATTGACTTGTATTCGGACTTGGTTGTTGACAGTGAAACAGAGGGTTGCTTGAGGGAATTCCAGGACAACAGGTTTCCTTTCCAGGTGACAACAATCCCTGAAACTGACCTATGGGTTGAAGGACAAGTAGCCCAGTCCAAGTCAATGTAAGTGGTCAAATCTTCAGACTGACAGCCCGCTTGGTAAGTCATCCCTTGCTCAGAAGTGTGCTTGAGGTAATTCAAAACTCTAAGCCCAGCTTTGTAGTGATTCATACCCGGTGAGTTGAGGAACTGGGAAAGATGGTTAGTTGCAAAAGTGATGTTGGGCCTGGAGTTCATGCTGATCTAGAGCAGCTCTCCAATCAGCTTTTGGTAGTTTAGACCCAAGTTGAGGAGCTGGGTTTGTTTGTCCAGAGACGCTTGAGGAAGAAGTTGATGAGGTTTTAGGGGTGTAGAATGTTGCTTGAACTTTGGTAGGTCATATTGAGCAGCAAGGGAGGTAATGTAGGTCCTGTGCGAGAGTTTGATCAAGCTGTCAGTCACGTCAACGTTGAGACCAAGAAGCAGTGAAGATTTCCCCAGGTATTTGATGGCAAACATAGATTGGATCAGATTTACAAACTCTTGAGGATCCTTTCTAAAGATAGCTATATCATCCACATGGATGTAGAGCCAGGTGTGCAAATTCCAGAAGACACAGTTATTTCTGGTTCATCTCTTGAAGCCCACACTAGTAAGCCATGAGCTGAGGGTCTTGTACCAGGCTTGCAGTGCTTGTTTAAGGCCATAAAGGGCTCTTGACAGCTTGAGGACCATGATGGGTGAGACCTCAACATTGCTTAGAGGTATAATGTTAACCCGCTCTTCAGGTGGAGCATTCAAAAACACCAATTTGACTTTGAGTTGATGAAAAATTAGTCTGTTATCCACAGAAAATGAGATGAGCAGTCTGAGAGAGTTCTTTTCTCCAGTAGGGGCTAACATGGTGTTGTATTTGACTCCCTCCTCTTTATTGAAGCCTTGAACACACAGGAGTTCCTTGAACTCCCTAATCTGGTGTTTTGAGTCATGTTTGGTTTGAAAGACCCATACGCACTTGAGGTTTGGCAGGGAGTGATCATTGGGAGTTTCTTCCCAAACTTGGTAGCTAAGTAGGTTCTCTATTTCTTTGTCCATAGCCGCAATCCACTCCAGTTTTTACTTGCTGACAAGGGCCTGGGCCAAGGAATTGGGATTGGAATAGCTAGCGTCTACTGTTAAAGAGATGAATTGATGGAACTGAAAACTGAGAAAGTCAACATCTGAAGACAGGATGAGATGGAGAGGGCACACTGAAAAAGAAGAGGTCAACACAAGAATCATGAGAAAAATGAGAAAATGACAATATCTCACCAGGCACACAGACAGGACAGGAGGTCTAAAGAGAGACAAGGCTTTTTGAGGAGTGAAGATGAGGTGAGGAGACAAGTTTGACAAGAGCATACAATGAGGTTGGAGGATGAGAGACAAGAGCAGAAAATAGAGTTGGGGAACAAGAAGAGGATCACAGACTGAGAGATGGAAAGAGGAACAGAGGTTTTTGTTCTGGATCTGAGATCTCTACATTTGAAGTATCCTCACTGACAGTACACTGGCGTGTTATAGGAATTAGCAGACTCATCAACTTAGCATCTACAAGGAAGATTTTGGGTGAATCTTTCCTACTGTGGGTCAGGATTTTTTCTTCATGAATTCTGTCCAGTTTGGGCTGTTTGCAGTTGGCGCCTTCAGGCACCACAGAGGCCTTGAGGACAGGTATGGCAGGAGATTCTGAAGAGTTGGTAGGAAAAACAGCTGCTGGAGGCTTGTCATGAGCCAGATAGGTTGGTGGTTTGGGCAGGGAATGTTCCAGTGGTTTGGTGATAGTCAATGCCGGCAAGGGGAAGCAAGAGACATCAAATTTTACGTTAGAGGAGCAGATGACCTTCCGAGTCAGCGGATTCCAGACTCTGTAGGTGGAGAAGTTGTTTGAGTACCCAATCAGAATCCCATGGAAGCCCATTGGATTTGACCTTGCATAGAGCCTTGAGAATCAACACATAAGTGGAGCAACCAAAAGGCTTCAGTTTTGAGTAGTTAGGCCTTCTACCATACCACATCTCGTAAGGGATCTTGTGATTGTTGCTTGAAACCAGCAGTAAGTTAAGCAAATGGGTAGCCGTTGTGACAGCTTCTGCCCAAAAGGACTGGGGAAGCTTGCTTTGGAAGAGGAGACAGCAGGCTTTTTCAAGAATGAACCAATTGGTTTGTTCAGCAAAGCCATTGTTTTGAGGGGTGCAAGGGGGCAAAAAGTGTTGATCAATACCCTTTTCCTTGAAGAAGTGAGTAAAATCAAGTCCTGAAAACTCACCCCAATTGTCGGAGATTCCAGTGACTACCTTTTTGTTCAACTGCTGTTTGGCTTGGTTGATGTAGTCCTTCAAGGCAGGAAGAGCTTTGTCTTAAGACTTGAGTAAGGAAATGGACTTGAATTGGGTGAACTTATTGAGAATGGTGAGGAAGTACTATCAGCCTCTGTGAGACTCAGTGGCAAAGGGACCAACAAGGTATAAGTGGATAGCTTCCGGAGGGGAGGAGACTGGTTTGAATTTGCTGTTGAAGGCAGTGGCAGACATCTTGCAAGTGAGGCAGGTGGGACATTTTGACGTGATCTTGGCAGCAGACTCAGGGAAAAGTTTGGAGAGAGCTTGGTTGCTGGGATTTCCAAGGCTTTCATGCAGCCTTTCAGAGGTAGCTTTGGTAAGGTGAGCTCTGGCATGGGGCCTGTGGTTGCTATTGCTGAATTTGACACCAACCAGTTCAAGCAGTTTGTTCTTCCTAGAAAAAATCAAAGCAAACTTGTCCATGGATATTTCCAAGCCCACAAGCCCCACTTTGCTGAGGGTGGTCACTTGAGGAATCAGCTGAGAGAGTGAAATGAGGCAGCAATTGAGGGTAGGAATGAGGAGCACGTTGCTGAGCTTGATAGTTTCACCATCATGATTGGTTAGATACAACTTGCCTATTCCTTCTGCTGACATCTGGTGATCAACGTTGCCTGTACCAATGGAGATAGAGGTTTGTTTGAGGTTGGTCAGATAGGAGGGGCAGTTGACAATGTGGTGGGTTGCACCCAAATCCAGAACTGGAAGCAGCAATGAGGCAGGATACATGGACTTGAGATAGAGCTGGGCATTATAGTATGCTTGAGGAACTGCTTCCTTTGGATCTGAGTTCTATTTGGGATTGCTTTCAACAAGGTAGGATTTCCCTTTCCAGAAATAGGGTGAAAGGTGTGGATGGAGATTCCATCAGCAACTCTCTGCATGATTTAACAGGGGATTGTGAGATCCTTTTGAACATGGGTGTAAGGGAGGTTCCTTCTTGGGTTTAACCTTGGAATTGATGAGGGAAGTAGAGCCACCATCTGGAGGAGGATTTTGGGGTACTTTAAATGTGGATTCTAGGTGAGTTACTTCCCTCAGCTTGCTCAGGACTCTTGTGGGACTTTGGAAAATTTCATTTTTGAGCAGAATAGAGTCAACAACGTGGTAAAAGTTTTGGGTGAGTTTTGCCAGAATTGTGTCACTGAGGATGTCCTCTGGGACCTTGAGGCGTACTATTGAAAGTTCATTCATGAGCTTCTGACACTCCTGGATGTAGGTGGTAAGGTCTCCTTTGAATTGATAGCGGATGAAGTTGAACCAGATTCTGCCCCAGTTGTTAGTCAACTGAGAAGAATACCAATTCTGAATGGCATTCCAGATTTTTTTGGGTTTGGAGTGGTTGGATGGTTTGATGACTGCATCAAAGGCAGTGTCTCCAAGGTTCTGGATGAGAATATCAGCGGCTTTGTAGGCTTTCTTTCTCTGGGAAGCAGAGGATGAGATAATAAGGGGAACTTTGGGGCTGTCTTCCACATACTTGAGGAGTCCTTTCCTTTTTAAATAGCTCCGGATGCAAATGACCCAGGAGGCAAAGTTGGATTTGTTCAGCAGTGGCATGTTCAGCAGTTTGCTGGGATTTTATCCGGCATTGTCTGAAATCACAAAGGCATTTTTTGGCTTGATCTTGGAACGGCTGATTGGGACTGTAAATCTGTTAAAGTAAGGAGCTGAATAAAAGCTTGTCATTAGGAACAAGAACAATGATCACAAGAAGAAACAAAAAAAAATAAGGAAGAAGATCTGAACCTGAATAAAAGCCAAACAACATAGACAGGAATAAAGGAGAAGGAAATAGAAACCGGTGATTGGAGCAGCTTTTAGGTTCTTGAATTTAGGGGACGTTTGATAGATTAAGTCCAGGTGAGTTGACAAGTAGAGTCAATGAAGGGAAGTGGTGAGTTGAAGTATTGAGTTGGTGATTGTTAGGGCACCTTGAAAAAGTTTTTGATTAGGTGGAGGACCAGAAGGGAGGCCTCAGGAACCCAAGGCAATTCCATCAGCCCGGGCTATTTCAGTGTTTGGTGGGTTTGGAGTAGTCTTCAGGTGGATTCAAGATAGAGTCTTGACACCCTTGGGTTTCAAGCTGAGATCAAGTGAAAGTGAGAAGGGGAAGGAAAACATAGCACAGAAAACATAACACATGAGATCTAAGAAGCACATCAGGGACTGGAGAAACACACAACACAACACACAACATAGCACAAGAGTGGAAGAACAAGAGATGGAAAACAGAATAGAGAAAAGGAATAAAACTAACATTTCCAATTAAATTTAATTGGTTCAGGCTGCGCTTTACAACTCTTGAATTAAGATTGGAATATTTCTTCCAACTGAACTGTTAACATTGGGATACAAGTTTTCTTTAGAGGAAATTAAACTTTTTGTGGAACAATTAGAGAGGTTAAAGTGCAACCATGATGGGGAAGTGTGCACCAAGTCATGCTCCAAGACTATAGGTTTTCCCTGTTCCCACCAGATAGGTGACCTACTAGCATCAAGAGGATCCATTGTGCCTGAGGATTTTCATCCTCAGTGGAGTTTGGATTATGACCCTTGAAGTTCTAGGTATGTAAGTTGGTTTAATGGGATTGATTCTTTTTGATAAATGCTTTTTGAATGATGATTCCTAATTTTCTAATATTTGATCCTTGTGAATTTTGAAAGGTTGATGTTGATGAAATGCTCAACAATTCTCAGTTTCATGAGAATCTCAATCAAATGATCTTGGGATAACCTGAAAAAGATTATTGAAGGCTATTGAAGCACTTGATTCAGGAGACCACAAATTAAAAGCCAAGACTTGAACCTTAAGTCTTGCAATCAAGCAGAGGCCGGCCAAAATTGGCAGATACCCAGAGAGATCCTTCTTGATTAAAACACATTGAAAAGCAGATTAAGCGGGAAAAGAGAATTATAAGGGGCATCAAATAAGAAAATACAAAAGATTGTAAGTAATTTCTTTTGTGAAATGTTCATTTTTTGGGTTTAATGAACTGATGATGATATGATGTTAATTGTAAGTCAAAGTCTGCAGGATCAGAATCTGAATTTCAAAGTTCAGAGGAAGGCACTGAAAGTGAATTAGCTTCACTTCATCTGGAATCCAAATCCTCTTCAGAGGAAGAAGACATTCAGGAAGCTTCAACCAGAAGCTCATCTTTGGTGAGTATTGATGTGATTAATTAATGTTATTGGAATTTTGGCTGAGTGAGTTTTGATTATAGGAACCCAAAGTGAAATACCTCAATCAAATAAGTTAAAAATGACATAAGTTCTTGGGAAAGGTTCGGGATGCAATTGGTGATGAAAATTGGAGATTTTTTGTCATTGTTCAATTGCTTGGGTACGATGAACAAGGTTGTTTTAGAGTGAGGAAGTAAATGAATTAAAAATTGGAGAGACATAAAGCATGTTACATTAACATGCTTGGTGGTGCAAAAGAGGTAGAAAATATTAAAAAAAGACTTGATGTTGAAGACATCAATGTAAAGATTCCCTCTTCAAAATGGCTGGCTAAGTTAGATATGGGTCAAATACTAGTAGCAGACACATATGCAAGACCTATATGTTTGATTTAATTGGAGTCAGGTTGTACTTATACTCCAATGAAAAAAGGCATTACAGATCAATCGGAGCCTATTTATATTTCCTTTGTAAACAATAATCCCTGGGATCTATTATTACTTGAGGGAGAAATTATTCAAATCCTTTCATTGTAGCAAAGCCCTCTGCTTCCATTTCAAAGAAAGCTTCTGGTTGGGTTGATCATCTCAAAAATCAACGGCATGTGTATTCTAGATTATAGAATTCAATTATAGATATCATTTCATCATTGGGTTTCCATATGACTTGTAATTCTGATGCAGCTAAATTATAATTCTATTAATATGAAGTTTAATCACATTTTGAACATCTTTATGTTGATTTTTTTGAGTTAACATCATTATGATGAGTGTTTTGAATGAGATTTAATTGGTGATTCAATTCAACTTGGGTTGGGATGATCCCATCATAACGAGTATTTTTACTTCTTGTTATGAGATCAGCTTAACAAAAGTTGAACTTTCTTTTTTTGGTGTTTTTACTTTAAGTTTTGTCAAGTTACTTGTCTTTTTTATTGGTGTTTTTACTTTAGGGCTTGCCAAGTTGAACTTGTATTTTTTGGCAATTTTACTTTTGGGCTAGTCAAGTTGAACTTGTATTTTTAGCCACTTATACTTGAGGGTTGCTCCATAGACTCTTTCATTGTTTATTTAAATTTTGGTGTTTTGGTTGTCTTCAGTATTTTTTGTTTTATTATTGTTTATCATTGTTTATTATTGTTTATCATTTTTTATCATTTTTTATCATTTTTTATCATTTTTTATTATTTTTTAGGATGATGTTAAATTCACATCTCCAGTTGAGTGGGATTCGTGTAGGGCCCCTCAAAGCGTGGGGGGGCCAATACACTACTCCATATAATTTATAATTTATAATTTAGAATTTATAATTTATTATTTATTATTTATTATTTATTATTTATTATTTATTATTTATTATTTATTATTTATTATTTATTATTTATTATTTATTATTTATTATTTATTATTTATTATTTATTATTTATTATTTATTATTTATTATTTATTATTTATTATTTATTATTTATTATTTATTATTTATTATTTATTATTTATTATTTATTATTTATTATTTATTATTTATTATTTATTATTTATTATTTATTATTTATTATTTATTATTTATTATTTATTATTTATTATTTATTATTTATTATTTATTATTTAT